>BGZK01000290.1:0-516086 GCA_005406025.1 Eumeta japonica
ATTATATACGAACTACCAACACTAAATAATTCATTTGCATTAAGATAAAAAATGAAAATTTTGATGTTCTTAGGTGGATTTTCATTTTTCTCAGAAAATACGAAACATATGAAAGTGATCTTTGGTGATCCAATTTTTTAAGTTATTGACTTTGTCAGTTTCAGTTAAACAATTTATTACCTTTTACAACAGAGAAAAAACATTGAATATGAGTAACGTGATAAGCATTAAAGCAGAGATTTATTCTTTATATGCTAATGCGGCCGATATAAGCCTCAAAATTTTCTAAGTAGATTAATTTATACAAACACTTCAAAACGCCAGTCGGTTTTTTTCTTAATTAATCTTAATTATGTATTTTAAACAAAAAGAAAAAACTGTTTCGTCGCTTACAACTTTAAAAATAAACAAACACAATGCGTGTTTTAATATGCAGTGCCGCGGCGTACGCGGGTTGCTGAGTGCTAACCCACGTCATATTAATAGCATAATACTGTGTCACCTCAATACAAACTTTCGGGCATTAGTGTTTCTCTCTTAGAGACGAATACAAGGGCATTGTATTATAAGTGTAACATTGCAGTACAACTATAAAGTAGTATTCGTCAATTCAAAATAAGAAGCAAGAATAGTGACCATTCTCCGTTTTCTCTCGCAGAAGGTTAAAACTTCATCTACGTGCTAATCTGTGCACATTTATGGTGTGATTTCAAAACTAATACTGACCTTACTAGTAATTTTACGCAAAAACTTATTACGCCGCTCGGGACTGTCTACGTAAACGACTAAGCACTATGGAGTTCGGTAGCACTCACGCGCATGTTGTATTTTGTCCTGAATTATCAACAAAAATTAAGTGACCTCTAAAGTTAATCTCTTTTTTTTCTCTCTTTTTTTTTTAATAATATTAATATCTTCGGACATAGATACATCACCATCTGGTCCGAAATTAAGCAACGACGCTTGTACTATGTGTACTTTTGTACATTGATATAACACGTATATACTTTTTAATTTGTAACACCCAGAAACACCCAGACTCAAGACAAGCATAAATTTTTAATCAAATAATTAAATGTTTGTTTTGTGCGGTAATCGAACCCAAGCCACGAGCATAGCAAGTAGGGTCACTAGCAACTTCGCATAAAAAAGGCAGTCAAATTCTCTATATAAATTATGATTTTATATGTCGAAATATAAAACTGTAGGAGTATTTTGGCTGCTTGTCATCTTGAGAATGTTAATCTTTTAAAGGTTTAGTAATTTTTGCTGAGTATAAAAGCATTTCTTTGGGCATAAATGCTAAAAATGAGTCATTTTATTCCATTTTAATATTGTTAATTAAGTTTCCTTTTAAAGAGCAAAATAAAATACAATTTTGTGGCATCTTGTTTATTTATCTCATCTTTGTAATGAGAGCGAAATTAATAAAAACAAAACACTGGCGAGATAGAAACATAGTAATTAATACTTTAAAGTGATTGTAAATTTAAACATGTTTCGTTACAAATGAGAAACTAACAATAAGAGATATGTCATCACGTTTAAAAAATGAATTGTACTCACAAATTTTAATAACAATAAACTATCAAAAGTTCTAAAATTTAAACATCCGTTGTATCATATACCCGACTGCAAAAAACAACGTTTAATGTGTCCACAAAATATATTATATGTCTTCTATCGCCGATGATTGTGGACAAATTGTATTTGGTAATTGGCACAAGTTTTTACCAAAGAGAAAAGTAAAATAAAGGAATAATACTTTACGCTCTGTTTAATTAAAGCAAAAAGTGATATAGTAAATCCGAATCTTATATATGTTAAAAAGATCCAATATTGCGATTCAAAGACCGTATAAAAATCAGCACATTAATAACACAAGAATAAAAGACTCCTCTGGGGCTGCGAATGTCTATGTGCCACGATGAATATCTACTCTCTGATAACTCACCTTATCGTTTGTCCCTCGATTATACAATAAAAAAAATGATAACTTTTAACGGCTGACGATGATCCGTCCTCTTTCAACTCGTAATTCTCATTATCTGCATGTCTATCTGTCTACCAGCCCCTTTTTAAATTGTCCGTGAGGCGATGTAATGTCAACCGGACGTGCATATATTTACCGTCTGTCGATATATGATTTTATATCGACGTTATGATGTCACATTTATTATTGTTTCTTTTCGTAATTTGTTAATATCATCTCGTTGTTGCTGTTAATTCATCTTCGATGACCACCTTCATCAATAAATAACCGATTGAAAAATATTTTCATACTACGATATCTACTTTTTCTCTATCTATAATACCTACATAATTTATTATAACATACGTTCTACATGTGAAATTCGTTACAGAATTTCAGTTCTATACCATAGAGTCTGACTGTGGAAAAGGCATCGTATTCGCTTAAATTCCACTTCGTGGCTGATAGAGGCGCTCAGACGGAGATAGGCCGTGACGAATGATACAGATGAAGGGTCGTGTGTATCAGCGGCGCGGGCGGGGCCGGCGGGGCGGGACGAGGCGGAGGACAGGCGCCGGGGCGGTTTCGGTTCAATTAAAAATTCGACTTAGAAAACCTCCATTAATCAAGCGCCAATATTTCATTGTTAATTTTAACGAGTTTCTACCCCGCCCCTCCGCGACCGCGCCCCCCCCCCCTCCACCTGCCCCGCACCCCACGGTCCGTGACTTCCCTCGGGAAATTTAACGTCCAATAAACGTTTTTGAGGAAAATTAAAAAAGTTTTCTTCGCAATTCTTTTCGTCGGGTTCGCAGTGAATGGGCGGGCGCGATGCTTATACTCTGGTTCCGCGATCCGGCACACACGCGCCCTCCAGCGAACACCACGAGACGTGTGGCGAGGATTCGAAACAAATCTGACTAAACTTCAAACAGCTAATTTATCGTAAAATGAAAATATCCAATTAATCATATTATGGATTTGAATCCGACTCAAATATATTTTTTTTAACCATTAAACATCAACTGCCTCTGAAAAGTCTCGCTATTGTATAACAAACCGTATATATATATATATATATATATATATTATAAATAGAAATAATAAATTCATAACATTTCTTTATGCAAACCGCCCACACGAAGCCTGAGTTTAAAGCAGAAACATGTATTGGATGCTACCTACGGTAAGTATCGGCTTTTCCACTTTTTCGGTTCAGGTCGCCAGGTAATGTCCGACCTTCATAAATACTCTGTGTATATTAACACATAAAATTTTCATAAAATAAAATCACTAAAGCGACAAAGATTCCATTACAAAACAAAAATTTTAACAAAAATAACCGACTTCAAAAATACTATTCCAAAACAAAATAACATGCACTAAAAAGTAAAAAAATAATTGCATATTCTTCTACAACTTAATAATCAACTTCTACTCATCAATTTGTAGGTACGATCTATGTGTTTACCACACAAGAAGATAGGTAGGCATCTACTCACTTCAAATTCAACTCAACACATACCTATGAATAACAAACAATGATCAAAATGTTTTTCAAAGTTCTCCTAAGTAAAATGAAAGGAAAAATATTAGACTACTTAAAAGTCAATCAAATTATTACGATAATATAATGTAGTTACATTCATTGTCATTTTTGGAATAGGTGTCAGCCAAGGAAACACTACAATATATCTAGCAATTGACGCCAGCTTTCGAATAAAAAAAATAATTATCAAAATCGATTGACTCAGTCAAAAGTTCTGAGGAAATAAACATTGAATTGAATTGAGAACCTCCTCCTTTTTAATTTTGAAGTCGGTTAAAAATAAAACATGCTACAGAAACAACGATAACAGCATAAACCAATTTCGTATTCATTAAATTATTTTCGTTTAATTGGATTTAGTACGGCACTATATTACAAAATATTATGTGCTGCTTTGGTATAAGAGGCGAATTATACCTTATCTTATTATGGACGTCATATAAAAGACCCTCAATTCTTTTTTTGCTATTTTTTTTATGCAAAATAACACGTCATGGTAAGGCTGCAATTCTTAAATCATTAATGGGTAGGTGTATGGCAATGTATGCTATAGTAGGGTGCTCACTTTTGATCCAAAGATTGGGGTTCGACTTCTTGACACTTTAACGCAGTGATACAATTTCGATTTGATACCTTGGGTTCGAGTGACTGGAAATAGTTAATGTACACTTTGGTTACCCCGTATCGAAAATAAGTCGTGAGAGTTTATAAAATTACATAATAAAATTTATTATTAGGTACTGCTAAGATCTGGTGGTAAAGTTTTACCAGCAATATTCTATTTTTTATATATAAAATGGGGAACCAAACGAACAAGAATCGTTCTTGGCCCATATTTTTTTTTCTGTCACGGCCCCCGGGGCGCACAACCGAAAGACGGACTTTACCAAATTATCAAAACAAAATAGTAATTAAACGCGACGCTTTCCAAATTGAAAAATTATGAATTTCGAATTAATTCCAAACTTTCAAAGTATTCGTAAACATACTTTTTTTTTTCGCAACGACAAGGATTTCGATCTAGTCTTTTGTATAATTGTCCTGCCATAAAAAAGGGAGACGGTCTTCTAATTAAGAAGAAATTATTTCTACAACAAATAGATAAATGAAAAAATTAAAGAAAATATATTTTTCTCAAATTTTCGACCGTTGCTTTCAGCCATGATGCCGAATGTCTTATCGAAACTTGTACCATTATTAACCAAATTATAATAATTTATGTTATTATGCATTAGTAGCTACATAAATATGATTATGTTGTTCGATCTTCCAATATTATGAAGTTAATTTTTCTTTTGTCAATTTTTTTTTCTGATCCGCCGATTTAAGCACATTTTATTTCTCGCGTACTTGTTATTTTCGTTTTTGTCAAGTGAAGCTACTACATTTCTTTTAATCTATAAATACTAATATTACAAGTATTGATAGTTTGTTCATATATTTGAATGCGGCAATCCCAGGAGCTTAGGAGAGCTAACAATCCGCTTTTAAAGAATATTTTTGCGTTGTATACCTTTGTTTGCTTAAAATATTACGGCTTATTAGTCTACTACATGCACTTATAAACGAAATATATATACTCAATGTGTACGAAACACGCGTCTATAATCTAAATTTAAGGGAGGTAAGAACAAGGGTCACAACTATTACCACAGCATAAGGATATACTTAATACCAGTAACCGAACTCCTTTGATCTCGCCGTTTGCCGCCGCGTCCCAAGCCCTTACCTACCTAACCTTCTACGCCCAGGGTGTGGATTGTGGTATGGATATAACATTTATTTTATATTTTTCTCTTTAACGATGCCATTCTTGGTTTTTCCTTGAATATTACCTCTATTTATCTGATATTTATATATGTATAAAAGAATCCTATCTCGTATCGCAAAGGATAATACATATGTATACATTTGATTGCAATTAGTTCAAACGTTTCTGAGATTAACTTAAACTGATATTCTATTGTACGAAGTGTTAATTTGCAAAAATCCATAATTAGACGCTTGTCCGCAACTACGAAGCCCTATTCGACGTTCGATATCTGTCAATCCTCTCGAATCAATATTCAATTCGTTGGATAGGGATTCAGAGTGGAAGAACGGAATCGAGGGTCAGCGGTGGGTTGCACGCTGCATGTTAATGCATGTTGCAGGCAAGCGTTTCAAACTGATATTTAATGTTACTATATAAATTTATTCTTAAATCGCACATAGCTATAATACAATTTTAAATGTGTATTCAGCTCGAAGAGCATTGATGCATTTCGCAAAATTGCAAAATTTTCTATTAAACAAAAAAAAGACAATAATACCCTCTGAACACTCTATTATCTATACTTAATAATATAACAAAGAGTACTTTTCTGAAAATCGAGTATTTTTTTTAAGGGGAAGACTACTTGCCGAAGGTAAAGAAAACAACACATCGTGAGGGAACCCACATTTCAAAGGAAAATACAATCTATTTACACGTGAAATGTATGAACTCGCAAGCTGTTACGGCCGTTATATCTATAAAATGACAACATTTTTTTCTCTGTCAGGGCATAAGTTAAAGACTATTGAAGATATCGACATGGAACTGTGTTCATTCGACGCGGAATCGTTCGTGTAAGGCTATAGGCTATTTATTTTAGAATTACACACACTGTTCGTCTTTCTTTATTTTCCTGACATATGACGCCCAACAGAGCGGGCGAGTAATAGCTGAAATTTGACACAACTAACTTAGTGACGCGGGTACACAGCCGGTCTACCACCTGTAAGTACCCCATAACGGGAATAATGCTGTATGGAGTTACGGAACAATATTAATGAAGAAACATTTTATACCCGTCGTACACCACACCGAGCCGAGTCTCCGGATGCGCACGTACAGACGGGCGACCGCACCGCATAGGAACAGCCGGGACAGTCCGACCCCGCGGCGACCGCGACTTTCGGCGTACGGCGAGTTTTATGCGGTAATTTATGTTTATGCGCGTGTTCCATTCTGTAAATGGCACCGAAGTTATGCATAAAATACTCGGTGACACGTCCCTTTTTGTCTCTCGCGCATCCTTTTGACCCGACTTTATATCCGGTCACTGTCATATTCGATGACGACAATATTTATAATATACTAGGCCACTTCCACTATTTTTTCCACTAATTCTAAAGGTTACCCATTTACAAATTAAATATATGAATATATGCGTGTTACCCAGCTAACCACCCCATAGATTACATATTTTAGGTGCACCGACTTCCTCTCTCATATCTCACTATCGTGGCATATTCCCCGACGTCGCTTTTCACATTGCACCTTCATTTAATTATAACTTAATTATTTGATATTCGACATAGGAAGTTGCCGAGACATAATCGCCTGTCAGAAACCACTTTGAGAAGACAGCTGACCTCGCCGATATATATGAAACTATATCAGTTTGAAGGTTTGTCCTTCAATCTCGGCCGAACAGCTGAATGAATTATAATTGAATTTAGTATAGTGGTTATATTTTGTTTTGGAATAAGACATCAGATACTTTTTATGCAAAATATTTAGAATTACCAAAAAAAAAGCAATAAGAAATCGCGGGAAAATATAATTCATGAAATAAGGCAATCGTTGCTAAATCCTAATTTGTAATTAGGGAAGTGGGCGAGTAAAGTTTAGTATAATAATATAGTACATAGTTTTAACACGTTTGACAGCCACACTTCCTGATTTCTTCTTAGGATTCCTCGTTTTGTCATCAAAATAAGGAATCCTGGATGCGCTAATCATCTAGCGCAAAAATCATGAGTCGACATCAACATGATTTGAACATCTTTAAACAGCTACAAACTAATAACAATTTAAAAATTTATATGATAAACTTTAAAGATCCATCAACAAAATTATTAGTGAAACTGATATTTATTTTATAAATTGAATACAAAAAAATAAATAACAATAACTATAAGAAATCAAATCCGATTCGAATAGTACGCATATATATACACTATCAATTACCAGCTCGCTTCGCTGGTGCGTTACGAATTATGAGAGTAGATTAAACAAAAATGGTGAAGGATATATGCATGGTGATTTATAATGATCAAAGTGCTAAAACAATAAGTTAGTAACTTTTAACTGACGCCCTGACAACCAAAAATCTTTTTCATGATATATACATATATGCAGTTCACCTGGCCCCTTTTCTGGACATTATGGGTTTCCAAAGTAAATTAAAATAAAAAGTGGTGAATAATTTATGTTATTCAAAAAACAAGGAGACTAAAACCATCTACAAACTATTTTACGTCAAGTGGTTTTTAACTGGTGCCCGAATAAAAAAAATCATTTACATATATATAGATATCGGTTGCTAAAAATTTTAAAAAAGACTTTTAAAGAAGCATAGCTTTGTTTCACAAGGAAATCGGCATGTACGTTATACAGTATTACTTTAAGGCTGTCATTGTTGCTGTAAGACGATAGCGCCCGGCCAAGGTCGAGAAGTCCGGTCTCATGTCAATCATTAAAGGAGGTCTTAAAACAGCTAACTAAAGCACAATATGGGACGATAAATATTAAGCTCCGCATGGCGGAGGGTGTCTATAGTGGATTACGACCTATGACCTCGAGAGAGATGTTCAAACACCGATACGGGCATAACAATCTGACACTCCAGATCAGTAATATACATTGTATCGTGACCAGCTTCAGAATATGAATTTATAGATTGTGAAGAAAGAGCAACACATTAAAAATAAGTTACTGTATTCCGCCGTTGTCGCTGTTAACTTTGATACATTCAATATTTTGTTAATCAAAAGGAAACACATCACATAAGGCTAATTTCTTTTAAACTTATTGGTCCCAATAACTAATAAGGAGCCGTTGATGTTGCTGTTGCTGATCTGAAGGGAATCAAAGACAAACTGGCGAGTTTATAAACACACCTATATTAGGCTAGGATTAGGTTAAATATATCCAATACGAAACTACTCGCAGTGACTGACAAGCAAATAAAGACAAATGGTTCCAATACGTGAAGTTTTTTTGGCTACCGTTTTTTTATCAGTTTTCTGTATCAAAAATAATTAATGTTCTGCATAAACTAGTACTCATATTATTTTATAAGCATATTATGTATATAACATAAGAAATTAGTAGTCCAAAAATTTTGCTTGACCTTAGAAAGTTGAGAATAGAGCTCAACTTAAACGCTTTGTGTTATGAGGCGTGCAATAATCGAAATGTCACTATATTCCGCCGCTGTCGCTATCGCAATGTAATGCATTTAATAATCATATATGTTAATGGCTTAAATTATTATTATTATTGCACAACTCGTATTATTAATACCAGCTCATGTAATACGCGTGCATAATACTAACGTGCATAGTCGGGTTCGCGCAATGTCGCGTTTTAGATGAGCTACTGTTCACGGTAATATTATATATTATGATAGCGTTTGTGAGTACCACCACCTCAACGATTTCTAATTTTAGAAATCGTTACGTAACCCCCGATACGGACACTGTGTAACAACATGTCAGTTTTTCCACGGCGCCGGAGTACAGGTAGACCGTTGAATCGTGAATAGTTTGAGTCGTTAATTATTGATGAAATGCATTTTTTGAGCATAATACTTCTCATATATATGCGAAATATGGAATTTGTATTTCTGGCAAATTGCAGCGCGGTGTACCGTGAGCGCCGCGTCGCCCCAGAACGGCATTTATTGCATTTTTGACGAGGAAACGGCAGTACTGCGCGTTCCCAAATGCAATATTCCACTTGAAAAGTTGTGAGCTCTTCTAAAAGTCACCTTGTTGCCTCCGAGGTGTTGGCGATGCCGGCCTGACGTCGAAACGGGGTATAAAGTAGAAAAGAAATATTTGATAATGTAGAGTTACAGATCAATGGCGATAACTGTGATTTCATCTGCACGTATATAAAGTTGTTCCTATTATCCCCTATATATATCTTCTATTTATTCATACATTCACATTACATGAAGAAAAAGATTTTTTTCTTCATGTTAATTTTATATAATGTAATATAATCGTACTAAGATTCACATAACGCACTCGTCTGTATAATTTCAATATAATCCACGAAAAAATACGAGTAGTTATGAGATACATCAGGGGCTGAATTAAGTGCAGGATGAAACGATAATGGCCACTTTTTTGCCTTTGCTTACGAAACCCTAAAGAAGTACGAGAAAGTTAAAAAAACCACCAAGAGTATATCGGACCACGCTCAGTGTAGGATCCCGTAGCCGTTACTATAAAGAAATGCAGTACACATGTAAAACTAGGTTATTATTCTTTTTTCATGTTTCCTGCACAGAGTAGGTATAAGTACTTTAATCACGTTATTTTAAACACTTACTACAGTCTCAAAATATAAAAATATGATGTGAAAAGTGCCAGCAAAAGAGCGTATGTTCATGGAATTTACGTCCTTTTGTTGAGAAACGCAGTTTTTTAGCAATAATTCAAAAACGGCATATTCTATCTTATTGAAAATAATTTTTGCCAAAGTTTTAATAAAGCGTTATTTTTGTAATTTTTTCATAATTGGACATACGCTTGAGAAGATAGAGGAGGGGGACACAATTTATGCTACTTTCGAAGCGCTAATTTTCGAAAATATTCACTTTATAAAAAATTTCGAATAAATCTGAAAGTGGTTTTAAAAGTAGCATCGAAAGATGTGCCACACGTTGATGTTTACAGAAAAAAAATTGCTTTTATTACATGTATCGAATGCCCCAACATTGAATTATTTATTTTCAATGAATTACTAAACTAAGTAGCGGATTATACAAAACACTAATATTTCAAATTTTACCGATGTACATCTTGTAGTTTTTGAGTAGAATGCCTGTAACATAAGGATGGATATGACGAAACTATAGGGGTTCTATTTTTGTCAATTTGGCTAAGGAACCGTAAAAAATACTTCTGTACAGTTATTATATCGGATTTTATAAAAAAATTGAGTGCACCAGAGGACACCCCGTAAATGTGAAACACCAAAATTGTTGCATAGTGTATTATTATCATTCGAATGATTGGAATAAGATGAAAATGGCAGGTATTTCGAATGAAAAGAAGAACCTCATGATTTTTATTAACCACTTTTAATATTACTTTTCATCAGTTAACTCTGTTACAGTAGCACTAGAATTTGTTTCTCATAAGCTATCTTTTGATTCTATAAAAATTACAATTGGTCAATGATAGCTAAAATATGGAACGTACATTTTGGATGTAGTATTGATAATCACTCATTTTGGAAACTTTGTAAATTGTGACGAGATTTCAAAAATAGAAATCACTGTTTATTGTCATAAAAAACTTCATCTAGGGAGGAAATACACGATCAGATGCACACGGTGTAGGTCAAAACTATGGTAAAACCAAACGTCTTCGAAGTGTGAGACCCTTGATATTTCCTCATGCCAACGTGGTATCTCCTCTACCTACGCACAGCGCTAAGCGCAGATGGCGTAGGCCAAAATCAAGCGTCTCTTGAATTTTGAGACGTCTTGGACTTACCCTAGTCTAACGTGGGTATAGATGTTTCACATCAAAAATATATTGAGACTAAAATAGCAACCGATCACTGACCTTATACTGATAAGATATATATACAGAATATCTTTCGGCTTGACGGGACTACGTAGCAAAGATGATTAACGATTTTCGAGTGAGGATTAAATTGACCGCTCCTAAAAAACACTGCCGATAAATTAACCATATGATAGATAAAAAAGAAAATTAATATTTAATATTATACCGAACAATTAACTTTCTATGTCGTATTTGTATTGTATCATAAGTTCTCGTTTAATAGAAGGACGAACAAGCAAACGAAGTATGAACACACTTAAAAATATTTTTCATAGACCACAGACATTGCGACCGCACGGCGTGGCAATTTAATTTAAAAATTATAAGTGTTCGGAATCGACCCCTTTCATGTTTTATTATATATGTGAATCAGCAAGTACGCGGGGCGTCGGCGTGGGCGGGGGGGGGGCGGGGGCGGGCGGGCGCGCGGGCGCCGATACCCGCTCTCTTATGGCCTCCATCAGCGGGGCGGGCGGCCTCTCGCTGAATATTCACTGTAATCGAGTCGGAGGCTAAGGGGCCTTATAATAATCTAAAAGCTTTACCCTTTACGATATCCGAATATTTTGAACGATCACCATTTATCTTTTTAGTGTTCCTCAACACAGCTGGAAAAGAAACTGAAGATTTATGTTAACGTTTCGTTTTCAGTCTGTTTACGTCGCATTGATTTTTGTGAAGTGTTTTTGACTTGTTAAAAAAAAACAAGAATCAAAAATTTTTCGGATAGAATAGAATGACTCTAGAAATACGTCATCAATGATTAATATATTTTTTTGACATTACCACCCATTCTAAATACTGATTCATGTTGAGAAAAATGGGCAAAAAACGCAATGGTTCCTCTTTTTTCCTCGTGAACAGAAAATATTAAATAATGAATAAAATTAGGACTACATTGAAAATAAACGAAGCGACCTGATAGCTGAGCAGTTTAATTTCATTGGTTTTTTTCATTAACATATTCAGACACGGTGTAATAAATAGCCCTTATCATATAACTTTTTTTTAAAGAAACTTTTAAATTCATAAAATGACAAATTTTAAATTTCAGTTGAGATCTTATTATAAAAACACACAGTGCCTCTTGAATGATTTGTTAATTTTACTGAGACGGGTTTTATGAGCAGTAAGGTCGTTTTAAGATCGTGTTATCTCTCCTTTTT
This sequence comes from Eumeta japonica, assembly GCA_005406025.1. Classification (NCBI taxonomy): domain Eukaryota; kingdom Metazoa; phylum Arthropoda; class Insecta; order Lepidoptera; family Psychidae; genus Eumeta; species Eumeta japonica. The sequence continues at coordinate 12,305 of BGZK01000290.1, forward strand.
TGAAACAATTCCATAGTTCTCTTGACATATACCAGGGTCCCTGTATATATTTTTATGCTTACTTAAATATATTAATTTCCTTAAACTTTACTCTGAGAAAAAGAATTAGTCTCAAATTACAAAGAAGATGAATGGCTAACTTCTGCAACACATAAATCGTCTTAATATAGGGTGCGTGCTCCCGTAACCAAATTCTATAGGTCATGAGACTATGAAAAGACATAATTTAACATAGTTCATATAAAGACATTTTAGTGATGTCCTTTGATAAGTGGCATTTGAACCCTATAAGCCGGATTTTGGTAACAAAGGGTTAGGCACCTAGGACATGCGCTTTGGCAGATTAAAATTAAAAATCTGAGGAGTGCATATAACTGGCTGTTACGCTTACTATATATGGAATATGTAAAAATCATTAATTCAATTGATAGTCTCATCAACGGTGCTGCATTCACTATCACTAAATCGAAGTGCTGAGATATTTGGACAACTGTGCCACCATATCAATACTGCAGTGAACTACGCTTATATAAAAAAAAATGCTTTAAATAAAATACCGAACAGGACTCCGCTTGTTTATTTCTAAACGAGTGGGCCTATTTCGAGACAAACAAGAGAATTGACATAACATTAATTGATTGACGTATTGTATATAGATAAATTGCAAAGACGTACGTCATGAAAGGTGATTGAAGTCGTATCTCTCAGTAGTGTCAACACTCCTGACATCATAACAGAAGTGACTGTCTGGATTTTTCCTGAGTATGTGCTACTTTGCTCGAAATGTACGTATAAATTATATTCTATTTGACGGACTAAGATAAATAAAATGTTAGAACTTGTATGGATGTTTTACATATCTCAATGCTCTTGAATCAATATTCAATTCGTTGGAACGAAATACGAAATAAAAAAACAGATTTGAGGGTCTGTAGTGAATTGTATGCTGCATGTTATTACATGTCGCAGGCAAACGTCTAATCATGAATTTTCATGAAATAACAGTACACAATAAAGTGTTTGCATTATTTGTGTATTTTGATTGTTTAGAATATTCCAGAATATCGCAGATATCGTTGTTTTACATTAGATATATTGATAGAAGTATTTTTGATTTTGTTTTTACAACAAATATATGACTTTACATTTAAAAAAAATACTAGTTCACTCGCACATGGTTATATATACTGGAATTCGAGTGTAGTATATTTCTTTATGTCATTTCTAATATGCAAACTGGCATACGAGTAACTATACCACCGTATGGAGACATTCACAATCCCAAAGAAAGCAGCAGCGCCGTGTCAGTCTTTTAGTAAGAAATAAGATATGTGATAGAGAAAAGAATGGACTGATGGAGAGGGGACTGAATTTTCACTCACCGGACGAAACTCAACTGAAGAAGGTGTTACTTCATGTTTATGCTGTGAGAATGTGGTATATGTATTTTGCGAGAGTGTGACATCACAACGGCCGAACGCATTTTCTGCGGCCGTTAATTGCTCAGATGATAGAGCCATGGTCCTCTGTACTTTGTATCACAGTCTAATTAATTAACATCTTCTGTTTGTCCTAGTATTTAATTTCATTTGCTCCCAATTTTCAAACCCCGGTAGTGATGTATGGTAACGATATGAAAATAGAATCAAAATTAAAACTGATTCAATTTCAGAGAGATTTGAAACAAGAAGGTATTATTTATATCTTCAAAATGCTTCACCACGGCGTTGGAAATCGCTTTTAAGCTTTTAGATTGAAAAGGATACGGCATTAACATCAATGATAAATACATTACCCACTTTCTAGGTGTTGACGGTATATTTATAAGTGCGGAATCGATGTACTCATACTATGAGATTTAGTTAAGAACAGATACTTTCGTTTCCGCATTGTGTGAATGCGCTCGTAGTTCAGATGGATCGAAGCCGGTTCCTATATTCCCTGTACTCAAACGACGTACCGCGGCATTCTAAGGTCGAACTCACGCTATTCGCAGACGATACGGCATTATACACACTCAACTCACGGTCCAGAGCCCCTGACACCTCCAAACAGCAATCGGAATTCTCGGCGACTGGTTCAGGAAGTGGAGGATCAAGGTCAACCCCGAAAAAAGTGCAGCAATGTACTTCTCGAAGGGTAGATTGAGACCCTCCGCCCACTAAAATTGTTCGACCGACCTGTCTCTTAGGTCACAGAAGTCAAGTACCTCGGGGTTACTCTAGATCCAAAACTTAATTTTGATAAACACATAAAACGTATCCGGAACAGAGCGGCCTTTGTATCTAGACCAAATGTAGCCGATGACAAACGCGCGTAGCAAGCTATCCCTTCCTAATAAAATCACAATTTTCAAAACGAGCATACGTCCAGTCCTCACATATGCCGGAGTAGTCTTCGCTCATATACTGTTCTACAAAATGCACAAAGTATAAGTTATTCAAAACAGATTTATCAACACAGCCACAGGTGCCCCATGGTACGTTAGAAATCTCAATCTGCACAAGCACCTAGGCCTACAGACTATCGCAGCTTCTCCTCAAAAGAGCAATCCAAACGGTATTTCGAATCAACAGTAAGCCACCCCAATCCATTAATGATTGTGGCTATACCGTAAAATATCTATCCTTGGCGCAAAAAACACCAGCATAAACTTGTTCTTTCAGACTCTGATGATTCCATCACATTCGTAATCAAGAACTACTCCTTTTTGCATCAAGCGAACACTGCGTGTCCCTCTGTATCACTATACCGTCGTACACGTAGACTCAGACCTCGTACGCTACCATCAGAAACTCCTGTCAAGCCCACAGACGTAGCACATCAGACTCGAACTTTCAAACCCCAAATACGGGGACAGCCAGCACTACCCCCCTTCCCTCAGCGACAACCCAAGCCAAAGTCCGTGTACCTTGGAAGCGCTTTTAAGCAGTTGCTCAAAAAATTTTTGCTGCTTGAGTGCAACGTTCGCCGTGCACAAAACGTCCAGTTTCGCTGTGAAAGCCTTCGGGCTAGAAACTAGGTCCAAGGAGGTCTTTTAATCAGTAAAAATTTGATACTGTTCACGTGCCCGTATGCGTGTTCGTCTTTCCGATGAAAATTTCACCCTCCTCCTATGCGAAAATGAAAAACAAATCAGGTAGTCTCAGTGCGTTCATAGGTAAGAAAGGAGCTCCGAACAATCGTGTGGAAAGTGCAGTGAAAACAGTGTTTGGCTTATGATTTCAAAAACCAACCCTTTATCGGTATCCCCGATAGATACAATTAAATAAAATAATGGTTGAGAGTAATTAAATTCAACGAAAAAACATATTAAATCAATCAATCAATTGATAACGGTATTACGTCTGTTTTTTATATTGAATACTTTGTTGAATTCGTTAATCTGCGCAATAATAGATTTCACTTTCATATGTATAAGTATGAAATTTATTTAAAGTTCTTAAATTGAATACTCTCAGAAACCGGAAACATCAAAGATATACTTTTAATATTATAATAAAAAAATAGGAATCACAAATTATATAAAAGAATATAATAAAATCCAAGATTGTCATTTAATATTTTAGGAGAAGAGAAAGTCACGTGGCGAGGGCGTAACGCTTTTTCATTATGTTATGATTTCTACCAGTCAAGTCCTACAGAAAGACGCGGTGAGAAACTTCCTTTCAAAAATTCTCGACTAGTATCCACGACTTGAACGTTGCAACATGGATAAGCCTTTCCCGCAACAGCGGCAGCTGCTACTTCACGTTTGCTTTTTGCGACAGAGTGGTATTTCAACGGTTGAACACGTACATTTTCGTGCTGCAACGAAATTGGGCACGGCATGGCCCTACCATATTACGAGGGGCGTTCACTATAAAATTAACATGAGGCATAAACTTTTTGGAACCAATAAAAGTAAACACTGACTGGTAAAGTTAGAATATTGATTAGATTTTAATAGGATATAATTTGAATGCTTTCTTTTTTAATGGGAGTCTTTTGTTTGTCTGTCGTAATATGTTGTTGGATATGGAAAAAATAAATCGCGTTCGATTATTGAATAGCAGTGTTTGCAAAATTTTATTTCGGAACTAAAAAATCAAAAGTTACAAGATGGTTTAGAAGTAAATGCTCTAACTCTATTATACAGTTGCCTGTTGGTGCGCTGAATTTTAACGTAAAGTTTATCAAAGATGACCCTCGCTCGGATCGCCCAACAACTGTAGTGGCCGAAGAAATGGCAAAAAGTTGAGAAAGTAATTTTAGCAGATCGTAGTGTCACGATATGTTTTATGTCCGAAGAAACAGAAAATTTGGATTGGTAATGTGCATAGAATTTTACACAAACCTTTGGCGATGAAAAAAGTATCCGCGCGCTGGTTTTCCAAAACCCTTAGCAATGCAAAAAAAACAAATCAGGCTAAACATTTATTTATTTATTTGTTTCATAAGACACACAAAACAGATAACAATCATTGCATTGTTGGTGGACATAATAATTTCATATAAGTGACAGGATTGTGATTGTGCACACAGCGTATTATGCAGACAGCGATTAAGTAAGTATTAAATAATTAAAACAAAAGCAAAATATAAAGCAGTATAAGGCAAAAATAATGATCAATACATGTTATTACTATCTGATGTACTATTTATGTAAAAAATATAACCATAGTGACAATTTTCGTAGCAATAATAATGAACAACGGTACAAACAAACAAAAATTCTTTTGGGTTTAGTGTATACCGAGAACCACCTTTATGGATCGTTTGAATTTATGCGGTTTAGCCTCAAAAATGTGCAGATCATCGTGTTCAGATGCCAGATCATTTTAAAGGCGACACATTTTTAAAATTGGATTATAATGAACGGTGTTGTTAAGGCGAGTCGACTATGGAGTGTATCAGCTTGTGGAGATACAAAATATCGTAGTGCTTGCGACGGGTTTCGAGAGTTGGTAATTCAAATCTATCACACTTTTATTTATAGTCCGTAAGATATTGGTGAACATTAAATCTTTGTAAGAAGAATCTTGAAATCTGGTTTGGGATCTTTCGATAACCTGTATATAGACAGAGTAAAATAGCGAACAAACTACGCAGGCATATTCTAAGAAACTTCGAACAAGACAAAGGTAAATCGCAATTAAGCTACCACACTAAGGCGATCACAATCTTCGTGTGAGGTTATTTGACAAAAAAATTTAAGATCATCAGCGTAGAGAAGAGTAGGACAGGAGAGAATACCAATTAAATCGTTGATAAATACATTAAAAAATAAAGGCCCCAAATACGAACTTTGTGGAACTCCAGAAGTTATGCGAGCATGAGATGAGATGTAACTATTAAGCGCAACAAGCTGGCTTCTGTTGTTGAGATACGCACAAATCCACCTAAAAAAGACTGTTGTGCATTCCATGTGAAAACAGCTTTTGAGATAGAAGTTAGTGGTTGACTCTGTCAAATGCTTTGGAGAAGTCTGTGTATAAATTACATCGACCTGACCTCCTACATCAAAAACAGTGCACATATAAGACGTGTACTCCAATAGATTTGAGACCTCGGATTTACCTTTAACGAATCCATGTTGTGAGGGTATTATTATTGATTAAAAGTGGTTGTTAAGGTATATGTATACTATAGCCTCAAACACTTTAGCAAGACATGACAGAATGCTTATGAGTCTGTAATTGGAACAACAACATTTGTCACCAGATTTATAAACAGGTATGACAAGTACCACCTTCCAGGCATCAACATAATATGCAATATAATATGCAACGAATTGATACGTTCATTACCAATTGTTTTAATTAGCAGTGAAGGCAAGCCAGCACCTTCATTGATGTCCACTGCTTTGATTTGCCTCTGTATTTCGCATTCGCTAATTCGGAGAGAAGATAACATAAAACCGTTTTTGCAAGTGTTGTTAGGAGTATTGTCTAAGTTGATGGTTGGAGTATTAAATACTGACGCAAAGTAATCGGAAAATAAATTAGATATTTCATCGGGGTCTAAGGAGGATCTATCACTAAAAATCCTCATCATAGATACGTGACCTTTTTTTGTTGTGGATAAACTTCCAGAATGCTTTGATATTACTGGTAAGAGTTTCTTCAGTGGCTTCAAGGAAGTTGATAAGCATTCATGTATCAACATCTTGAAACGTTTTCGTAGGAACGAGAAAGCATCATAATCACGAAGGTTACCATACATTTTGTATCGTTTATATAATTTATTTTTCTCCTTCAACGACTGTAATAAAGGTTTGCTGAACCAAGTCGGGTATTGTGTAGGACGTCTGGTAGTAAGGGGTGTATTAGTTTCAACAATATCTTTAACGATCTTGTAGAAGGATTCAAAACATTCATTCACGTCTTCGGATGATAGCACCACAAGCCAGTCAATCTTCCGCATTTCCGATCTAATAACAGCAAAGTTACACTTATTGAATCCAAGCCTACGTACATTCCTATGTTTCAGTGAGTAAAGTGTTAGTTTCGGTGGAAAGCTTATGAAAAGTGTGGGATGATGCCTATGCGCTTTACTGAGCGTGTTGGCCTCGTGAATAGAGATGTCCCAGAGAGTAGACCAGATCCAGGTTTTTATTGTTCGCGTTTAGCATGCCACTAAACTGTGAGAGTTTGCAAAGTGACATGAAATCAACTAGAAGTGTAGATCGATGATCATAGGCGATTGTATGGGAAAAGATACGTTTATTTGAGTTCAAAATCCACGTGTTTAAATCTCCCAAGATTATGATATCGTCAGAATCTTTACAATTCAATATAAAGTTTTGACAGTTTTTGTAGAAAATCGATAAACGCTCAATATTCAAGTGATGAAGCAAAGGTGAAGTGCGCTACCTTCATTTTTTTGCAGTGTGATATAAATCCAAATGTCCTCAATCTCGCTTTCCCATGTAGTTTGACGAAGAAAACATTTTTTTTTTTATCAGAACTCTTCTACCATAATTCTTAGTAACTGACCTAGTATGACGGTCACGACGAAAAACATTATATCGCTCATCAATAAATTCACCATCGAATCCACTGCTGTTTAAATTAGTTTCCGTCAGACATATTATATTATAATCATGATTTAGTACATTTACATAAAACTCATTTGATAAAGTCAGTATTCGATTTACGTTTTGATAATATAAAGAATACATTATAAAGAACAATAAAAGCAACCAATTTACATGTATAAAGACTATAGTTAATTAATAGGTTAAATTATATTAACTATTTCTACGGTTGTACTGGTTTATCTAGATTCTAGATCCTTAAGTACCTTAATTACTACTGCCGGCGAAGTATCATCTTTTCTTACATAAATACGTCCGAATCTCACCCAAGTGTATTTGTAACCACGTTCCTTGGAAACATTCCTAGCTGCTGTATGAATTTTCTTAGTATGCGGGGCAATATCGGAAACGTAAATATTAATTGCGTTTCCATGGATACCGAGGTGTGCAGAAATCAAAGTTGATGGCTGGTTCTTGTTATAGCGGCGCACAGCGGAAATGTTGTCTCTGTGGCGCTCTGAGGGTAGGGTCACCAAAATGCTGCGAGGATGGATAGACTGCGGATTAAGCTTTGCGACTCGGCATACAGAACAAATGTCAGTGTAAATAATAGGAACCTTTATCTCTTCACATATTTTCTTAAATATTGCCAAGAGGCTTTCAGTACGTTTGTCAGGTACGCACTGAACTTCCAGGTTGAATTTATTAAGATTGTTTGGAACTGCTACAAGATTTCAGTTTTGGGCTCTATTTACAATCACGAAATCGCTCTAACATGACGATCCAGAAACAAAATTACAAACTACGACTTAAAAAAGACCATTATCTCTAACCCCTAAAGAGAGCCCATGACCTTTCTGCCGAAAAGATCATAGGCTCTTTTTTCTGGGATAGTAAAGGGGTGGTCATAATAAAATATCTTAACTATGGAGTCAATGTTACAGGCTCAATACATAGAAAAAAAATTAAAAAGTTGTGTAATGAAATTCAAAAGAAATAGTAAGCAAACTAACAAAAACATTTTCTTCTATTAAGAGAGTACCTCGGCTCACAGATCTGTCGTTGTTAGCCCGCAATTTGAGGTACTGAATACGAAATACTTGAGCATCTTCCACATTCCCTGACCAAGCACCAAGTGATTTCTATCTATTTCCAAAGTTAAAGAAGTATATGAAAGAACAAAAATTCAAAGATGAAGAAGTAGTAGTTGCTGCAGTACAGGAATTTTTTGGTGCTCAGAACGAGGAGTTTATTAATAATTTAATTTTAAGCTTATAAAAAAAATATTCTATGTGTATTATGCTAAAAGGCAACTATGTCAAAACGTAAATACATAAAGTCATTAAATAAAAAGTTGCAGTCAACGTAGTCATTTTCATATTTTTTTAAATGGCTTTCGTATTAAATGGGCCTGTACAGATTACAATCCACCGTAAGTTAGATGGCTTAGTAAGAAGTCGTAAAATTCGAAGATAGAACTTTATATCTTGCAACGAACGTCTAATGAATGAAGCAAAAGAAAAAACGATGTGGGCCAGATAACATGCTTGTATTAACACGAAATTCATAATAATAGGGCTAATTAAATTTAAAGTAGCAGAATTTATGGAAAAAAGGGTTTTTTTAAACCTTTACATGAACATGGAGAAGAGTTATTCATATTTAACAGTATCTAAAACATTGAAGATGTTTTCTCAATTTTGGTACGACTAATGAGATAGAAAACCACACTCTGTGATAGTTAGATGCGCGATACGTACCACATGTTGGGTTATCAAATTACTTGAAAGCGTTTACATTAGGATATCTGAGTTGATATTTTTAACATCATTCTAATAATAGTACCAACCAATATAAATGAAAAACTCTCTATACTGTAATATATTTCATTGCGAAAATCCTCAAACAAACACGACTCACATCAAAACAATCCGTATCCGGCCCGTACGGAAAAAAAGAAATCGCTGCAGGATACGGAACCGATGTCAAAACGCGCAAATAAAATAACAAACACAATATTTATCCCGTTACACGTTCCTCGCGGCGCCGATAAAAAGTGGAGAAAGCAACAATGGCCCGCGCTAAGGAAATCAACTCACCTTCGGCAAGATTAATGCCCCGGCCGCCCCGCCCACACCGCATTACGTAATAAAGCCGACCATTCGATAAGGATCGATGTTTCTACTCTATTTGTGACAATATTGTATTAGTTTCCGCTTATTGTGTCTAGAGACAATAATAAATAACGCACGCGACCTTTCGTTATTGTTGCGCTCGCTTCCGCCGGCGGCGCCACGGTCGACGAGATCGGAAGAGATTTTATGCTATTACTTTATAAATAATCACAGTGATGTTTATTTCCACAACAACATTAACTGTTTGTTATGTGTTCACGTTTACACGCTCAACGAATATGTTTTCTACACATATGGATGTGTTGGTGAGATAGTAAATAAGGGTTAAGAATAAAAAACGAAAAAATTAATTCACATTTTCATGTCAGTAAGATGGGTTGAAAAAATTAAAACTTGGGATTTATCTTCGACAAAATTAATTTATGAACCGTGGCTTTTACAGATAATTACGTAGGTAAGACGATGATATTTCTCTATTTCTATGACATAATTTCTTTGATGTCCTAACATTCAATGTAAACGATCAGAATTAAATTTAAGTAACGTCTATCGTTTAATAAATAAAGAAGTTGTATTGCAATTCTTATCATTATATTAGAAATTAAAACTTAGATAAAACATATATAATAAAATTGTAACAGGTCGGTGTATGTATATTATAGATATTAAAGCAAAACTGATAGAGCGTATTTATTAGAGAAACAGAAGCCAAAACAACAGATTTTAGAATTTTTGTCTGTCTATATGTATGTTTGTTACCGCATCTCGCAAACACCGCTGAACGGATTTTGATGAGCTTTTCACAGTTTGAGGTCCAATTTAACATCTCAGCCATGTTTCATCTATTTCGGTTGAGTAGAACTAAATATACAGCTTTACTGTCCTGTTAGTACTGTCTTTCATACATTTAAGATTGAAGAGAAGTCATTTAAAATGGTCGTGCGGGAAAAATATGAATAAACGCCACGAGCGCTTCTGAAATGGTTTAAATATTGTAGTCCAACCGGGCGGAGCTGCGGGCAAAAGCTGGTCATGTATAAAAACTAAATACCATTAAATGAAACTTGTGTTCACATACAAAATAATTTTTCTCGTTTATATGTATTTAATATATATATGTGCTGTATGTATTTACATTTAACAAACGAACAAACATACTGTTATTTATCGGGTTTAATTTTTGTGGGTAGCTTTTACTTTGTATAGTAAATACGAAATTCAGTTAGGTGCTATATGAAAATCAGTTTCGAGGCATTTTATTTTTCTTCGTGTCTACTTACGTAAATAGACTCTTTAAAATAAGTTCACCCTTTAAAAAATAAATGTTTTTTTTCTATATAAATAGATACTTATATAATAGATACTTATTTATTCTATATAAATAGATTTTCTATATAAATAGAGAATTATTATTACGCTGTCCTTTATTTTAATTTTATAATGTACTAAATAATTAAAATCAGTGAGAGACTATATTAAAATTAATAGGTAATAATTATCGACACTTATCGACACTTTTGAAAATTTACAAAACTCACAAAAAAGGAAAAATAGTACACTTGATTAAAGACACAGAACATAAAGTAATATAGTCTAATCTTTTTTGTACCATATGCATCGTCATAAAATTTGTTGAGCACGAAAAAATCTGTAAAACTACAAGTTCTTTTTTCCTTAAATCCTGTTATTAGAATAAAAATCGTAAATATAAATCTTTATGAATCTATAACATTATAAAGTAGAATCAATTAAAGTATTTGAAGTAGAATTTCATTCATTTAACTTTATCCAATACGGTGTTCTAAAAGTATCTGAGCACCTTCTGTAATGCTCAAGTATAATCCGTTCTTTGAAAAAATGGTTTCTCATTGAAGACAAACTCAAAACAAATAAGTTTTCAAGACCGATAATTAATTTACCTTTTGCCTTTAAGATCGAGGCATATGTTTACTAGATCAGTTGAGAATTTATTTCATACTTCATTATTACACTTTTTTAATTTTTAAAGAGGCCAAAGATATTTTGGTTATTTTATATCATTATACTATTGCACATAAACTAGCTTAGTGAGCTACCGCAAAGAGTTCTCAGAGGCTATATTTATAGAAAAGATGCCTACGTTAATGTAGGTGCTAATGGTGATGGGCAGGGTATTCACAGCCCTTTAGTACGTAAATGGAAATAGAATAGGGTATAATTTCTTTCTTAGAACGAGACTGAGTACATGAAGCAAAAGGTACTTCCTAACGGTAACTGGTCGAATAAAACAATTACAGTTCATTCACATAAATGTTAATTAGAAATTACACTTTATAATAAATTATTTCACGACCATGAGGACTTTGCTCAGTGTAGGATTCCGTAGTCGTTACTACAAAGAAATGCACTTCAGATGAAAAAAATACGTTGTCACACTTTTTTTTTATGTTTCCCGTACAAGGTACTTATAAGCACTTTAGCCGTCTATAACTAGAGAAACAAGGTATGTCGACTATTTATCTTAAACTAATGTAAGCTAAAGTGCACCAGCAGAACAGCGCATTTTCATGTCACTCGATGTCCTTTTGTTGGGAAACGCAGTTTTTGACAATAACTTAAAAAAATATCCGATAATTTTCTATATAATTATAGTTGAAAGTATTTATTTAAGCGTTACTTTGTAATTTTTTCATAGTTTATAAAAATATATTTGTATTTTTTTAAAATACATGCGTCTCCCTGACGCAATATATGCTATTTTCGAAGCGATTATTTCGAAAAATATTTACTCAATCAAAAAAAATTGCTTAGATATCTTAAACTGTTTTTAAAAGTACTGTCGATATACGAACCACACGTTAACGTTTGCTGAAAAATGTGAGTGCCGCTCCTTGAAATATTTATTTTCGTTATGTAATTACCAAACTAAGTTGCAGCTTATACAAGACACTTATACTCCAAATGTCATCGATATATATTTTGTACTTTTTGAATAAAATGTCTGTGACATATAGACGGACGAACGGACATGACGAATCTATAAAAGTTTCATTTTTTCTATTTTAGCTCGGAAACGTAAAAAAATAGTATATTATTACTTAAAAAAATAATTGCCCTAGTACAAACTATCAATGTAAACATTTTAGTGCAGATATTAAAGGTGCATGAGAAAAAATGTATATAACATCACTTACATCTCGATAATTTTAAGTCCATTAAGCAGCGTGGTGCTTAATGGATTGACTAGACCAACCAGACCAACAAACTGTGCGATCAAATAATTAAAAACTATCCACTATAATCTAAATAAAAAACAAATAAAATTCATCTAAGAGACAAACATTTTCATAAATATTTCATTGTAATTTACACTTCTTTGAAACAAGATTAGAAAATATTTCATTTGAGAAAATTACGTGGAAATGGTATTTAAATGTATTTGAATGCGTATTTATATTAAAATTAGAAGGCAAACCGTTTTCTTGAAAAATAATTTTTACTTTGTACCATTGGCGAAATTCAGATTTCTTTACGACAACCAAATACTTTATTTAACATAAAATTTTTCTTGCCCTCTTGGTCGTTGCCCATTACGTTTTATGGACAATTTATTGTTTGAATTTATAGCTTATGGCGTATGATTTAGCTGGATCAGTAAATATTTTCCTTTAGTATGTCTGTAAATTATTGAAGCATTAAATAAACATGCGAACAGTAAATTAATCAACACGTGGCTTACTCGCGCTACGTGTTTGACCACTACGTTTATGTTACTCAACCTAACAATACATTCAGTTTAAACTTGAAACATAAATAAAAAACCGGGGACAAGCGCAAACAAAACTCGCACTATCAGGGTTCCGCGCAGAATGAATTATGTATGTAGATAATTCATTCATCAAGATTCGCGAAAATTTTTGTCTTTTTTCAATACTGGTAAGATAGTGATCTCAAAAAGAACCAAACTTTTGCTTTATTTTCCTAAAAAATCTTTAGTTTTTTTTTTAAGGTTAATGTTTTTAAAGATCTTAAGTTTCTCTGGCAGGAATTTAAAAAATGTTATGCCATGCATTTGTCAACATTACCGTCCATATTTCTGAAGTGTAAGTTTTTAATTACAAAGAACGTTTTTTCATATGATATAACTACAAAATAACGATCTTCAGACTTTTCCTTTACTTATGCTGTGAGACCCTTCTTTTCACCAAATTTAATTTTTTTAGGCGAGAGAGAAGTATCCTGTAGGTTTTAAGTTACTGATTTTTATTAAAATGCAGGGCATAAATGCCAGTAATTTTTGATTGCATTGATTTAGAATTTTAATGTATTTACAGTTTCAAAAGACCCCAGACTCGAATATTCGGCATTAATTTCAAATTGACACCTCCACGTGTCCCTGAGAAAAAGGGTCTTGACAGATGGACCGACGACTAAGTGATCCTTAAAGGTTTCTTTTTCCTTAGAGATACGGAACTCTAAAAAAACCATGTTAAGTGGCATCAATAACAAATAATTTGCGCTATGAATTATTATTTTAACGTCATAACTTTGTTATTATACCCTGCCGTCTCCTTAGTTTTGTCTTATTTTCCAAATACTCTTTTCACGCTTATCGGCGTAATAATTCTTGAATTTTCCATTAACTATTGAATACCCTTCTCACTTTCCTTTCTGGTCCCCATACAGCCACTCGTCTCTCACCCAATCATTACATATTTGTAGGCCGAGATGTTGTTCTGCCGAGACATTCGTGAACAAACGAGACTATTTTTCTCTCATTCACCGGTCGTGTTCCTTCGCTCTCGCATTCGTCACATCAATTTCGAGACCTGCGCATTGAGTTGCACCTTTTCGACGCCTCCGTTATCCACAAAAGCGAACCTCGCGACGGTGGCGACGCCCCGCGCCGCTATCGGTCCGGTAACGCATAAACTCGGTACGTGTAATGAATTCGGTTAATTACATAACCGCGCCGCGAGCAGAGTGTAGTTCGTCGGGGCGATAAGCGCGCGCCGCGGAGCTTAATGGAAACAGATACATTCCCATCGCTGTCTCAGATTAAGCGAGGCGCCGTAATTGTTGAACTTCAGCTGCGGCCATCTTTTCTTTGTCAAATTTTAATTTAATAAATGTCACGTGTGTAAAGATATTGTTGACAATATCAATTATTAAAATGGTTGCTTTAGATTTTGTATTTAATTTTTCTTACGATACATTGAAGAAAGGCGTCCGTGTAAAAGTTTGACTGGATTTCTTTTTAACTACATAAAAAAACGTCACATGCTCATATGAAAGTTTTTCAATATTATCGATAATTACCTCGATAAATTTTATTTTTCATATATCATGACATTTGTAAGAATGTATTCTCACTGTCATTTCATGAATTGTAGATATCACGCTAGTGTTGCGTGTTTTACAGTAAAATTATATTTTTTGTAAAGATTATTCATTATTTTGTAGCGATTTCAGACAAAGTTAATTTCACAGATTTATTATCAAAGATTTGACACTTTCACACAAAATACCATCATAACGATAACGCGTCTTTTATTATCAAATGCGCGCGTTCGCGGTTTTTCAGAAAACACACCCCATATTGGACTCGTTTAAGCACACCGTTCGCGAGATATGAAATATTTAATTTGACCTGAGCACACGCTCGATAACAACTTCACTCCTTAATACGGCCGTTTAGGTTTCCTAAGGACATCTGCGCCCCTCGGACTGTAGAATTTTATACGCGATCCGGTCGGCGCCGGCGGCTGGCTGTATTGACTCCGGAACAGTTACAGCTGACGATAACAGTTAAAGGGAACGAGTACACGTAACGGGTACGCGTAACTGTTCTAATATCGGCCGTTCGTGGGCGAAATGTCTCAGTATCAGTTGCTTGTTCGGGGTGATTTGTATCGCCGACGCGACACTCGGCGGCCGGGTCGCGCGCCGCGCGCAGCTTGCCTCCGGCTTCTGCATGCTGTATGCTTTTTAAAAAAAATGCTCTCAGGGAATTCGGGGAGACGATGATGGCTTACTGCACGTAAATTATGGGGCTTTCATTTGCTGAATGACAAATACAAATTCGATTCACGGTCAGTATTCTCTGTACGAGTAACATGTACGCGATTTATAACATCTCTCAAAGCAAATTTAGTCTGTACATGATCATTAAATTATATGTCTATCTGGCTATTTATCCGTCTGAGTGATAATAATATCCAAGAGAAGACTCTTATTAGTATCGGAACTAGTATTATAATAGTAATAGTAATATATAGTGCAGCACCGTTCGGAGACATAACCGAGAGCGGTCAGAAAAATAATTGATTGCGTTTATTTTAAAAACAGCGCAGTGAGCGAGAAACTGTTATTTATAAATGAGTTATAGAATTCGGAATGACACTAAGAGTATTTCCTGTTTTGTTACCTATGTTTAATTCAGTATTTACGTATTCTTTTTCTAAAATTTGCTTTAATTCCAAGCATATAAAATACATTAAAACATTTTCTTTAAGTTTATTTGATGCTTTTTTAAGTTACACTCATTTAGGTACAATGAGGATGAAATAGTGTGCAAAAGATATTCTCACACCGTGGATATAACAATGAGTTAGTCTTCGAAGTAAACTATCTTTTCATTCATATCTTCTATCATTTCGGTTCATTTACGAGAAGCCTAAAAAGTAATCACTTCTGAATTTTGTACCTCATAGCGCGAAGGAGTGGGGAACTCTATACATTTGACTCCAAGTTGAAATTGGATTGTCCTCCTACCCCGACATAACTTGTGTTAAAATGCAAAGTACATAAAATAACACATAGCTTTTATTTAATTTACAACTAGTGTAGTTGTTTAAAATACATTTTAAATTATGTAACGCATTAATAGAGACTAAAAAGAACATTCGGAGATGATAATCTGAAACTCATTACCGCAATATTTGGTAAAATAAAAAAAAACTCTTTTACCTATTTGTTAATGAAAATTTCAACAATCGTGATATCATTCTGGGTCAATTTTAATATTTTTTTTTCTGGAAATTGTTGGAATGTGTTACGATGTGATCAAAAATATTTTCCACAAGCATACAAATGTTTACATAATATACGCGTATAATATAATTTTTCATAACGGCCTTGCATATATTTTTTTTATCACGGCAGAGTCCTTTTCATAAAATCGACACCGAGGATCTTACGATCCGACGACATATTTCAAAATGCCGACATAATATCAATTTCCGCATGTAAAGGTGAGGGACGGTACATCCCTAGGCGGGAGTGGCGCGTCAGTGCCGCGGCGGGCGGGTGTAAGTCATCTGTCTGCGATCGGACTGGGAGAGCTACATCCGGACTCGGATTTAAAATAACGACTCCATTAATATGCGTCGCGAGGGGGGGTAGAGGGGGCGGGCGGGCGGCGACGCGGCGCCCGCGCTCGCGCGCTCAGTTGCCGGCTAAGCTATTTCCCGAAATTAAGCTGTGCTGTTCGTCCGCGATAACCTGCTTTATTACAATAATTATTATGCGATAGCTGACGAGTTATTTTTCTATCGGTCTAAACAAATTTTCTAGCTTGACAAATAATTGTTTGTAATAATTATTTTCCAAATTGTTATAAAATTAATCGAATTTCGCTAGTTGATTTCAGATTATAGATATATGTAAATACCTCGAAATCGCCGTTTTAGTAAAAGAAAACGGGAACCTTAAAAAGAGTACACAGTTAAGAAAACCGAATCTCAATTACGTACATCTTGGTTTTCATAACTGATTTAAAGTTTATTTTCAAACTTTGGTTTCCTGTTTTTCCAGAATATATTACATTCTTATTGTTACTTAAGATGTCATTATATTAGTTTACTTGACTGTCAAACGCTATGTTCGTTTAGCATTTTGAATTAGAATTTAATCTTCTATACACCTTTTTATTATGCTTATTTTTCAAGTACATAGGTTAATTATTTGAAAATGTTAACGAAAACCATTTACTGCAAAAAATAGAAAAGATATCAGAACAGAACTTTTATGAAACCATAACGCACATACAATACAACGCACGAAACTCTGCCGCTTTGAATTGCCGGCGAACGACACAATGTGCAAGTTCAACGCTCCGCGACCATTCCTCCTTCTCCTCCACTTACCTATTCTACGCCATTGCGACGCTTTCGTGACTAATTTCACAGCGGCAAAATTACGGTACTGGAGTATATGACCATCATTGTTTTGCATCTGCCTACGATACCTTAAGTGACTAATTCAGCCAAAAGTAAATGAATACCGAAAAAAATAAACTATTTCGTATAATGTAGAATAATAATCCATTATTCTACGTGATATTATTAGGTACGTTGATACTAAACAAATTCATCTTATAGCAATACACAACAAAACGTATCCGTTTTGTTTGACGTCATCGAATACCCAATAAAAATTTTATCCATTATCCGAACCCTCGCTCGTTATAATAAATAAAATTATTTCGTAAGAAAACCACTTCCGCATCTTTGTTCTAGTTAGTCGGCGGCTGTACCACGCCGCCCGCCGGCCCCGCCCCGGCCCCCGCCGGCCCCTAATTGTTTTATTGCCCGCACTAAAAGGCTCTCGGCTAAATAATTCGAGATATTTCAGGCGAACGCGCTCACGGTTTACGATTACGATCCAGCTTAGCCAAATAATCGTACAATTCGTAAACAAGCGCTTATCTGTCTCCCGCCTCTCGCTCTCTAACTTGAAGCGCGCAAGCTCTTCCTAGGGCGGAATTAGTTGGGAGTCCTTGTATTTCTTTTATGCTATTCTAAACATGTTACTAATTTTACAAAAATACGTGTTTTCGACTTTGTATCGCAGCTTAAAAAACAATTATGTCTGAGAACATTTCATACATTAATAATTTCAAAGATTTTGTCTGCTTTCGATGCCGACACTGGCGAGGTATTGGTGGCAGGAATTCCAGAAACTTTAGGTTTTTTTTTTTTCAAATTGTTTTTAAGCTATTGCATAGCTTCTATCGCGGGCCTTGAGCGTGGAGACCGAATCCAGAAATTCCATAACGAAAATAACCTAACACCCCCACTCCGACCGGCACAGCGGTGATACTTTTTACTTTTGCTATTAATCGATGAATAGCAGAACTTTTAATGACTTTTTTGAAATATCACGCTTGTCTCTTTAGTTCAGCAACTCGCCTCTAGGTGGCATTGTCTGTATCGGCGTTACAGTATCGGCGCATGCGTAATCCCCCTTTTCGCCCCGCAATTTGGTGACTCATGCCTGCTTAGAGTTTTGGTGTTAGGGCACCTCCTCAAAAAAAAATACTGCATAAATAAAATAAATAATTATAATTGCATAAGTTGATAAAAAATACTATGCAATAGTTTTACCGCGGCAATCCCCGAGTGCCACACGTGTTTTTTTACCATTATCCAAATTAATAAAAATATAAGTTTTCATAGTGGAAAAAATAGGTCTTGTAATTATTGGTCAAAATCATGTTTCATACTTCAATTTGGGTAAGTAAACTTGGAACCATAAAAAAATCGCATAATTTAGATACAAATCAACGATTTTCAAATTTTTTCCTGTACATGTACTGTGAGACCTTTCTCCTTAACAAATTTCATAAATTTCAGTCACTGGAAATTACCATTTAAGTTTAGATTCCTTTGCAAGTATCAAATGTACGGAATAAACGGCTATGTTTTTTGATTGCATTTGCATGGAAACTTGAGTTTCTCACAGCTCCAAGAGATTGCAGAGTTGAGTATCTGATATTCATTTCAATTAATACCTACAAGCATAACTGAAAAAAGGGTGTTGACAAACAAACACAGACAGAGAAACAGACATAAGAAGGAACCAGTGATCCTATGAGTTCACTATTAATTAATGAAGTCTAGATAAATGGCAAATTTGATTTTTTATGCATATGATCCTTCATTTAAGTAGTTCTCATATTGGAACCTAAAATACAATATGTAATGAACACAACATCTTAAAATTGTTATTAAATATCTATCTTGAAGTCAAACAAGCAGCCCGTTGATGAACAATGTTATGCCCGACTGGAAAAAGCTGTGACAGATATTATTTAAATAAGGCGCTGCAAACGCCCATTGTGAATGCTTGCATTTTGAAATGTTTAATGTCAGAGTGATAACTGTACATAGGTCACCACAATGTCAAATTAATGTTGCAATATAATCCATAAACACAACAATATACGGCAGCACCTCAATAGATTAGATATACCTCATGTTCTCGTCAGATTGTTGTGGGAGACTTCAATATAGATTTTAGAATGAAATCCCAAAATGGAATTTTCACATATTTCTCATCCATAAACATGTTTCTGGTAATAAATACTAGCATTACAAGAAGTAGTACAACTATAGATAACATTTTTTCGAAGTCCAATGTTCAATGTGGTATATTCATACCTTTTTCAGTCACCATTTACAGATCTGATTCAAATTTTATACTTAATTAGTATTTTTGAACCAGATTTATAAATAGTGATAAAAAAAACTTTGTAAATAAATAACTTTGATAAAAAAAACCTTTGCGAGACTGCTGCAAGGCTAGTGTAGGTATTTCAGTTATATTATAAAATAAATGATATGTGTTAATATAAGATAAAGGATTACTAAAACGATAAAGAGTGCTTTGTTTTAAATTTACACTCCTCCGGGCTTTCCACATTGTAATGTTATGGATTTCATTTTGCAATAAAAATACCATAACTATAACTCGATTGTCGCGATGGGTAAACTTTTACTCATATACCTACAGGTTTTTATGGAACCCTCGGTGCGCGAATCTGACTCGCACTTGGCCGCTTTTTTTTCTAAACGAATTCTGTCGCCCGAGTATCGAATTCAAACGAACCATAATGTATAACCATGGCAGTCCCAGAAGATTAACGAGACTAAGTTTTAACTTTAATTTTATAAGCTAGCCTGTTAGAAAGTTTCTAGTGTTCTACCTCGTCCGTTATGTAGCGTGCCCGTGTATAGTATATGTCCGTGTATTTCCCCACGTAAAATAAAATAAATTTCTTCGTCTTTTACATCAATCATTTTCCCATTAATCTCGACCCTGGTCTCAGTTTCAATTTCAATCCCGGTACTACTTCTGATGGCGATGTGGGTCGTGCTCTCGATTCTGACCCTGGTTCTATTCTCGATTCTACTGGAGGTCCGGTTTTCTACTCCGATCCTGCTGTAAGACAGTCACAGTTTCAATTTGGAAAAATATTAGTATGAAAACAAACTATACCCAAACTATAGTACTTTGCATTGCTGTTATCTTTCTATATGTGAATGTGTTTTACAATTGCCTTAGTTTTACAAATACACGGTTTCGCACACATGTACTAAGCTTCTCACATTTATTTCAATTATTGTATCAGTGTGATTTTCTTAATTAGTTTTTTAAACACCTTAATAACTTCTGATATAATATTTTGCAATAAAATGTAAAAAGATGCCCATTTTCAGGACCTAAGTTACCGCCCAGGTAAATATCACCAAATTTTCAAATCACCAAAAAGTGATTTAATTAAGGAAATACAACAAACATAAAGGCATTAGATATACATCCTACTCTTTTCAACTTTTAGATACAATAACACACTCATCAATCGTTTCGGGTAAATCTTACTTCTGGTTAACTGTACCTCCGAAGAATTATATAGGTATGTCAGACGACTTTTACGTTCGTCATAATTGTAATAGTACAATCATCATAATATGACGACAATCCTCAATCTCATACTCTTCATTACACTTAATCACAGCGATCAATCAGTTGTTCCCGACAGTTAAAACACACAACGATTCTGTTTAGTTCCTCGAAGATCTGACTTCAAATCCGATTTCATTAATGGGCAAAAAGTTTTAATTCGGATAAATATCAACAGTCCCGAACGCTATTCCTCCGTCAAACTCCGAACAGTCCGCGTAAGGCACAGTTTAAGACCATTAGGGAGATAAACGCCGCCGCGCCGCCCGTCGTCCAAATCTCTTTAACGGATTAACTTATTTAGCGGGCCGAAGCGGAATTTGCGTTTGTTATAAACACAAGATTAAAATCTTTATTCGAAGTCGGAGTGGCTAAGTCGTCATAAAAATTCTACTCAAAGTCTGAAAGTTGGGGGACGATTTGCCTTAATTGAATTCAGTCTACGATTTGAGCGGAATTTGTGATAAGTGAGCTTCACTCGCCTCTAGCTTCGACTTCGGCCGTTTGAATGAATGCAGTGACATTTTTCAGGTTCTCCAATATCCGCGATACATGGTAATGTGTAAAAACTAGTTTTCTTTTTTTTTGTATTTAATATTTTATTTCTTATAATATAACTATAACGGATATTAATAAAAATTTACATACTGCCAAAGATCTTACGGCTTATCAAGGTAAACAGTCGTTTGAGGAGTAGAATAAAAGTTCTCCTATTTGTTAAACTTCTCCTATTTATTGTACATCTTCTTGAGCATTTCCCTCATCAATGACGTCATTAACGAAGGCTTAGCTCTTGCTCAAGCCCGAAATCTCTAGTGGCTTCCTATTCCGAAGGCAATCTTTCAAAATAAATCCTATGCCACCCAGCAGCATTTGATAATTCTTCGAGCTACTGGTGAAATCGCTCAATGCTGTTCTGAAAGTGAAATGGTATTTCTGCTGCTCACTAACAACCAGTAAAAACACATAAGTATGTCTCAGCATTTCATCATCTTTTTTGCAAGCGAAAGCGAAAAATAGAATAGATTGACCCTCGACCCTATTACTAATAGATACAAGAATGAATTACAATTATAATTTTAAAATGTCATTAGGAATAAAAGACAAAAACAGTGCATCTGTTTGAGGTCTTGATACATAGCAAACATTATCGTAACCTTGAAAATGAAAATGGTGTCAAGATGAACCGGTCTCGCTATGGCTGCAGGAACTGGAACTGGAACTATGCGATTGTATTATAAAATTCTCGTGGGAATACTGAACTTGCCATTTTATCAAATTAGGCCGTATATAAATTTTAATTTCATGAATTACCCTTCTCGTCCTGTACTATATTTTTTGAACGAAGAAGTAACTTAAAGTTAGCACTCAGATGCACCCATCTATTTCTGTGTATATAAAAATTGTACGTTAATGGAGTGCGCTACGTAAATGACTTCTTTGTACAAAAATGACGAGACCGAGCATTTAAAAGATATATGTATTAAATTTTTTAACGGTTAAATAACGCTCTCGCAATTATTTAGCTTCCGAAGCGTCTTCGGAGTGTATTTTCATACGTCTGTATGTTAAATAAATAATCTTATTATCCAAAAGTGAGAAAAACCAGCGCATCCAAAGTTGTAGTGTTTGTGTCGCTAATTTTATGCATTTTTTTAGACTAGAACTTTATCTTTTAAATATTCTGTATACTGCTGTATAAAGCTGCAGTAGGCGGCGGATGCATCAATGCGCAAATTACATTGTTACGTGCTCACCTTATTGAGTGTTCTAACAGCTAATTAACACCAGGTGAAAAGAAACACATAAAAAACCAAAAGATGTATATTCAGAAATACAAAGTCACAATAAACGGCTATGGGACAGCTCGAGTACTTATTGTAGATCGTACTTGACTTGTGAACGCATTGATCGCAGAAAAAAAACTCATCCGTCATCGTTCAAACTTCGATAAAAATCATGCCAACTAGCCATGCAACATGCTCTACAAATAAAAATAACTCAACTAATTATCCAAAACAGAGAAGTCGTAAACATGTCGCGTCTGATTTATTGCATTATCAAAATTTCCACCTCAAAAAAATTAATGCATTGGAAATAAAATTCGTAGGCAGTGGTGACGAAGGAGAAAGCGGGGATGCGATAAGAAGTTATTTACGCTTAGAGAATTCTATTCTCAAACATTTTTTCTTATTGCAATATTTTTTAGTTTTATTTTTAGCTTGTGAATGCATTTCGCAACAATATTCAAAGGAAAAAAAAAACACAAGAGCATTAAAACAAAACTACCTATATAACATTAAACACTAACAAATTTCAAATATGGCAAAACGATTTCAATACCTACAAAATTTTTAGGAATCCGTTTCCAAAATAGAAAAACGAAACCCTTATATCTTGGTCGTGTATATTCGTTCGTCCGCCTGTACGTCACAGGCATTTTACTCAAAATATATATTTATGAAATTTGTGGTATAGGTGTCTTGTATAAGCCGCTACTTAGTTTGGTAGCTGAATAACAAAAATAAATATTTCTAGGGAAGCACTGCATACATGTAATAGCTGAAAAAAATCCTTTCAGCAAATATCAACGTGTGGCGTATATTTCGAAAGTTTTTTTAAAAGACTTTAAGGATTTTAAGCAATTTCTTTGATTATGTGAATATTTTCGGAAATAATCGTTCCGAAAATAGGTTTCTTTCCAAAAATAGAAAATTGTGTCCTCGACCCCCTTTACTTTTTAAACAGTCCATCAATAAATATGAAAAACATTATAAACATAACGCGTAATAAACGCATCCAGTGAATTTGTTTGGATATACCGTTTGTGGGTCGTTGCCGAAAAACTGCGTTTCTCAACAAAAGACGTAAGTGCCATGAAGATACACTCTTTTACTGGTGCATTTTTTCACATCATATATTTATATTTTAATACTGTAGTAAGTGTTTAAATATGAAATTTAATACAAAAATACGTATTTATGTAAATTAGTTAAATTAGTAGTGCATTACATCAAACTTCAAAAAATAGTCATTTAACGATAATAAAATATATTTAATATAAACTTTGTATAATAAAAGGACAAAAGGACTGGTCTTTCTCGTAGTACTCTCTTACATATTTGAAAACGATGTATGTAACGAAATATGTAATAGTATGTTTCTTGAAACCTCAAGTGATTTCATTATAGTCATTTAATTGTTGGTTCTGTAAAACAGGTAGTGAAAGTACGCTTATGAACAATGTAAAATTATGTGAATATAAAACTATATCATCCATCATTAATATCCGTATTATGCGGGCCCGTTTTTAGACGTTATTAGCCGTTAAATCATTAACTCAATTAATAGATACATAGTATCAAACAAACCCCCATCGATGTCTGCATAGTGTAGCAAGTCACTGCGGAACCATACACTGCCCGTGGCTCGACTTGCACTTGGGCGGTTTTTTTTCATTTTATTATTGTTAGTACTTACATGCCCACAAGACGCAATGATATTTTAAGCAGTCGAATAATTATTTTACGTGGAATTATAGGTATAAGTTAAAATATAACGCACTTTTTAATAGACTATTCAAATATAATACACAATTTTGAAAATATTCTTGTCGTAATTATAACATTAAATAATAAATATATATGAAAAAAAATAAAAATTAATAAATATAAGAACCGAATAGATTCATTATTTTTTCAAATGAATCTCACCGTGATTTTATTATTTCGACTGAATAATCAGATTATTAAATGTTTAATAATTATTTATCATTATATAATAATCATTTGATTATTTCATAATTGCGTTTTCTATTTATACTCTGACAAAACGTATAACCTAAATAACAAAATTTAGATAAACGAATCGGATAATATCGTGTAATCCTTCTATTTAAGACTGTGAATACCTTTCAGAATCTTAAATACACATCTACCTGATTTTAACGAAATCCTATTTCATTTAAACGGAACTGTGTAAGCCCAAGATGCTCAGAAACACTCCTCACGAGGAGCAACTTTTTACGAAAGAGGAGAGGATTGTTTTGTTTCCCTCAGTAAAAATGAAATAAAAACACTTTCCTTGCAGGAAAAGCGGAACAGGGCTTAAAGAGACAATCTTAGAACCTCCATGTGTTCTGCAGTAGATGCAGGATAAACCCAACAATGAATCGACGGTTAAGCAGACTTGTTCTGTTTTTTTTTCAATTAAAATAATGGTTTAGAATGTAATAAGTAATAAGAGAATGAATTTTATTTATTTATAAATTATACTTATTAGAAAAAATAAATAATTTAACTTATAAGAAAATTTAACAAAAACTTCCTATAACTAATAGATGCAGAAAATCTTCAATAGATGGACAGACAATACCAATAGATGAGGACAATTTTTTTGTGTTTTTTTGACTTATTATTTATTAGTTACGTTTTTAGCATTGCTAATGAAATATGGACGTAATCATATAGCACGTATTTCATTTCATTTATTTATTAATTTTAGCAATGACAAATACAGTTTACCGATCGTCTGTCACATGTTTACAAGTGATGGTGCTTTTGAAGAGAAACGTTTTGAAGTCAAAAGAAAATAATAATAAATAAAATATATTTTTTGCAAATATAAAACATACAAAATAAAACTAAAATTGAAATTAAAATAAAAGTTTAAATAAAATTTAAAAAGATACAATATGAATAGATACTTTACATATGAAGTAAAGACAAAAATATTATTTTATATAGTCAAAATATACATAGTCATTAAAAAAATATTACTGTACATTTTTTATTCTTAAATTTAATATAAGCAGTTATTAAAATAATGGTTGTTCTTCTGTTGGCGTATTTACTCCAGCAGTAGACATGGCAAGTGTGCAATAAAAGCAAATTTTCATTGGAAATGCATTATTTGCAACTAGTTTAGCCTAGGTCTCTGCTCGCATGGATATTAAATGAATTCATCAATCTTTTACATAGAGCCCTCTCTCTTTCAATTACGATCCGGATGCCGATCCTGATTTTGATTTTAGTTGCAGTCTCTGTCCCAGTCTGCCCTTAAATCCAATCCCAAACCCGTTCTCGAATTCTCATCCATGTAGAATACCATATATTTTTTTAATTTTCCGTATCTGCTTATGGCATTCTAAATATCACATTTAGCAAAAAATCTATTTTCAGTTGTTTTCAAATTGAATCTAATGCCATGTTGTTCTGAATATAACATTAATGGCAAAAAAACTCTATGAGTACAAGGCTAAACCGATGGTGGTCTACCATCTACCATTAGTTTTGAGGAGTTGGACGGAAGACTAAGGAATATAATTGCTGCTTATAATATAAAATTAAAGAGCGTGATTATGTGTCCTCTCAGTTCAGAAAGATAACAACACCTTTGCTGTTGCGGCATCAGAATTGAGCAGTTAGATAGCTAAATTGAACAAAAATGTCTGTATTTAGAACTCACAGTATTAAACTAAAATCGGTATAGTGACAGACCTCACAGCTATAGGAAACACTTTAGACTCTAAACTGAGGAGTTTAATTCTGAAATTCACATCATTTTGTACTTATTTAATGTATTATAAATCAAATGCATGTTCAAAGAAAAATTTGTTTTTTTATAAATTTTTCGAAGGGCGACCGAGCGTGCGAGCCCCAGAAAGAAGGTGGTCATCGCCGCTCATGGACACTCGCAATTCCAGTGGGATTACCAGTGCGTTACTGGTATGTTGCGTTCCTACCCACGATATCTTTTGGAGAGTGCAGTAGTCCACCAAAATTTTCACTCGCCGGACGAAACGCAACAGAGGAAGCTATTACTTCACGTCTGCCCTGTGTGGTAATCTCACCATTAGAGCCGGCCCATTTTCGTGCTGCCTGAACCTACCTGAAAATACCACGGTTATTTATCTACCAGAAAATTAATGAGCTATTTTGAAATCGCTAAGAGACATTTCAATTTTATTTATGTGTACAAATTTATAGATTTCACTTCGATTAACTTTTTGTAAGAATTTATATTAACTCTTATTGAATTTTTAGAGAGCTTTCTCAATTATTGTCATTACGTGCTATTAATTTCTGCTCTTTGTGCTTTCATGTATGCTTTGATTTTGGGCTAAAGTTAAAAAGAAGGCTCCATGTTATTACACTATTACATTATTATTACACGCGTCCTTGCTCTTAGTACAACCGAAAATATTTTAGATTTTAATGAGTATCTTAGAAATTCTTTTTCTTCAATCAGTTTCATCTAATTTAATTAATATTTCTTTTGATGTTCGGTTTCTATAAGTAATAGGGATAGTCCTCTAGGATTCAAAGTTTCGCCGCAAGAAAACCCAGATTTGAACGAAAAACTGAAAAAGCAGTTTATAAAAACACATCAACCGACTGGACATCGAATAAACATACATGAACATATACAGCGAGCGTTCTATCCACGAAACCGTGGAATTTGTTCGCGACTTAAACACGGACAAATTTCATTGTTTTCATTTTCGCCGTCCATTCGAAGCTTTGTTTTGCTCTTGCGCATTCAAAACGGAGGCACAGAAGCCGAGATATACGTGCATTCGATTCGTCCCCGAGTCATTAGTGGTAATCTGGTGTGGGTTGAGGCACCGGTCGGCCGCAACACGGGGATATTAAGCGCGCGCCCCCCGTGGAATTCCAGGCAACGTCCTTGATTTCCGTAAACAGATCCCGAAAGGGCGGAGCCCGGCTTTAAAGCCATTAGCGAGATAAATTACCGACTCCGCTGCGATAGGCTCCTTCCCGCGGGTAATCCTCTTAGCACTATGCACACTTTTAAATTTACTCGGCTATAGGAGGAGCACTCGTTGGAAATATATTTAGGTTGACTTAAATTCAAAGAAAATTCAAACGCTTCGGATTTTTTCCGTTAGCGAATGTCACTTAACCTAAAGAGCTATCAAGTGCCAGCTGAAATTAATAGATGGTCCCGTACTAAACACACTTCAAAGTTCTCTTTCCTTGCCTTTTATATCCGACAGACAACCAAGACTTTTATTATTACATCCTCTCAAAAATATACAGAAGATGAGATATTGAGGCAATATTTTTTGAAACCTTTGTTTCTTCTAAAAAATCTAGATATAGATAACAAGTTTCTTTAATAGAATTCGCAAATATTTTCGATAGTTTTAAGTACAATAATATCTGAAATATCGAAGCACTTTACGCTCGTTTGAGCCATTTTCGCCTTGGAGTTTTTAAAATTACTAATAATATATTTTTTGTTACTTATGAACAGCCCCCTAATTGATATGGCACATGACGTGTAAAACTCAATAACATAAATTCGTATTTATTTATTCTCAAAATAAATAGGATGCAATTTAAAAGTCTTATATATTAAAAAACAGAATTAATAAAGCATATTATATATTATACATTATGTCACTTTAGAAATTTTCGAAGTAAGGCTATTATGTTTTGAGCTCAGGGACGAATCTCATAAATCGACTAATTTGATCAATAAGCTCATTACCATTTGATAGCAATAATGAACACTAAGGAATCACCGTGGATCGAAAATGAATTAACATGTGACTATTTCGAACGAATAAGACGCAGCTATACTATGGCACCAATCTGAAGACATGCTTCACATAAATTCATTCCGCTGCCAATGATGCATCCTAATGATTAATATCCTGTTTTTGCACCAAACACGGACGGAAGCAACAATCCCGAGGTCCGAAAAAGTAACTCGGTGGAGAAATCTTCGCGAACTATCGGGCAAACTTGTAAGAGAGCCAAATCGCGGAGGAATGTTCGAAATGCCGACCACAAATGAAATTGGTGAAAACTCGGAGAAAAAAAAACATAGGAATTCCAAATACCTCGACCTAACTCCGACCAGCACAACTACAGTTACATAAATAGCGGCGATGGTGCCTTAAAAAAACATCATTGGTCAAGCGTGAAACGAACTGGCGCTCAGAAATTTCCGCTATTAACAAATGCTATTGCGCAACTTCTTCCCCTGTCCTTTTAATTTTCGGAATATGGAAGTATAAAAATATGGGAAACGTAATTGAATACAATTATGGTAGAAACTGAAAGGGAGACGTTTCACCCTGAACTAGGTGTTTGTATACCATATCAAAAAATAGCGAAATATGTACGATTCTAGAAAGATGCTAGAAATTTCTTTAATTTGCTAATAATTTATGAAACCGTTCCTATTTATGAAATCGTTCATATTTATGAGATCACAGGTAATAAATGTCAATCATGCCCTACCGTGATAATCCTCCTCGACGGGTCCACACAAATTTTTTTCACAAATGCTTTGCTTAGATATTGATTCCTTTATCCGCTAAAAGTGCAATTGGTGAACTTAAAATACATATTGTATACCTATAACAAAAAACATCAGATTTAGTAAAACTTGTTAATTTTCTTAACTCTATATTTTTTATATAATTGCTGTACAATAATCTATCTCAGGTTGCTAAAATTCGTAAAAGTCTAATTTATGGTATGTTTTAAGTTAAGTTATCCTGATTTTCCCACAATTTTAGATGTATCAATTTCTGAAATAAATGTGAATGTACTTATTTTTTTCTCTAAAGTGCCAGTATACCTTTATTGACGTACGATACAGACTTATATTTAAAAAAATGTTTTAGCCTTTAGAAGTAGCTGTTTTAACTATTTTGTCACATACATTTACATTTACAACACTAATATACCTTAGTAACTCTATTTTAAATTAGAAATGGATAATTTCCTTATTTGACTATTTATTTGAGACAAAATACATTACTTTTAACCCAACAAAATAAATTTCAGGATGTCGGCTCAGCGGAACTATTTAATGTGAAAGCACACATTATGCATGCCATAATTAAAAATATTGTTTTGACTGAATAACAATTTTTTGTAAGGATAGCTTTTATTGCATGCATTCAATAAAATTGTATTGAAATAACTTATTCACATTTATGGAATATGTCCAAAGGGAGGCAATAATATATTTTAGAACGCTTTTTATATATATATATATATATATATATATATATATATATATATATATCTCTTTGGTTACATTAATAAGATAATAAACCTGTTTGTCATATGCATAATATTGGTGTTTAATATTGTCCAGAACCAAATGTTAAAATTGTATTATCACACTTATCTATCATCGTCACGAAACAAAATGAGAGTTCTTTGTCAGCATTTTTCGTCAATGATGGTGAGCCATGTGGTTTTGACTGGAGTCGTATTACTTGTTGAATAATTACAACACATATAATTTTCTGATCCATAAGTTGTTCTATGGGGTTAGCCAGTTAGTTAAATATTGGTGACACTAACATAGGTGAAACCCTTATCATTTAGTATTATAGGTATTGTTATTGTATTGATTACTTTTTTCCTTCTAAACTGTCTTCAAATAATCTTCTACGATAATTCGTTCTATTAAGCACTCTTTTCTAACTGCTTATTATTATCGTTTCTTGTTTCCATTCGAAATTAAATGAAATTACAGACTTTTTAAGTATCTATGTTGTTATGATAATCTCGACAAAAAAAAGTAACATATAATCTTGTTAACTATAGAGAAGTTATCATTTCATATAATACTTTACGAAACTTAATTAATTTATATCTACATATTTGCTATTTTTTTCTTAATTGTTATCTATAAAAAGTTTACGACATTACTTACGAGTCCAAATTGAGTGATTTCTCTTATCGAATAGCTTTGAATCAAAGTAATGAG
This sequence comes from Eumeta japonica, assembly GCA_005406025.1. NCBI lineage: Eukaryota > Metazoa > Arthropoda > Insecta > Lepidoptera > Psychidae > Eumeta > Eumeta japonica. The sequence goes on from BGZK01000290.1 coordinate 42,944, forward strand.
ATTTTGTAGTACTTAAGAAAACTATGTGAGCATATTTGAGAATGCAGTTTCAGTATTATAAGGAAATACATTTGTCATCCTTGTCGTGATCGCCTAAGTTCTGCATTTTATGCGAAGAATGGCCGGTTGTAACGCCAAGTGCAGCACGTCTGTAAAGTTTGAACGTACGAAGTTTCATCCTAGACTCGCCGGCATCGGCGATTGTCGATAATCTTGTCCATGGCTTTATTACGTTAAATAGGCTAACACGATAGCATTTCTGCTTTCAGCGCCTTGCGCATCGTTATCGATATCGTTAATGTCACGACTATATCATTATTTAATCTCATTTAGAAATCAATCGTTTTTTTTTGCAAACTATTCATTTCGATTTACTATATTTAAATATAACTAAATTTTTATATATACTGTAAAATACGAAATTGTAATTTGAAATCAAGTTCTTTTGTGAGATTAAAAATAAATCGTCAACAAAAACGTTTTTGTTGAAACAGCACACTTTTTTTTTTCAGTGATATCCACGATTTCACGAGAGTGAGCCTAATTCTTCATAAAAAGAATTTTTGAAAATTTACGTTTCTGCAATATTTAAACACTTCTAGCTAGTAAATATAAATTATGTAATCAGTTGTAACACTTGCGGTACCTACACTCAATATAAAAGAGTAATAAAAGCCAATTGCGTATTGCTAATTTTTTTTTTTATGCACAATTACAATAACTGACATAAAATGTGTTTTGTACTCCCAAGACAAATTACAAAGAGCTTTTCTCTTAAATTAATTATACCGAATTCTGCGATGGAGATAAATTATATACGAGGGCCAATTTGAAATGATTGACATTCTCTCAAGCGCCGGTTTTCCCATGGTTATGATTACGCATGCGTATTAATCCGCTTCAGTACAAAAGCGCGAGCGGTAATCACTTCCCACGTTTTTAAACGTAGGTGTTGTAAAATTATATTTCAATGAAACAAGTATTGTATTTGAAATGTTAGCACTGGCGTGCTTTGATATACTATGATTTTGGGGTTGGTTTATTTGAAGAACGACGTATGCAACGGTTAGAGTCAGCGTTAAATAATGCAGCGCTATCTCGAGCCACTGTGTTTCGATAGTTTAAAGAATTTCGTAATTGCCGTAATTCACTTGAATAGAGAGCAAGATGAAGAACATACGGGAAGACCAGTTTCAACAGCCACTCCAGATAATGTTGCCCGTGTTCGTAAAATGATAAAAGATCACAATCAATCCATCTACCACATGGTTCAGAATACTCTTGGGATTTTAACCGTAACGTGTATAAGATCTTGCATGATGAATTAAAAATGGAAAAGACTGTTTCTTGTCAGGTTCCACATCACCTTACATAATACCGATATCTGAGTGTGTGAGGATCAGCCGACAGACATTAAAGTTAATGAATAAAGTTGATCACCGTACAATACTTAGAATTGTCACAGGTGATGAAACGCATATTCCCTTTTATGACTTGCCTACTCGTCAGAAAAATAAAATATGGATTCATAACGATGATACAGCACCAACTATCGTAAAAATAGTACGTGCAATGAAGTAAGCCCTGTATGCCGTGTTTTTCAGAAGTATACGTTTTGTTAAAGCCATTTATTTAAAAAGGTAGAAAACTTTTACGGTGGCGTGGTGCACACAACACTGTTTGCCAGAAGTTCTCCAGACTCTTAGAAATAGAAGCTTAATGTTGCACCACGACAACGCGTCCTCTAACACCGCAGCGTTCACTGTCAACTTTTTGAAGGAAAATAACATTATTGGCTTAGAGCATCCGCCTCACTCACCGCATGTCGCAATGTACGACTTTTGATTTTTTTTAATAAAAAAAAAATGGTCGGTCTCCGTTTTACGTCAGAAGAGTACGACTCCACTATTACTGAATACTTTGACTCTATTTCTGTAAACGATTGAGCGATGCTTTCAGTTTTGTGGAAGTGTATTGGTGCTGAAGGAGACTACTTTGAACATATCAATGTGGTGTGCCTTGCCTGTATAGCTTTTCTGTATCTCAATAATTTCGGAGTGATCCTAGTTTCTATGTAAATAACCGATACAATAAATCATAAACTATTCTCAATTGACGTAGAAACTCCTTCATCACTATTAACTATTCAATAATTATAAAAAGAAACTAAGCGTCGTTAAAAAACTGATATAAACACAAGTAAAATTATTGATTCATTATTATACAAAATATACTAGGCATTAGGATTAATGAGAGTTCTATTTAGTCTATGCTTTTATTCATCCATATCATTACCATAGTCAAAAAGTCCTCTAAAATCTGCCTTGGGAGTTTTATTCCACTTTTGTATCTTACGTAACCTTGAAAAAAGCAACAAACAAAGAACATGGACCGCAGCGGGATACAAACGTGTAAACAAAGTGCACAGCACACGACTGACAGCGCTTAATTAAGACTAACGAATAAAACACAATCTCATTAATAAAATATTCACTTGTTTATGACTTTTGCTTTATTTAATTAGGAATAGAGAGGTTTTTATAAATTCGTTTATGTATTTGATGTATTTTATAGCTTTGTGTAACGTTCAGTTAGGAAATGTTTAATGACTTTTTAATTACGATAACTTGGTGAAGTTTCAAAACATTTTTGACTTTATAATAATTACTATTATAATAAATAAGACTTTTTTAATAATGGAGTGTTTCTTCATTGTGAGCAGATACTGGCCATTTTTTGGCATTATCCTTTAAAATATGCGCATCAAATTAATAAAATTTCATATAGTATGGATGCAATCATTCATCTATTTGCAACAGGTTGTTTGTGATATATGTTTGTATTTTAAAATACTTTTAGAACAACTGAACAACAACAAGAAAAGTAAAAAAAAAATTTGTTGGCTTCGACGTGCGTTTAAAGTTTACTCTTTAAGTTCGATTGTTTTTGTATATACAAGACAAAGAGATAAATAAAAATATGTTTTATACTAGTGAAAGAATGTTTATACTTTAATTAATATTTATTTAAAATGAAACGATAAAACATTATTGTTTGTGAAAATCGGACCCCTAAATAAAAATTTCTGCTATTATAGCTATCTCTTATCAAATAAAGTTGGTATCCAACTACAATATTAGCTACCATTATATGTAATAATAATTTTTATTGTTGTTTATAATAATTTTATAAATTATTGAAAATACTTTTTTAAAGACTAATGAAAAAAAGGTCTGGCAATTGTGAGATTCTAAACTCACGCCTCTGAAGAAACTGGTGCCTTTAACAAGTACTTTTAACCACTCGGCCACCTTACCATTAAGCACAGTATTGAAAATCATAGTAGAGGTTAAAGACGTATAAAAAAACGTAACGTTTTTAGTCAACGCTTGTAATTTTCACTCCTCATAAAATTTCCATACCGGGCGCTTCATACAAAAAAGGAGTTAACTCCAACAATTTCGCGAAATGAGTAGTTTCTGAGAAATACATTATAGGAAACACCTTTAAAAACGACTCCGGCGCACCCCTAATGACGCTTATGGCCCACCAAGACGTGGTGTAACGTAAGCGTGCGAAGCGTGCTGACGCCGAGTGCCGCACCATTGTCTCGATAATCTGATCATAGTCCTGTCACGTCGACCGTCATTGGATTACTGTGCCACATTTGTTGAGATAAACATTTCGGATATTAGTATAAATCACTCACCTTTGATTTATTGACGACGTAATCTTTATGGTAGTATCGCTGGACGATGTAGGCGTCAAATATCTTGGCTTCAGCAAGATGTCTAACGCCTACATCGTTATTACTTAATAAGACGGTTAAAAAGGGAACACAGTTGAGATGAAAATCATTTCTCATGCTCGCGTTGAATCTTTCCATAGTGACAAAAGAGTGCTGCACAATCGGTCTAACCAAATCTAAGCTGAAACAATTAAAGGAGAAACTGTGCTGACTGAGTGGTAAATGCGTTTCCATCAAATGAGAAAGCACCGAATTCGAACCCTGACCTAATTTGAATAAATTTACGAGATGTTAAATTAAGCTATCCACCCCGTAGCATAGATGACGCGTCAAGTCATCGGTCCCGGCGTCTTAATCGCATTGATGAGAACGATTTTTAGCACCCTACAACTCGTACTAGACTGTGACAACAGTGAAGCATCTCCATCTGAAATGTAAAGATTGTATTAAAAAATAACATCTTTGCAATCAACCAATAAACAGCTGACCCAATAAGACCAACTGGCTGACTATGCAAATCCAACTTTACAAATAGGTGATTTGCTTTATTTTCTAGGCGCTGATTACGAATTGTGTTTGTTTAATTATTTATTGTTAATGAAGTAAAATGTAACGCCTGTATAGGTAATAACTTGAAGTGCAAGAAAGGTCGGAATTTTGAGGTTCTTTACTCGGTAAACTTTAGGATTTCTCGTGAATTGACTAGCAGTTGATTATATTATGTTTTTTTAAGTACTCATACTGTGCGGTGAGACTCAAGTGATCTTATAATATAGGCACTTGTACACAATCTAGGAACGAGTCTCTCAAAATTCTATGATTATCATTTTATTGAAAAATATGCCCTTAGTAAAATGCTGGCTGTTAATAGAGAGAAAATAATTAAGTTACAAATATTATTATAACTTTTCTATATGCACACGTATTCGAGTATAACTTTAGGACAGTATAACTTTAATACATTATACATGACAGAATTGAAAAACTTCTTTTTTTGTAGACGGCTAAAAATTACAATTGTTGAGAAAAAAAAACATTTAATATTACGAGTAAACCAGATTGCCCTAAGGCCCGGCTGCTTCAGCGTTTTCCAACTTTTGAAATATGATCTTTTTGTCGTAAAACGGAAAAGATACAAGAATTTCCCTTCGTTTTACACCGAAAATAAATTCTTTATTCGGCGGCGCCCGAGGTGCGGCCGCGGGCGGACGGGGGTTAAGGGTGGGTGTGGGAAGGGGGAGAGGTGAGGGCGGCTATAAGTTATCCCGCTAATGGTTTTAAAGCTGACATCTGCCCTTCCCGGCCCTCTTTAAGAAAATCACGAACATGAGCACTGGGCTTAAACTCTGTTCCGGGCTAAATGATAACAGGCTAGTACTTCTCGGTGGTACTTATTTAAAGGAGAAGGCTGTTTTTTTTTACTTTAAGGCAAACGTCTTCTGTCGCTAGGGTTCCGTATATAATAAAACTTTACTTATATAATAAACTAGAAAAAATCACGGTTTTATGAGGTTTCGCAAGAGTTTTTTTCTATGCACATCCAGTGGATGCAAAAATGACTGCAGGTTGCACTTGAATATAAATAAGTTTCTATAGTGTTGGGGACATATTTTCTGGATGTGGACGGTTTCTGTGTCATGCATTCCAAGAACTCGATATTCCCAAAACTATTCTAAACATGATCACTGGCCGATAACGTATTTGAATGCATGTATATGTAAGCGATTTATTTTAATCCGAGTTGTATAATGTATTACACGAATATCAAATAGTTTGGTAATATAATTATAATTTCATACAATAATTATATACTTGGTAATATTATCAGAAAGCATTTATTTACTATTACTGCCATCTGTATTTATTATTAATATTAATAATACAATTATACTATTATAATAATATTCTAGTTGAAAATATAAAAAAAAATCACGCATTAAACAACACATAACAATAACTATCTGTATAATTATACCTAATCCAAAAATCCTCTAGAAATTTTGTAACATTCTAAAAGTAAACCCATTCATATTAAGTCTATAATTTTTAAATAAATGAAAAAATAATAGAATGCTGTTTGGCACTGATGAATGTGACATTAATAGTATAGTTAAAGGACAATACAGAGAAACAGAACCATTCAACCTGGACCTACAAGTAGTAACAAGATTTAATATGAAATCAAAAAAAAAAAACATATAAATACTCAAATACTCGTATCTGTTAAAAGTGCTTTGTAAAGGATTTTTATAAACCTCACCAAAATTAAAAATAAACAGTAACAAAATATAAACAAAGACTCAACAAAATACTCAACACCCAATTATAAGCTAAAAATAAAACAATACTTAAAAAACCTATAAAAAGCTATAATATAAAATAAAATTTTAAAAAATACATACGCTATTCCGATGCTGACTTAATCGTTCGGAATTATCAAATATTTAGATACAGAGTCGGAAGCTCTTAATATAACTACACGAACCACCTGTAATAAACACAATATTCATACAGCAGTATAAACATACACACTAAACGGAAAAACTCGGAGGCCGCAGATTCATTAACGTTAATAACTTACACAACAAACAAATAGACAACCGACGATTATTACTTTTAGTTAAATCTCAAGACAGCCACGTATATAGAACAGTAGCTAATTTATAACAACCAGGTACACCCCTTTTAGTTAATAAAACTGAATTCGATCCCAAACAGAAAATCCACAAAATGGACCGAAGATAGATAAACCTTTGGCTATCCATAGTAGGATCCTGACCCCTACTCTAATGTACGGTGTTGAAAGTTAGGTATGACAGAAGAAAAATGAAAATAGAATCAGTCCTATGGAGATGCGATCTCTGTTTAGTACGTGCAGAGTGTCTTTGAAAGACATATAGAAACACCGCGGTCAGAGAGCGATGTAGTTTTCAAAGAAGATGTACTGTCTAGAGTAGAAAAAGGGTATGATGCTACGATTAGGTCGCCTGGAAAGGATTAATAAAAGCAGACTAACAAAATAAACCTGTAGATTGAATTTGTGTGACAAAAATGTCGGTAAAGGTCGCTAAAGAAAATCTTATTGCAGACCAAGTCGGTGGCATATTAGAAGTGGGCCAAATTTGAAGCACCCGAAACCGACGAGCTTGCATGCAAAAATTGATGGATGTCAGTGAGATAAGAGAGATATAAAAGGTGGCACCTTGTGGAAATCTCTAGTTTCTGCCTATCCTTACTGGAAAATAGGTATGAGTATGTAATAATTACCTATTTGGCGTGACTTTTTTGGATATGGTATTATTTTTTTCATATTAACATGACCCGTTAAATTTTGGTACTGTTATCCATATTTAATAAGAATGTATTAATTACATCATATATTGTAACATAAATTTTACCACAAAATTCATCATAAAAATCAATTATTATATCAAAATCTTAAATGAAGTTTTTTTTTTATTATGGACTTCATTTCTCAAATTCGCCATGATTAATTTTTGTATGTTAATGAATCAAAATTTTCAAAAATTATAAATTCATAAAACCATTTCAACAGTTTTCTAATAGACATGTGACACAAAGTATTTGTTTTGTACACGATACAAGCTTTTTTGGTTTTTTTATTAGATTATCGCCGCGCTCAGTAAGAATATATTTTAGATATCACTTTATCCCTTGCAATATATTCTATCATAACAAACTTGATTCTTATACATGATTTTCTTTTTATATGATTTCTAAGGGCAAACGGGCATACAGGACCTTAGAGAGTAGATGGTCACTGCCGTCCATGCACATCCGCAACCCCAAAAAAGTGACTAGTGCACTTGCAACTCTAAAACTACTAAAAAAAATTGTTTTCGTGTCGAATTCTACCATAAAAGATCTACATAAAAAAAAATGAATTTCGCAAAAAGCATGGCCATTTTCATTTATTAATAATGTTCATTATAGTAATGATGTCTAAAAATTAATATACATACCAAGAAAGCCTTTGATATTTTTCTTAAAAAATTTAAAATTAAATTCAAGAAATGCCAGTTGGGATAGCCTTGATTTTTAATATTATCTTTTAAATTATATTTCTCTTGATTACATGTTAAATGTCTAAAGAGTATGAAAAAGTACATTCATTTACTTTTAAGCTCACCTCAATATCATATAAGAGAATACAGAAACCACAAATCTTCACATGATCGATCACTCGTCCAACTGAAATTAATAAAAGTGATTAAAATACTATTTAATTGCTGGAAAATATCAATGAACACAGAGTTATGGCAGAATAATACCAATGATATAGCATAGCATTATAGTGTCAGAGACCTAGACAATGGATGTGGTATTTGCATTAGCAGTCTGTCTGCCCCTAGGTTTCTTTTTATTTTCATTTTATTTGCGCCACATACAAATGTTACATGCTTCAATAGCAAGATAATCTCCATTTTTTTTCTTTTGTCGTTATTGTCTCTAATTAAAGCTCTTTTTGAGTAAGAGCAATTTAGTAAAAGTATTTATTTTTTAAATAATTTGAAAAAGAACCAAATTATGAATAATATAGTTTTTATATTATATAATTTATAGTTAACACATAGAAGGCATCATAAAAAATCTGATATTACATTGCAGTAGTCCCTTATACAGTACCAATGAGTGTTAGTGATACACATTTTGCAAGAAAAGAACAACAAGGAGTCATTGATGGTTTCCAAATTTCTTGCCTTTGTTTATAATTCTTACTTTCAACAAGAGATATAATACTTTTATTATACAAAATCTCATCACAAGGAATCAATTATCACCTAGTTTTTTGGATGAATCCAATTACAGTTATACTATTGTAAAAAAATCCGCACAATGCGAATGTATGTGTAGTTAAATTCATATACCTCCCTTCGCTTCGTCATACCCAGCCGAGTAAAAAGCGATTTCAACGTCCCTGAGCACACATTCAAAGCCATTTGTTCCCTCTAAGCACCACTAATGCATTTCCTTTGTGTCCAAGTAGAATCTAACTCGGGCGCTTTTTACTTTATTAAGGAGAAATCTGTTTCGTTTCCTCTCTACCTCTATTCCTCTCTTTTTCTCTCTCTCTCTCTCTCTCCCCATATAGACTCTCTCCATCTTATACAAACGCTCAAATACTAAAGTCCGGCCACAAAATAAAGGGCTTTTCATAAATAAAGAACAGATAAGCGGATCATATAGCTGTGAAAATTTCTACTGACACTCTCATATGAAACTGTTAAGTCTTTATCTTTCCGGCATAAAGTTTTAGTGTTACGTACTGGCGAAAACGTTCGAGGAGTCCGCCCGCGAATCGAGACAGGCGAAAAAAATTTAACCGCAGTACATTGAAATCTTTACAGCGGCTCTTCGCACGACGGTCAGCCGGAAGCTTTCAATGTAAACTGAAATTTCGGGATCGTGGCAAAAGATCGTCAACACTTTCGCCGATGCAGTCGCAGATTTAGAAAAGTCGTTGGACGTTACGCGATGTTCTGCCGAGTTAGGTTATGTTGTTATCGTTTCACTCACTTTTCCTTCTACTGAACGACCTGACCGACGTCTTTATTGTTTATACGGGAAACAATGACATATTTTTGCCCCGTTATACAGAATGCGACTAATATAATAATCGTGTTGTGAATCGAATTAAAAAAAAACTGATTACATTTTTTGGTCGTAGAAATGCAAACTTTTTCTCTTATTTCTGAAAAACGTTTAAACTTCTAAATAAGCTTTCTAATTTGTAAGTCTAATATATTTTAATTTCCCTAGCGTCTGTTTTGCTTTTTTGTCTATAGGTTTGTGCTCCGCTTGTCATTTATACTACAATAATAAAAGAAGATAATTTTCTTTATGATTAATGCAGTTGGTGCCTCTAAGTAACTACATAAAAAGTAGTATTTTGGAACATTGAATAAAGCTGAAGTTTATTATACACATAGGCCAGTTTTTTTTAAATCATCCTCCGTGGCATGGTGACCACGGCCCTTATCCATCTATCACACTCCGTAGAGTCAGATTATTTCTTCTCTTTTATCCATCATGTGCAAACTTAGAATGGTAGGGGTCTATTCTTTAATCTTTATTTGCTTTTTAATAAATATTCTTAATCTTATTTCTCTATTTCCTTAACAAGATCATTTCATTCCATTTTATTTACTATGAATATTTTATATTTAGTTTCTATTCGCTAATGTTATTACCTAATTTATTTCATTTTATTATGAAATTCGTCATCTTTGTACATTTTTATACATACAATTAGCTCTTATATTGTATAAGCTTAGATTATGGTTCTCTACCATATACATATTACTATTCACTTAAAGTTTAAAGTCTATAGGTATACATGTTTTCTTTTGCGCTTAATAAATCTATTTGACTAATTATTCCAGGTATTACATCTCAGTACATGCTGTTTTTTTGCGGGATCTCATGCGCAATACCATGAGTCCTTCAATTTAAACCTATATAGGTGTATATACGTACAACTATATACGAACCCGCCATGTCCCGTAAGGGTATGCGCGCAGGCCATTGGCTTATTAACTATTGTGACCAAAATCGTAAAAATAAATGTGCACTTCCATCGTCAAAGACAGGGAAACCTGTTATCCCATTTTTGTAAAAATACGACAGGTTGTAGCGAATTATCTTTTAGTAAATTTAGAACGAATACGAAAATTGAACTTATAAATCTGCGTGGTGAGAAAAAAAAACGCTCAATACTTAATTTTGTCTATTTTAATTCAAACTTGTCCCTGTTTTATATAGACATTATCTTTTACAACAATAAATTACAAACGCCGGCCTTTTATAGTTACAACTGAGACAAAAGCTTTCGGTAAGCTACAGTCTAAAGAGCGTATTTTGAATAGTAAGTCACCTTTTTAAGAGCTTTTGTTTTTTTTTTAGAACCCATGTATGAAATCAGAACAATTATCAAACTCGTAGTTTTATCACACAAATGACCTTCAGCTAACCGACGAGCCGCGGTCGTCTTCCACCTGTTTCCCCTTAACCTTAGCCTTGATAAGGCAGATCAAATTAACATTAATTAAAAATAAATAAGATCATTATACAACTATTTACTCTAATATTAAAGATAGCTAACTGGTGTGGGCTGACCGATCATCCCTAATGTACGCGATAACCATTGCGGAATTGCTGTGACTATAATTTAAGGACAGGAATGTATTCTTACGGTTTTTATATACGCCGAATTTCTACAAATCTTGTAACCGTAATCACATGATTTACTATTTACATCGTCTAGACCGCAAATTGTTAGTAAAATTTAGCATGTGAATAAAATCACCGATCGGGTGAATGGCTCAAATTCTGTTCATATGATTATTTTATATATAGTAGAGCCACGCTGTGGCCAACTTGGCTGCAGTACGAAAATGACCAAGTCGACCTGTGAGATACAACTTTTTAGTAAAATAGAGAAGCTTCCGCTGCTACGTTTCCTCCAGTCAATGAGATTTCCTAGATCTCATTCCTCCTCCTTCCTAAAAGCTCCGGCGTTCCACTCTCTTTTTTATCAAATATCCTATTGCTTCTTAAGATTGTGACAACGCACTACTGTCTCGCCTGGAATAGCGAGTGTTCACGGGTGACTATGATTAGGTAATCATCCACCAGATACATAGGTAAAGATCCATCAGACTCTGGTGGATCATATGCTTGTTTGCCCTTTGAAATGCTATAAGAAAACAAGCCTCAAAACTTCTAAAACAAACGTTCCATAAAGCGTATAACCTGTATAGACTGTCCATCAAATCCCACATGAAGAGCCATCTCTGAGTATCTATAATGAGCCTCATTAGATTTGAAAATTAATCTAGTTGTATATTTAAATAGACAAAATTCAACTTACAGTCCATTTTTACATTATAATATGATATTATCATATAACAAATTGATAAATTATGACCCGCAATTTATAAAGTCACTGATATGTGGAGCTGTAGAATGTAAACAAGATCACATCACGGAGTTTCATTCTTACTGCATATATGAAGTCAAGTACATTTTGTACATAAATTTTATTTTAAGTGATTTATATGCCTATTAGTAAATAATAATTAACTAAATAAGCTTATTACGAATCATTTCATTTATAATGATTTGTTAAATACAAAAGTAAAGTGGGTATAACTGATATTTAGTAATAGAGAATGTTGGTTGGGCCGTATGGCCTAACCCGCCACATCGTTACAGTCGTTATCAAAGAGTTGTGATTTTAACACGAGATCTATAAAAAATAATTCGCATGATGGCAGCAGTCTTTCTGTTAGTCCCATGCGACACGCAGAAAATTTTGTTCTTTAACGCAAGCTAACCAACGATTACTTGAAGTGACAAAACTGTAAATACTAAACACAACAGTAATAAAAAAAAATAGCGATGTACTCATCCGAAACAAATCGCCGAAGGCCCATTAATAAACAGACGAAATAGAATTACCGTTTATTAAGAGCGGCGTACGCAACAGCCCCCGGACGCGCGGTGATCGCTAAATTAATTTATTATGGCATTTAATAAGGTGGTGCCCGGGAATTTCCCGGCCGCACAGTCATAGGAAGGGGGGCGGGTTCAATTTAATTAAGATAATCTAGAACAAATACCCTTTGTCTTTTGTCCCCGGTTAATACCCACTTACACTTTACAGAGCTCGGGCAGAGGTCGGCGTAACTCCGCGCCATAGAACGCAATAATACATCGGGATAATTCCTAGAACTTTTCAATTCTTATTGTCTTAGCGATCGTCGTTAACGGTGAAAATGCGCTATTACAAAATATTTGATAAAAGTGTTTAACAACTATTTATTATTGCAATAGATAAAATTAAAGCATGATTGGAGACGCTTGGTGAACTTAACACTCCTGGTATGCTGGTGAATAAGATGGTCTAAATTTTCCCGAGAATGTGCTACACTAGCACGAGCGTAGGAATAGTATTCCAATTTACTATCTGATGCAAATAAATATAAAAATTATAAGAATATTTGTAGGTGTTCGATATCAATTAATGGGTTGAGGATTCATAGCGATAAATCATATTCTAGGGTCAGCAGTTGATCGCACACTGCGTGGCATTCATAATGTAGACAACGTATAATGATGAATTTTCACGAAGTAACACCATACGCAATAGGATAGATAAAAGTTATCTTGTAATATTCGGTGAGGTCGTAACGAAGCTCTTACACGGCGTGACAGAGTTGAAACGACCCGGATGTGTAGCACGCGTAGGTGCTAGATAACAAAATGACGAACGCGTCGAGAGTCATTACATAGTGCGAGATGAGCACACGGGAATGAGCGAACGTTCAACAGGCAGCCACACGTGAGACTAACGCGCATCGCGTGCTTTACGCGTGTTTAACGTTGAGAGGATCAATACGCTTTGTGTGCGGATAGACGTTCATGCGCATCTCAAACCTCAATAACCGCGAAAGTAGACGCGACGACGTCGAGCGATCTCGATTCGAATGAGGTGTTGATGATTCGCATTTTCTTCACAGATTCATTTAAAATGAAAAAAAGTATTTATTTATAATATTTATCGACTAACCGCTGAAACAACGATAATAAATATTTCATAATCCTCAATGCAAACCATATTAATGGATTTTTTTATTATGCATTAAACACTTATCTTTTGTTAATAAATCCGCATTATTGAGGGATGATCATTAAATGCTTATTTAATAATAAATAATAAACACAACAAACCATTAATATGGATGTGATCAAAAATTTTCAAAAAACTCTGGTATTTCAAAACATGGTATTCTAGCATTTCAAGCACCTATTGTAATAACCTTTATCCCACATCCGACCACGTCATAGTTTAAACATAGATTTCGACAGATTATTTTGGTCTATCTTTATAAGGTCAGACCGATCCATTTCGCGGATAATCTCAGGATATCAGTTTCATAGGCCTATAGTGAATTAACGCGGAATCCGAAATCCATTAAGGCCCAAAACGCGGCGCGGCCATGAATACATTACGGCTGATTGAACCATTTCTAATACAATGCTCCCCCGTACAATACGTCACTGTATTAATATGACAATGGCCTGATACAAATGTCTCAGCCCTTTCGCCCCGGAGCGACGCCGAAGCCGTCAGAGGGCCTCTTTTGTCGAGTCGACGTGGCTGCGTGTGAGATTTGTTTGTTCATACTAACATGAACATCACATCATACACACACACACACACACACATACACATATACATAGTACAGCAAAGTAGAGAGCTATTAAATCTTAGGATATTTTCTCATAACAATAATTATAAGTCATGAATTCATTCTTCGGATAACATACGTCATCAATCTTTTTTTTTCTTCTGTCGCTCGAGGTAACAAACACGCCCGCGAGAAAATACTAAGTTATATCAAATTTCGTTGGTATTAAAAAACGTATATAGTGCAAAAAAAGCGACTGTCGGACAAAAAAATTATATATTACGTTCAGAAGTTGAAAAACCTTCGTCTCCTATTTCTCCCTTGCTCGAATTCATTGTTATTATAGATATCAACAGAAATTTCAGTAAGTTCTATTCGTTATAGTTATATAAAAAATAATGCATTTTTTTATAACTATATAAAAATGGAGTGTAGCTTTTATTACTTGAGAAGGTTTCTCAATAAGAACTTTATAAGAAAACTGAAAAATACTCATTTTATCTATTGAATGGCTAAATACTGCTAGACATATATTCTCTTCTTTCCTTTAATGCATCTTTAATATTTCTTTAATAAAAATAATTTTCTGTCGTTGGGGATTGCTGTTGGTAGCAAAACTTTGCATTTTGTTCTCCAAACATTTACTTCGCCTGTTTATATTTGAAACATGAAGCAACATGCGATCAAACTAAATTTTTAAGGGAAACAAACATTATTACACAAGTTTATACATCCGTAGACATATATATATATATATATATATATATATATAGTACGTAGATACGTAGATATATATGGGTATCTCAACCACCCTAATCTGATACGAAAATTTTGAAAGATAAACTTCAAGATCTAAAATAATGATACATTCGAGAAGGAGGGCTAATGAGCTCGACTGCGGGGGTAGATTCACTTCTATTTTTTATGTATTAAGATCATACAAAGTTAACTCCCAGAAATACAGAACTACGTGGTTGATCTATATCTGCAAATCAAACAAGTAACGTAATACGAACCAACTTCAAGATGTTCGTTTGATTTTACATAAGTAAGAATAATGATTGTCGAAACCCGCACTTGTGTGTATTGTGTAAATGAGTATCCGCTATAGAGGTTCCGATTGAATTCCAAGTGAGTTCTATATCACCATCATTCAGATTTTAATTTGACTCAAAAAAAGAATTTCCAAGTAATCGGCTTTCTCTTTTACAGTGTAGGCTGGCGATCCATTCCCCCTACGCAGGGATGGAAGTAATGGTTGACAAAAATTACTTTGGACAGCTTTAGCAAGAGACTAGAATGCGTGAGATCCTGAAAAGTAGCACGTGAGTTTCTAACCAATTCTGTCAATGTACTCATACTTAGACAAGCCTTTTTATAGATCGTGGAGGCAGAGTTGTGCCTTTTCTTAAGAAGGTTAGCATTTGATTCAGCAGCTTCAATGCAATCCACCCAGGCTTGGTAGCATTTCAATTTACGGCAAGAAGTCGTTTTCCAAGGCTTAGCTAATCGAATTTCATATATGCCTAAAGTGACCATACGTCCCGTTTTAAAAGCGACTCTCTCTTTTTTGCTACTCCGTCCCGGTGTCCCCGAGAAAGACTTCGGGACGCTGAATCGTCCCGTTTTCAAGTATAGGTCAAGGAAAAGCGATTTCTAATTGAAATATACACCGATAAAAACACATACATCTCTTGTGATTTACCCGGCGTGAGCCGTTTAAGCGCGTCAGCGGCATTTTTTACTGACTCGAGTCACTATTATTGTCATTGCTTGTTTCGTGCGTTACTTCATGCAACGTACGAGACAAGCAGTGATTTTATTTTTTGTGATAAAGTTGCGGATTTTTTTTTCACTGTCCCGTTTTGACAAAAAATGAAAACGGTCACATAATGTATACCACATATCATTACCACAGGAATTATTACCATTAGAACAAATAAATTCATGGCTCGTAGTACTACTGTGTCAAAACAGTAAGAAGGTACGCATCCCATCCCAATCTGCCGACCCATAGTGCCAAACACGAAATTTTCCCGCTGGAATTTATCAAAGTGGTCGTATGAGATGTATTTTACTCTGAGCTCAATAGTATTTTGATTCAAATAGAGCGTCGATAGAGACCATGTAATTATCGGAATGTGAAGTCAACAGAAATTTCAATATGGATGGGATATGGCGCGCCACATCCGCCACTCGGATGGGTGACGATACCAGTTACGTCAAACTTTAAGCTAAAGGAAATTCGTATACTTCGCAAAATCAGTAATGCGTGATCCAAGCCACTACGTAGTGGGCATTAGTCGCCGAAAATTGCTATCCCTGCGAAGATCTACTCGAGCACGGAGTCAACCGCCGGTTGAACGCTCTCAATGCATCAGTCTATTAGCGCTAGGGAATCTGTCAAGACAGGAGAGGAAGAGAATATGGTAATGTAAATCTACATACCCAAAAAGTAGTTTCAAGATAGCGGAAGCTTCAGCAGCAGACGGCTTTCTAGACGTAGAGACACCAACATGGGGCACATAAAATGCTTCAGATAATAGTTAGAGTAGTCTAAATACATAAACCGAAATACATCCGTTTCCTATTCAAAAAGAGCAAAGCTGATTTTATTTCTCCAGATAATGGTGGACGACGGTTAATTTCGAATCCACCCCATAAAACTGCACAGGTCTACAGATAACACAGAAGAGAATCCATTCTTCACTGGCTTCGTTCGTCCTAGCAGCTGATTTGCACAGAATTATTTTACCCTGCCAAGATTAGGACGCTGGGCCTAAGCAGATACGCTCAGAGAGGGAGTCTCCTGACTTATAAGTACCCTCCTGGAGTTATTGCTATATCGGACGGAAGGTGGAGCGGGCCACGCGATATGCCTACATGGGCGGAGAAAGTGGCGAAAGATAGTATGTATCGCTTTCATGAGACTAGCAACAAACTTTAGCCTCTAGCATTTTGACGATTAGAAATTCACAAATTCCATTATTATTCATTAAAACTAACTAATTTATATTGTTATATGTGTGTCAAGTGCGACACGAGACTTATAATTAAAAAAAACCACATTAGTTTTTTGCTGATAGCCACTCATTACATACCTACTACCGTCCGCAAGTTCTTAGCCAGATGTCCAGCGGAGAGTTTTGAGAGATGTTAATCAATTTCCTCAGCGGCGGCATACATAATTCATCCGGCGACGCCGGCCGCCAGATTAAATCACTCGGATTATTTTACGTCCGCGAATGAAACTTAAATGGAATATTAAGTCTTAAGCCGCTTTAGCTCAAAGAATCCCCCCTCAAAGGGTTACGGAAAGCGATGCTAATATAAAAATCTCTTTGGTTCTTCTCAGCTCGCGTATTATATGGACGTCTATGAAGCTCAATTAAAGAAAAATGGGTTTGACCGGGGATGGGTATGCTTTGCAAAAATGTACATCTTTTTTTTTTAATTTTGAACAATAATAACTTATTTAGATAATTAAGGATACAAATATGTGGCTCTAGTCACGAATTGTGTGTCTAATACAATGAATGAAAACAAGTTTCTGAATATGGATGGAGTCACATCTATGTAGTATGTAGTCAAATGTTATAATAATATTATTATTTCAGTAATACTACTAGTCTACTAGAAATTTTCCTTCAAGAAAAACGAGCAAGAAACTTGAGGTAGTCTCAAATTTAATATGTTCAATCAAATATAAAATTATTACTGAAAGATACAACACTTTTAGAGGCTGAGCTGGTTATATTCATGTATATTATTCTTCTAAGTAAAATTTTGAAAATAGTGTATTATCTATCGAGTATTATCTAATAGTGTATTATATGTCGAGCAACCCTGTATAAATCAAAATCAAAACTGAAGTGCAAAACTCCATAGTAATTACGACACCCTCTGTCACCAAACCTAAAAATTCTTTGAACTAAAATCAGAAAATTATTTTAAAATCCTTTATAGACAGATATTTTTCTGTATATGCATACATTCTGTTTTCTAATTTATGTACCAACGCTTGTAAAATTAGGTAGGATGTATTAATTAGGAGAAGTTTGGATACAATGTGATTTTCTTCATATTTTGAGCTCCTTTATCGAACTTTCTTTGCCGTTAGTTAAGCAGTTATTCTAAAATAAAAGCAATCTACTTATTAATCTAACAAGCAATCTTATTATTAATTAAAAATTACTTACTTTTGAAACATGTAAGTTACTTATTTTTCAAACGTGATTTTTAAACTTCATCACGAGAAGTGGAAAGTTGTAGTATATTACATGCTTTAATTAACTATATTCGTATCTATTACTTAAATAATGAAATCTTACAACTCCATTTTCACCCATTTTCAAACAAATTGAAACTTTGCAGATTATCAGTATTAAGAACCGATGACGATATAATAATTCGAAACCTTTGTTTTTATATAATAATGGAGACAGAAGGTGGTTACTGAAACTATTCAACAGTTAGCAAGAAACCTAATGTTCAACTAATTTGTCTTGTTTTGACTATTCCTTGTGCATTTAGAGATAAATATCTGATGATGGAGTGATACTTTTCAATGATTATTATAAATAAACCAATTGAGCTTACTCTTATTTCCATCGGTTTTATAATTCCAACACACTTTACGTTTGTTGACGAAAACTTAATGGTAAACTCAGAGTGGATAATGGCACTTTTCAGCGGCTGCTAGCAAACACTTCGAATTTAAAATAATTAATTTCTCTTAACGAGTTTGATAATGTTGTTCTGGTATCACAATTACGATTTTGTCATCGTAATTATATTGACTTATTGTCTCATATAATATATAAATATTAACAATCACTATACTAAAAAGTAAAAAAGGGGTTTAGTTCACAGAAAAAACTAAAAAATGCATTTTAAGGAAACTAAAAATATTAAACAAAATAAAATCAATAAATAAGTTCCTTTAATATATTAAGAAATAATTTTAATTAAGGTGAAAAGGCTCATTTGATTTTCTATGCTCAGTCAACTTTTGAGATGAGGTCACGAAAATCGAAATGACCCCAATAGTTCCACAATAAGCTTTTTACTTTAAATACATTTGTGTTTTTACATTACGATTAATTAAGGCGGGTTTTTAGGCTTCTATTTTCAAAAGGTTTAGTTTTACAGATTGATCATCATCACCGTCAGAAGATTACTCATGCTTACAAATTCTTCAATAATTACTATGTTGCGACAACTATACATACAAACATATTTTTACATTTGTTGTATTATAAATATCATTTAACCACCTACAGACGATTCCATGTCGAATGGTCAAATTTCCAATTACAATCCGTCGAGCCGTCAGCGTATGACAAACATCCATACAAACCTATTTTTTTTATATTTCTATTATAAATAGCCTATAACAATCTATAAACAATTCCACGTTGAATGGTCAAAGTCCACATTACAATTATTCCAGGCTTCAGGGTATGACAAACATCAACTCAAACCTAAATTAACATTTTTCCTATTATAAATGGCCTATAACTATCTATAAACGATTTTACGTCGAATGGTCAAAGTCCACATTACAATTATTTCAGGCTTCAAGGTGTGACAAACATCCAAATAAACGTACTTTACTTTTTTTTTAGTATGAAAAAATTTGATTTGAAAGAAACGTAATACGTAATAATTTTTAAGAAGATACAATATCTATAAGGACATACTCCCGTGTTTTAGTTAATTCTGATAACCGTACCATATTACGTTAAAAATATTTTGTGGTGATTTAATATTGTAAATGGATTCCGCTAAATCAACATTATTTAATGCAAACTTGGCTTTTCAAAATTGAACTAATTTAAGAATAATTTTGATATGTCAACATATTAACAAAACAACATTGTATATTTTTACGCAAAACTTAGTTTAACGTAGACTTGTAAAAAAGTAACAAACACACAGTAATATTTTCATATTTTTATTTTAGTTCAACACTAATGCATTGAATTAGATTTTGTGTAATAATATAATGTAATATCACACAAAACATCATTACCCTAGAACTTAATATATTTACCCAATAATTTAGTACCGCTTTGACTCCGTTTCCACATTTCCCAATCTCGATATGAGTTATTCGTGTTTGCATAAGCTTTTAGGTAAATCCACTGACGACATTAAAGTCACCTTCCGCCGACGCAGAAATCGCGGATAAACCATTCTGGGGCTTAACATAAGCGCTTCTGTGACGGTTCGCGTTTTAGTTATGGTCGAGGTGACCATGATTCGCCGTAGGCCCTAATCTTGCTTAAACCTACACAACAAAACTCAATATATCTGTTTATAACTTTACACATAGAGATCTTTACTAATAGAATCAAAATGTTCAGTAAGTGACGTAGAAAGGGGGTCACGAATTTTTTTTAATTAAAAAGCAAATCAAGAATCACATATTTCTAGATCCGATGAGTAAGGTGAATGTTCTAAGAAGAATCTTCTTTTAAAAAGTTGACAGCGAGCGCAGCGGTATGACAGGATGCGTTGTTGTGGTGCAGCATTGAGCTTCAAACTGTAAGGATCTGAAGAATTTCTGTCAAACATTGTTAAGTGTACGAAGTCATGATAGTTCTTTGTTCTTTTAATTTAATAGCTTTAACCAAGCCTGTACTCCTTAAAAACAAGATATAAACATTTTTCTTTCATTCCACATACTTTTTCACAATGATTGCCGTTGGATCACCTTTATGGACCCACACCCTACTCCCATGACGTGTAAGCAATTCATAAAAAGGGAATGAACTTTTCATCACCTGTCACAATTTTAGCTATTATACGGCGACTGCCTCTGTTCAATAACTTCAATGTCTGTCCTATCGGCTGATTCTTAAACGCTCGGATTTTTGGTGTTGTGTAAAGTGATATGTTACACAATGGGAATCAATATTTTCCATTTTTAATTCACCGCTGCGGATCCAATTCCAAGAGTATTCTGAATCATGTGGCGGGTGCATAGTTTGTCATCTTTTATCATTTTACGAACACGGGCAACATTATCTGGAGTGGCTGTTGAAACAGGCCTTCCCGTATTTTATTCATCTTGCTCTCTATTCAAGTGAATTACGGCAATTACGAAATTCTTTAAACTACCGAAACACAGTGGCTCGAGATAGCGCTATATTATTTAACGCTGGCTTTAACCGCTGCACACGTTGTTCTTCGGATGTACCGACCATAAAATCATAGTATATCATAGCTCGTCAGTGCTTACATTTCAAATATAATACTTTTTTTACTGAAACACACTCTACGATACCTACGTTTAAAAACGCTGAAAGTTTCTACTGCGCGCGCTTTTGTAGTGATGCAGACTTGCACCATAACTGTGGGAAAACCGCTGTTTGGGAGTATCTCAAATAATTCCAGAGTATACTTCGTATTTAATGTATGCTAACAGTTAGCCGCCCGCTACCCTGGGCGGGAATTTAAATTAAGCAATAATCATTTTTTTGAGTTATATAAACAAAGGGTTCCAACGGGACCTTATTACTAAGCCTCCGCTGCCCGTCCGTCGGTCACAGAGCTGTATCTTTTGAATCGTCATACGAAAACACTTGAAATTTTCACAGAGTGTGTATTACTATGGCCGCTATAGCAACAAATAATTAAAGTAAAATAAAGTTAAAAGTGGTCTCCATTCAAGAAACGTGTTTGTTTCCATGTTTTTTGTTCAGTACATTTCTTCTTGTTTCCCATTAACTGTCTTTAAAAATAATACAGTGCTCAATATTGTACAGCAGTCCTCGCATGTATAAGGAATTTTCTTTTTTTCATCTTCTGTATCGGCCGATCTCACTGTCAATTCTGATCCCGACCACAGTCTAGTTCTTAATGTCAATACTAGTTCCTCTGCCGGGTTGGATCCCAGTCTTGTTTTCAATCACAATACCGGTCTCGATGCTGATCTTGGTAATCCCTTCGGCATTGACATTAGTGATAACAAATTATCATTGTCATAAATTTTTGAACATTTTTTTTTTCATAAAAGGGATCCTTCGAGGATTTAATCTACCTCTGATTACAATTCGTGTAGCGGTTATCGCGTGACAAAGATACTGAAACATATAATTTTATATATATTTATAATATTTGAACAGATTACTATTTTTGCTAGTTTTCACGCCTTTTTTTACGAAAAAGTTATCTTGGTATATAATATAATCGTATTATATTAATCTTATACCCTATTTGAAAATATAATGTACCTCTATTGAAAATTCGATAACAATCTGTCCAGTTGTCAGCTTATGACAAACATCCGTACAAACGTACTTTTACATAACAATTATAAATATCTTATAACCATCTACAAACGATTCAGCGTCGAATGGTCGAAGTTCCATACCGATACATTTTTCGTAATGCTTGGACAAAAAAAACATTTTTACTAAATATCACATAATTTTATATTTATTTGTAATTCAACAAATAACAATTAATTATTTAAATAAGTTAGCAACCAAAAGGCAATTTTAATAAGTGATTCTATATCTTTATTTTATAATTCTATAACTTTCATTTTTACTCCAAGTTTTTTTAGTAGTTTACTTCAAGCAAATACAAAATGGACACTTTGTATTTTGCTTAAAGATTGTAAGATAGATATATCTCACTAATAGCACCCCACATTTTCGATAGAGTTTGGAAAGGTGAAAAGGTATTTATTTACTTAAGAATGTGTCTTTGAAATCGTTTTAATTTGATAAGATTACTTTTGCCGCGGGTATCAATTCCGACAGAATTATAGTATATAAGAAGAGATTGACGAAAAGAGAGTGCTTATGTTTAAAAATAACATGTAGGACTAGAATCGTAAGAGTTTTGAAAATGTAGATTGGTTTCGTTATTCGCGACATAAGGTGTCCCAAGTGCTGCTTAAACTTTATTTTAAAATTCACCAAAATACCAAGATAGATTATCCTTTTTGGACTTTAAAACATGAATGATTAGAACCATCAAAAATTTAAGATTATAATAGAATTAAAATGAAAATGGATGTACACTCATTGTTCTTTTTTACTTAGACTTATAAAAATTCAGAGTTAAAATTATTTAATGTAATTAATTTATAATGTACAGAAGATTAGTTTGAACAAAGCCATACACTTCATGCTAAGAATTGATACTAAACAAAAGAGTAAGGATCATCAGCAAATCCAAGTATTTATCCATTTTCCAAATTATATTTACAAAGATCATTAACATAAAGAAGAAAGAGAAATAGTCTAAAAATCCTTCCTTTGGGGAACACCATAGGTATTCTTTTGTATACGTTACCTAGCCAAGATTTATGATTAGACACTTATCTGCGATGTGTTAGCACATGCAGCATGCAACCAAGGTCTGAGCCTTCAATCTACTCTTCCACTATGAATCCTTATACAACGAATTGAATATTGATTCGAGAGAATTCACAGGTACCGAACACCTAATCTAAAGTATTAAATTTTTATTTACCTTAATCAACGGTTAATTGGATACAATCTCCTGAAAATTCGTCATAATTAGTGAGGTTTTTAAATCTCACTCATTCGTATTGGACTATTTTTAAACTAGTGTTTTAAATTGGTTATCTACATTGTTAACTTATGTTAAAAACTTATTTTTTAGTTCATGGGCAATATTCAAGGTTAATAAATTGTAAAGAAAGCAGTGTCAATTAGAAGCTAGTCATAGAATAAAAATGATTAAAGTTAAATTGTTTTGGTTTTCTTGTTCTCTCAAACACCGATTAATCAACAAAAAAATAAATAAATTCATTTACGAATTTACATTTAAAATAAAATTGGATACTGTTACTTTTAATTCAGGAGAAGCATAAAGAAGTAACATAGGATGGGTAAGGAAAAATAGTTTATAAATCTTCTGGAATATTCACAAATATATTTAAAAAACAAAATTCATCTAGCGCCTCTTGCGTTTTCATTTCTTTTGCAATAACCTACCGCAATATGAAGATTATGAAAGTCTGCAAATTGTTCGTTCGTGACGACATGCGAGCTTAAAATAGTAATAATTACTAACGTTTCAATGTTGTTTCAACTTCTTTACAAAAAAAATTACTAAATTGTTTATTAAAAACACGATTATTTGCCTGTGAAATGGTTTTGTCCAAGATATTGTCCTTTATGTTAGATTTTTGAATTATTATTTTTTAATTGTGTAACTCCTTTTTGACGCTTCTGTTTGTGCAAGTTACGAGTAACTATTTCTTATAACTAAGTAATAGATACTTTGCTAACAAAATTCTAATATTATTTTTCTTAACTAGATCCAAAAATATTACCTCCACAGCGCTCGTACGAATGGATTGCTTTTACAGTTTACATCAACGTCAACTGAAATCATTTAACGTCAAACTAAACCAAAGCCGAGGTTCCGTCGACTGACAAAGCTGAGTTTTAGAGTACAGCTGCCAACGGCGATTGCTGCTGTTTAGGGTCAATATCAGTCGCTGTATTCCGAGTTAACTACGAATGACGTACAGCAATAAATTATGCGGATAATTGTGATATCCATTCTGTAATACTTCCGCAAAAAAAAAAAAAAATGAATGCATATACAATTATGAATGCAAGCACTGCAGCGTAAATGTAAGGAATTCATTTCAGCACTGCCTCATGTACCGTCATGCGAAGCAGTCGGTAAGCATTGACCTTCAAGACGGCAGATAATTTTACAGCCCACGGCTGTCGTCGAGCGCGCCGACAACTGGCGACTTCGTGTAACGTTCGTTTCGACCGCAAAAAACGACGTCCTTCTTAACGGGCCCTAACATTCGAATATGATAAATATTGCCTTCGGTCAGATTAAAACAGGAAGCTCCTTGAATATTTCAACTCCCAACAAAATTTTCATAAATTCAATAGATCGATTTCGAAATAAACAACATTTTAACTGTTGCGAAAATTCAGCGTCGATAGAGCTTAATACACATAAGCATTGATCACTGGCAAGATCAGAAAAACATGCATGCAAACATATCGCATTCACAATTATTTCGCTTGATCGTAATTGGATTGAAAGACATATTTTTTTACTCTCCTATCATCTGTTTCTATTAAAAATATATATATATTATTTCGATGTGCAAAAATAAATTTCAACTAGTAGGATCAATATTCACAATTCTGCAAATAATCAGGACGTTTGGCGACTCTAGCCCGGCGCGGGCGGTGGTCGGGCAGAGGGCCGCGCAGAATTACCCGCCGAGGTTTAATCCGGCGACAGTGGGCGCTAACTCGCGGCTCATGAATAATGCAGCGCGGGCCATGGCGCTCGGCGACCCGCCGCACTCGCAAATGGATAATTTTTCGAGTCGACTTTCGAAACGTCATCTGAGATCGCGAACAAGTTTTGATCACGCCTTCTTATTTAATACAGAATGCACCGATATGTATAATTTTGACTACATAAAATTCGACTGTAGCGGTAGGGCCACGGCCATCCTATGGCCAACCTAACCACAGCACTGAAATGGACCGATTAGACCGTTCAAATACCACACTCTCACAGAATACAGACGTCAATTAGCAGGACATGCTGTTGCCTTTCGTCCAGTGAGCGATAGTTCCGGTGTCCCTCTAGCTCCCCGTCACCTCACTCTTCCCTCGATCAGTTCATTTCGTAATCAAAAATCCCATGGCAGCAACGCACTGAATGCTACAAAAAAGTACTTTTTCAAAATACCAAAACTGTCGGACCACACGTTAATCTAATCTTACAAACACAACGTGCCTTAATTGTTCGCAGTTTCAAAGTAAATTAAATGAACGAGAAGGGCAACCGATCAACTTCATCAGATGGCTCTGCGGACGATTATTCATCTCGTGGTTGTTTTGACAGTTGTGTGTTGTTTATTGCGTTTTGGAAATTGCTTTGAATGTATAATATTGTTTCACAGCATTTTGTCAAAAATATTTAAACTTCAGACATGAGCAAAGTAAGAAATTGTTGATAAATTTACACAATTACATGTTATTTGTTACAGCCACTTCTATACTTGTATTTTTCACTTAAATTATGATTTTGTTGTCTTGCGTCGTCTACTCCTCAGACATGTAAAACAGATCAATCAAATAATGTTCAACCTAAAGTTAATACTTGGAATAATGATAATTTTAATTTATTATTTTGATGTGCTTTCTCTTAATTAAAATATTTGCTTTTTAACGCGGACATATAATATTTTTTCAATTTATTTCCACATTAGACTTACATTTTTAGTCTAAATATAGAAAAACATCTTCAGTTTGAGTTTTTCCCTCTTTATGCCAAAAATCCTCTGGCATTTGATATTGCTACAACTGACAACTTTACGCTAATGGTCGTATTTAATGGTAAGAATGTAAAATTAAATCTCCATAAAATCTAGCATTCTATGGAGAAAAGAAGTATCACTAAAAAACTATAGCCAAAACAATACAAAATTAAAAACATAAATAATAATTTTATTTAGAATCCGTCTTTAAATTAAAAATACGTATTAAAAATAAAATGGTCTTTTGAAGCTTTGGAATTCAAAGACGTAACAATCTTTGTTCTGTGTCTCACCTGTTCTAAACTCTGTCTGTGGCTATCCAATACGGCAAAGCCGTTAGTGTGATAGGAGGTTTTGACCCAGACCAAACCGAATCCAGCATATTTGTAATATACGTTGTATTTCACTCATTAAATTAATTCAATTCTACTTTTTTATTTAGATCGTTCAATTATTATTTTTATTTATTTCTTTGGTGAATATTATATAAGCCACTATTCATGTTAATTTTCTTATATTGAGAATCACAAAATGTACATAATATTTAATTAATAACGACATACTATAGCAATAAACACTCGTTATAACTAAGACCAGTATCAAAGAAAAACCTAATATACGGCTGCTCCTTTTTTATCCGCCTTTATTCCTTAGCTTGTATTTCATAGACGATGATGAGAGATTTTTTTCTATCACGAAGTTCACTGAAATAATGTATTCACTATAGTTCATTTTGTAAATGTTTCATATTTATATGTTTAATATGATCAGAAATGTTATTAGCGTAGCTTAAGGACGTCGATGATGTATCAGCGACACTGGCCAATTTTATCTTAAAATATTAGTACAACGGCCGTAGGACTAGAAATCGAAGCCTTTTTTCGACCAAAACATTTTCACTTCTAGTTATGTTGATGTTGCCTTTGTCACTGCATGTTTTTCAATTATTTTGACATTCATTTACGTGGACACGGATGTATAACAAAAACGCTACGAGTTTGTGAATGTGCAATCCCAAAGCGACACAAACGGTCCATGACGTCATCGTTGAGTTTGCATGGAGTACAAAAATAATAGCGCTTTTCGTTTTTTGACTCATTCGCTCGCGTGGTGGAATTTTTTACAGTAGAAACGAACCACGGAGGAAATTAACCACTCGGGTTAATAAGGACTATTTAAAAGGAACGGCTAAAATTCTAATCATTGTGAAATCAGAGTTATTGTTTGACTTTAGCATGCTTAGAAAATTGACCAATTTCAGCCACATCCATAAAATCAAGGCTTGATTTTCTGACGTAAAAAACGAGAGGAAGTCTGGATTGAATTAAGGAATGGACACAGATACGAAATTATGTATATAATATTAAATCAACAATAAACAATAAAATATCAATTAACAATAGTGAATTATCACACGACATAATGGATATACTAACAGCTTATTTATTTTCATTCCTTATATAGTTTTCATAGTAAAGTACCGAATAAAACATATAATTACCGATGAACAATCATGTAGTTTTAATGTGCTTTTTTTGGAATAACGTCTACACTTTGGCATAGCACAGAATGTTATCTTTAGAGCCATATATACGATGAAACCAACGACAGTACTTTGCGCCACTTGGATCAGACCGCGACAGAGCGAACTTGAGCATGTCGGAACTTATGGCTCACGGACCGCGCGCTTCTATGAACATTCCATGTATTTCTCCTATATTTCATATTAAAATAGTGATATGTTACATAAAAGAAACTGACTATCTTTCATATGTATTTTTGTAATACCATTATTTTTCCAATGAAAGTTTTTCTGCATCACAATAGGAACCGTAGGAACAATAGGAACATGTTTCTCGTGTTAGGCACATGATAAACATGTGTTTAATTTTGATCGTTTACAATCAGCTCTGTTGTAAAAAGCGGATATACTTTAGTTTAATTTTAATGGTTTAGAATGAAAATTACTTCTGAAAAACTATTTTTATTCTATAATGTAAATTATGTCATACAATTCTTTTCTTATATAACGGAAATGAAGTAGATAACGTATCGTCGAAAAACATCGGTCGCCTTCGCCGTCACACGAGCGGCGTACCAAAACAGCAATGGACCCAAAATGAATTCCTGTGAGACACCAATGTATCACTTCCTTATTTCAAAGAACCCGCCGTTCACCTCGAGTGAGTGTTCTCTCTTAGCGACCGGAGGCTTGATATTATTCAAAGACTCATATTTTATTCCATAATGCATTAGTCATTATAATAGTTTATTTTGATTTATGCCGTCGATTTACAACGGTAACACGTATATTATAGAATGGCTTTCGCTTGCGTAAAAACAGAATGAATCCCTATATATATCTTATACCGACCGATGACTCCGAGTCCACCTCGATCCCTATTAAAATACAAGTCTCGATTTCGATGCCAGTCTCTCTCTCGAGCAGACTTAGCCCCAATCATCTCGCTGGTCTTGCTGTCGATCTTGATATGGGACTCATCTACGAGTTAAGTCCGATAAAATTGTATTATTTTTATAGGTTTTCCATTTTTACGCACAAACCTTAAATACGTTTGAGTCAAAAGTACCCTATGCGCAGATCAATATGCTTCTCTACTGTCTAGTGAAAGTCTCTTGAAGATCGGCTCAGCCGTTCCTGAACATTTTTCAAGATTTTCCTGAACATCCAGACAGACAAAGGGATATTATTTTTAAATGGGGTTGCTTGGCTGTGAAATGCATTCACCTTGAAATCACAGAGAAACACTTTCATTTTATTTATAAGTATATATTTTTGCTGTTGGAGACAGTTAAGAGAGTGCTCGTTCAACACAAAAATGTATAACTTCAAGGAAAGCCCGTTTTAAATTATAGAATCACTAAATATACATTCAGTATTTGGGATCTCTCTTTTCTCTATCTCTTTCTGTTTCATGTTTTTATTTTCAATATAAAGTAGAAAATATATAAACGTGACTCATGTTTTAATATTTTATATTAAAAAAAACACCTATAGGCTCGCGTCTAAAACTTCGAACCGTTATCGTCGAAAGTACGTTTTACTTCCGAAATATAAAGCATTGCGTACAATACGAACAGAAGAAATATCGGGGGACACTCCCCGAGCAACTTTAAATATTCACTACAGCACACAATTCAATTGGTTACAGGAGTCGTCTCTTTGCGCGCCGGGCTGCTGTTTGTTATTCATTGGATGAATATTTGATTGGGCGGGCGGCCGGCGCACACGCGCGCGCGCGCGCCGCGTCCACGCGCTTAACGGCTATTTATTAACACTCCATATACCTTTGTTGTATCCGACCGGAGTACTAGATAACGAGTACGTACTATGTAATAAATACTTATACCCATTTTTATATTTTAAAATGGTGAGAAATGTCAGTCCTGAATTACCAAAGGTACCAAAAACGGGCTTAACGCGAGTGGGACTCGAACGCCAAGGGCTCCGCACCCCTTTACAATATCGAAGACTAGAATAAAAAAAATAGCTTATTAAAAGTAGAATATAAATACTCAACAGTATGCCCTAACGTCGGACTAAGTTTGATACCCCCGTATAACGCAGGTACTTACTAGCTCGAGTGCAACTGGCCGGTTTACATAATTTTTTGTTTAACTTGAAAATATGCATTATACTTATACTAAGTTTAAAAAAAACATTATTGCAACATGTTTCTTGTACGAGGACCCTTTTAATTTTTAACTTTATTTTATTTTTGTTATCTGTCGTTGTAGCGGCCGCATACTAAGTGACAGTTTCGACGGTCTGCCTGTTACGGTTCAAAAGATACAGACCTGTGACAGACGGATAGACAGACAGCGGAGCCAATAATGGGGTCTCGTTGGCAGCCTTTTGGTGCAGAACCCTAAAAAATAATCAAAATTTGATCATTGAGTTAAAATATTTCTTAGATTTTATTATTAGACTGCACATACATATGCACAGGAATCTCGCGAGATGCAATTTAATCGTAAATTTGTTTTAAGAGAATCGTTATAAATCTTGTGACCAGATTGTTTTATATTAAGTCATCCAAATCAGTTGAAGTAAATGTTCCCTAACATCAAAATTAATATAAATTATTTTTTAGACCTACACCATTATTTAATTTCCCACATTATTATATAACTAATTCAATAATTGAACCGAAAGTTATTTGAAGTCACTTACATTTATTCGCCTACTTTAGATGATTTTTTCTTAAATGTTACACTAACTTTTACGTTAAGTGAATCGAATTATATGCTAATGACATTGTTGAAATTAAATTAGTTTTCTATTACTCAAATGTCATATCTGAACTGTTATATAAATTAACAGGTACTTAAAATTTTTTTAGGTCGAAAACCCCAATTTGACTATTTTTAAAACTTTTGTCTTCCTGTTTTTATGCATTTTTATAAATTAAGAACCGTTTGGCAGATCTTGACAAAATTGGTATACAGTAAGAACTTGTAACTGCGCTAATAATAAGCTACTTTCAGTCTGTTTGTCTGTATGTATTTTCTTTTATAACTCAAAAACGATTAGACCAATCTTGAGAAAAATTAATATATTGTAAAAATGTGTGCTTGAGCAAATGATATATCGTATCAGTATAGTAATTAAACTATACATATGCACTTTTTTAGTAGCCCTATTCATTTTCCTTTTTATAGGAACTTAAAGAAACAAACATACGGGCTATTCGAGAGTCGATGGTCACTGCTGCCCACAGACACATTAACACAAACTCCAGAGGAGTCACTAATGCGTCACCACCTTATCGTTGTTCATCGGGTAGATGAACGGGCTGATGGTAGATCACTTAAATGCAAATTTTTGCCGTACATGGCAGAGGTTTTTCTTTAAGTTGGTGCTGATAATGTGTCCAGCAAGCAGAACCATGACAGAAATTAGTGACAGAAATGAGAATGGAATAATTATTCAGAGCACGCCCCATAATATATTTGATAAAACACGTTTTTGTATACAATAGTTTAACGATTTGTTGCCATTTCGTCAATAGGGACATAATCTCATTGTTGTAGAGATTTTGAGACTTCTGATCAAAAAACTGCGACAAATTGTTTTGACAATTCTTTCTTGATAAAAACGTAACACTACCTAAAGAATTCTCAAGAGACCAAAACACGTTTAAATCTGAGAGTGCAAGATTAGGATATGGTGGATGCATTAACACTTTCCAACCAAACTCTCTAAATTATTGCTGAGTGGCTAAAGATGTATGTGGTTTGGCGTTATCGTAGTGAAAAACCTCACCCTTTCTGTTATCAATTCCGGCCGTTTTTCTTTACTTTTTGTTCGAGTCTCCTCAGCTGTTGGCAGTAGAGATTCGAATTGGTGGTTTTGCCCGGCGGTAAAAGCTTATAATGAATAATGCCCTTCCCGATCCAACTATATACATAGTATCAAATTATTCAAGTTAATCCGGGTTTCGCTATAGTCTGTGCAGCTTGCTTGTCTTTTGACCATGACCTTTTTCGCACATTGATGTCGTAGTAATACATTTTTCATCACCAGTGATCAATCTTTTTAAAAAACGGTTCGGTTTCATTACATTTGAATAGAGAATTGCAAATGAGTATACAATTCATTAGATTACTTTCAGTGAGCTCGTGTGAACTCCAAGTATCGAGTTTTTTGTATATCCAGCTTTTGTCAAATGGGCCAAAGCGGGTCGAAATTGGCAGCATTTTTATCCAGTGTTGTGCTACTCTTGCCGACACTAGATTACCGGTATTAGATCTATAAACGTCGCATTTTTTTTTCGTGTCTTGTATCGCGTGTTACTTGTGAGTGCTTGCGTGTGTGTGTGTGGGAGTGTGCGGCTGAGGGGGTGTGGGGTGTTAATGTGCGGGGTTGTGATGCTATGGAATGTGGGGATGTGGTATTTAAAATACATAAGTGTTTATCGAATTATTGAAACCTTGTCCTATAAAAAGTACTTCTGTCATTTATTGACGAACGACAAAGTAAAGTAAAATGGGTTCTACAGAGTTATTTTAACGTAAAGTTCAAGGGTTTAATTCAACAGAGTTATTTTTATACGTACATTGTCTAAATAAATGTTTGAGCAGCGACTGTATGTTATGAGTTTTTAGTAAAATATATTCACTTTCTTCAAAAAATAACATTTTGTTTGCTAAAAGCTTATGAGTAAAATTAAAATCATCTTTGCAAATATGAATATCCAAGTACATAAATGTTTTTTTTCCTTTTTTAATTCTAAATATATTTAAATTCAATGATTAATTCACTTTTGCTTGTACATATTTCATATATTTTGTCAAGCAATTGACAAAAATATGTTCAAGCACAAGTTGTGTAGGAGATTCACGCTACGCAAGCCGTTTCGCGTTATCCTACTCCTGAACTACAAAAAAAAACTTAAAATGCACAGTCTTTTCAAAGGCGGGAGTCAGATATGAAATAAATTTTCATTCTCGATAAGTTATACTAGTTTTTAACCGCGACATCGCTCACGTAAAACATAGTTATTGTAATGTTAAAGGAAGGATCAAATACATAATCATGATTGACAGCGTGACCGGTCAATGCAAAATATGAAGGAATTCGTTCTATGTCCAAGCAGGCGAAGTCGCGGGCGAAAGTTAGTCTAAAATAAAAAAATGTGCAAGGGTGCACCTTAGCAATGATGTGCTAAAATAATGAAATCTTGCACAAAAAAAATAAGCTCTTTACCATTAGTAGAAATTCACCATCAGCTTTTATTATTTCCTCGAGGTTTTACTTAACGATCAAACTATCCGTCTCCAAGGAACACGTGCGCCAACGTAACCAGCCGTAAATTAAACCACACACTGATTCCGGCTTAGCCGGGCCTTCGATATAAACCAACTTTGCTAATATATCTCGGAACGCGTTATATTGGTACGTTATACGGAATTCGTTGTGTGAAGTGAAAATTAGCCCGTGATTAATTTATCCCGAAGCTAAGACGTAGAAGAAAACCAGCTAAGTGTGACTAGAGTCTGCGTTGTTTTTCTCCGAAAAAATCGTTTAAATTATTACTACAAGTGGTAAGTGAATACATAATGTATATTAACTTATTAAGTTAAACATTTTTTTTAATAAATTTCATGTAATATGAATTCTTGGAACGGAAAGCTTACAAAATACTACGACATATTTGGTAAAATGACAATTAAAATCACGAAACTGCGTTTTTACTTTTACCTGTGACTTTTTATTTCTTAGACTTTTACAGGAATTATTCACTTACGTTCCGCCACACTCAATTTTTACAACCGTACATAAATGTAGATACTATGCACCTTTATTTCTCGCATTTATTCTCCTTTTTTTTTTTTTGTATATAGGGTTCATAAAGGAGAAACGGGCATCGGCGCAATTGGAAAGTAATTGATCACTGCTGCCCATAGACATCTGAAACAGCAGAAGAGTCACTAATGCTTTGCAGGCCTTTTAAAAAGTAATACACTCTTTTTTTGAAGACTCTCTTGATGAGGTTTTGTGGAAATAGCGTCTACGGTAAATCATTTTAAATCGCCCACCGTATCAGCCAGAAAATTACGCATTAATTGTACGACAGTAAAACGTCAATCGTTAGAACTATGGTATTTCTGGCGAACGGAACGATGATAAAATCAGCGGCAATATACCTTCTCGTATAGCACTCTCGATAGTATACGCTATAGAGCATGCGCAAAGATGCTACATCGATTCGTAAAGCCAACGAGTAGAGGTGACCGGACACATGTTCGACATGCTTGGCAATGGAAACGGTCTAGAGGCAAAAGTTGATATTGGCGTACCCAAACCCAGAGGCTTTAGATGAAGTTCGTACGCTAGATGATGACGAATCTGCGCCTTATAAAATAAGAGACAATGATACGACTCGAAATATTGTCGCACTCTATTGACTTTGTTTTACTTTGCTGTGCTTTACTTTGCGCTCTAGATGATCGCAAAACTGAACGCTGTTTGATATGTCGACACCGAGAATTCCAATCTTCAGTATGCTTTTAACAGGATTGCTTTCAAAGAGAAGAGAAGAGATGGAGTTTAATTTTTTAACTGTTTTGAAGATTAAATTCAACAAGGTAAGTTTAGTCCCTTCCAAGATTTGCTATGAGGCTGTCTCAAATTCAGACACAAGTTGGTTTCGACATTCAGGAACACGGTTTCGAGAAATATTAGTGTAGCTAGAACATCGTGCGTCTACAGTACTATCATCCACATAGCAACGAATGTTATCGATTTGCAGTAAATCGTTGATATGCTGAATGAGCAGCGTAAGGGACAATATACAGCTTCAGTATCCCTTGAGAGATGCCAGCGTTCACGGAATTTGGAACAAAGCGTACCCTATGATAAACTTTTCTACTCCTAAACTAACAGTAAAATTTTCCCCCTGTTCTGTATTACCTCTGCCAACGGTTGGTCAATAAATTGAGAAGGTCACCCTCTAAACAAACATTTCGAAAACCATTCTGACGGTCATTACTCAACTGTTGTTCCTATAAGCAGCCCAAGACCTGGTGTTTGATAATAAATTCCTTCACACTATGCAAAACAACACTGCGCCAAAATAGCCCAATAAGGGAAAAAGGGCCAAGATTTATTGATATTTTCATAATGTTTTGGAAAGAAAAAACTTGGCCTATACACCTCAATCCTTTTCGAAATCCCGCTTCTATATTTCACAACTAATGGTCCATTGAATTTATATTAAAGTCAAAATCATAGCTTATGTCATGTATTTAGTGACATTGTACAAAAAATATTAACCATAAAACTAGAACGAATAAAAATTGATAAGGCTCTGGATCCGAAAGTGAAAAATAGAGTATGTACAACAATCGAAAGATAACTTAGATATAATCAATCAGTTTCAACGTTTAGAACATGAACACTTGAAAAGGTAACGATTACTGTATAAGTAAATTAAGTAAAAAATGTATGTGGATGAATAAGAGAATAAATATTATTAATAAGGATACTGATTGGTAGAATTTCAAAGTAAATAAATTGTTGATGAAAAGAAAAAATTATGACTAGATTTACTATTTATGAAGAAAGGACGAAACACAAAAAAAATATTCAGAGGTTTTTACGGATTAGTTTCGGACAAACCGAAAATTTTCTTAAAATATGGTCGAAAGGGGTCAAAACATTATTGTGAGACACAGTTTATAAATTTGATTAAAAACAGTAATACACGTTTACTGAACGACGAAAATCTTATGAAAGGTCGTTGGAAGAATTATTTTGAAAGTGTTTTTACATGTACAAACATAGTTGCTGCTGTTTCTACAACTAAATATATCAGTGATGATGAAATTGGAAATAAAATTAGAATGGTACAAATTAGAAGAATAATGAAGCATGTGAGAATGAATGGAAGAAAAAGCCTCCGGATATGACACGATTTTGTCAAAGATGCTGAAAGGCGGCGGGGGTAAGCTTGCTGTATCAGTTTTTTAATAAGTGCTGCAAAAACTGAGGGGCACCTAATGATTGTTTTATATACAAAACACTTATTGTAACCTTCTATAAAGCAAAAAAGTCACAATAGGTTTGCGGACATTACTGCTTTGTAAGTATGTTAGTGTCATTACTGTATTCAAAAATTATTATTGGAATGTAATTAAAAATATTGTAGATGGTAGTGAAAAATATTACAAAATAAAATAATGTATTTTATATAATGTGTTGAACTGTATCCAAAATTATTATTCATTTGTGGGTGAAGCTGAAAATATTAAAAATAAAGGTGTACAATAAAAAACAAAAAAGAAATCCATGCATATGCAATAATTATAATAAATATTAATCGACGCGGACGGAGTTGTGGAAGATAGTTAATCGGAAATAAAAATGACAGTAGAAGTCATTGAAGTCATTTAAACCTGTCACAACAACTAATTCGTAGACGTATGCTATTATATGTAGCTCAGTTTAATTTAATGTGATCATTGATTGTATATCTCTCTCGACGCATTATATTTATTTACAAGTAGAAACTATGGCTCATAATTTAAAAAAAAACACCTACTCCTTCTAGGTGTGATCTTTAGAAGCTATGTGTCCCCAGTGTAAGATGTATTTTAGTTGTAACAAAAGATTTTAGCTGCCTCCTCGCCCACCGCCTGTCGTGGACTCGCTCTTAACGAATGCAAGCTCCACGTTTATAATGAACGTCTTATGGCCAGATTAGGGGTAAGAATTATCCAACCCGCTGCCAGGGGGATACCTGAATATTCAGAGATATGCAGACGAAAAACCTGAAGTTTAGCCGAATTTTGTGTATTGTAATTTAGATTAAGTAGTGTTTGCGAGGAATATTTTCCGTGCTTATTTCAGCGCGCAGTCCTTGCGTTGCATCTTAACAAAATTTTGCTGTATTATTATCTTTGCATTAAATAAGATAGAATATTTATATGTTGTGTTCCTTGAAATGATATTTCTTTAAGCGTTTTTAATAAAAATGATTAGGATCTAATTTTAGAATGTTTATAAAATGTAACGACTACATTCAACTGTCCACACTTTTTTATGACCATGAAATTGTTTAATTCGGAGTGAGGGCGGTATGTCTAGAATGAAATAGATATATTTCGATCGACTTCATCGACAAGTTCTAGATTGCAAATATAATGAGAATATAGAGCGGGTAGAAACAGATTCGAATATATAACATGTTTACATATTATTATTATTTCTAACATTTGTAACCGGTGTTTTCTTAATAAATATGTCAAAATATATACTCCTATATGTAATATAGGTAAATAGACCATTATTTTGTAATAGAAAAATATATTACAGAATATTAATTGTTAATTGACAACTATTCATTAGCGTCTATACAAGTTCTATACGTTCTATCCAGTTTTCCAAACACATTTTCCTTTTCTCATAAGACACCTTATCATCCGCCTTCTCAAATGCAGCCAGCGCGTCTTTTCAGGTGATAAGCACTGTTTATCCCTAGTTTTTATTTTGGGAACAATAAAAGTCACACGATGTCAAATGAAGACTGTGAGAAGGGTGATCAATAAGTTTTTCAGTCCACAAAATCCCTTGTCTTAAATACCGTGCTCGGCAAATTGCTGTGGTGAAGCAGCAACTCACTGAAGCCACTGTTCGGTGGTTTGCTGCTTCCTAGAGTAAAAATTCCTACGAAAATTTGATAAGAAACCGTTCATATTTCTTGATTTCGTAAAGGTACCGACACCGGATAATCCTACAAAGGAAAAAAAATAAGGTGTCTATCAGCTCCGACGTGCGACTGAAATTTGCTCTTAAGAAAAATTGTCTCGTAATGTATACAATGGGCAAATAAATAAGTACATCGACTCTAACATTGAAAGCGTATATAAACTTTTATTAACTCTTATTTTTATATATTTAATAAGGCCTTGAAATTCCAAATCTCCACATGAAACGATTGATAATAATTTCAATAATGTTTAACACTAATTTTATTAAAAGCTTAAGTTATTTACATCAAAAACCAAAAAATCTGTAAATCGATTATTAAATCTCACACGCTCTATATAAGACGTGTTAATATGCTGCGCGGAAGGACAACATAAAGATCATATTTTTTGTTAATACTCGATTTCATTCCCCGTTTAATTGTATACGGCGGGCTTTATACGAAAATCGATCCTTATATGGACAACACCAAAAATTTGAGAATAAATATCTGCACATCTCACTTACACATTTTTCTGACATTGGTTAATTATGAAAGTACCAAATGTTGAACTTACATTTCATTTTTAACTTTTACACGTAACATCCATGATTCATCACCCGTAACGACACCTTATATAGACGAGTCTGATTTAATTTTTTCTAATGTGTCACAATACAATCGCGCTCGAATTCCATTCCGGGTCTGCATTAGCTCGTGCGAGAGCCAACGTCAATCTTTACTCCTCACGCGAAGATGCCTATATGGAACTACATGCATAGTTCCCAATCTAACCTGCAGTATATGCTTAATCTCTTCATATTCAATTCGCCTATTCTCTCGAATTAAAATTTCCAATGCCAGCACGCTTTCTTCTGTAACAGCCGCGAAAGTGCGGCTACTTCTTTTTTTGCTTGCCGAACTTATTTGTCGTGTTTGAATTCGTTTAACTTAACTCAAATTCGTTAAACAGTCGCTTAAGAAAAGCTTTTCTCTTTGAACGCCATTAGAGTTCTTTCAAACGATGCTTCCGGTTTTAGTCGACATTCGAACGCGTACAAAATCATCGCTCGAAAATATTCTCGTTACAAATCCATTTTTAATGAGATTATATATTTTAAATTTGCTTATAAAAAAATGTGACATACATACTCTCTTTCTTAAATATTCGAATGCTGTAACATATTAAAAGCCAGCCAGTAACTTTTTAATTATAATTATATTTCCCTCAATATTTTAGATGGCCTGATAGCTGTGACCCTGTTGAACGTGATAGGTTCCAATGTTGTAAATAATGAGATTATCATAACACAGAAACTAAAATTCGTAACCTACAAGAACATCGGCTTTCATACGTTGAAAACAAATATGTCTCCTATTTATATTGTTTGTGGTTACATATTCAGTTAAACGATTTCGCTGTGCAAATCTGAACCTTATTGGACTCATTGTTTAATTTGTAGGTGCTGTAAATACATTGCTCTACGAATTTAAATCTTATCAAGTTAATACAATGCTACTATATTGTGTTGAGCTCACAACTGTCAAAATTAATTTTTAGACTCCCGGTTACAGTTTGTCACTACCCAACGGCACATAGTAATTGTTCTAGAACATTCGCTTGTTGTGCATTGAATTGACTCTTTGATTCAACTTAGAAATCAAGCATATTATATACACGTACATTATATCCAAGAGTCCATTTCCTTAATGCTATCTCAGAGTCTTCTGTCGATGTCAAGAACCAACGAAACAAATCACTCTGGCTGGTAGCCCGTATGCAAGCACACAAATTGTGTGTAATGAGTAGATTAAAATTGTGAAGCGATCAATACACAGAAATCCGAGACTCAAACACTATAATTAAACATATATCAATATATGACGGTATTAATTTTATTGAGCTTGTTTCTTCAAATATCTAAGTGCCGATACAATCATAATTGAAAGTATTAATAGAAAAAAAGATTTTATATAATTTTCCTACTATAAGTATTTTATTAGTGGCCACAGACATTAAAAATCTAATAACTTTTACCCATACCTCTTCGGAATAGCTTCTTTTTGTAGTTCATAATACATTATTTTTATATCAGCATTTTTATAGACCTAAATTAAATGAAGAAAGAAATATCTCCGTTAAAAAGCGCTTTTATGTTCAATTTTCACGTTTTATTTATTTAGAGTTTTAGTAAGACGACATTAGTATAAATTACACAAACCGAGTAAATATGGTGCTCATTATGCGTATAATACAACAGCAGCTACACTCCGCCCTCCGCGAATACCGCAGAAGAGGGAAGCGGCCTCGCCCTTCCGCCCGCCCGCCCTAAGAAAATCCCAAACTCACCTACGCATTAACAAAGAGGGCTCGCGACGAGCACCTAATTTGATAAGCCCTTTGTGCCTCACCGACACTTGTCAGTACATTACACGGAGGCTGTCGCGGTGAAAGATTTCACTCGACTCGAGTCAGCAAACAAAATCGGCCTGATAATCAAAGGAAATTGAAGATCCCTTTCCTATTTCATCGCTTACGAGAAACAGCAGTCTTACAGTGATGCATATATGCAGAAAAACTTATTATTATAGTCTTTAAACGTACCTTTAAGCCTAAAAACCGTACCAATTTTTTATCTTAAGTATTAACATTTCGTTTTAAATTTTAAAACGAATCGATTTAAATCGAAAGCGCTCGTCCCCTTGCGTCCACCTCGCGCGGCGACGGTCATCACCATCATCATCGCCACAGTTTACTTTCGCTTTCACACTTTCCAGCCGCAGCTCTCGACCGAACGACTACAGTACATATAAGAGTTGCAAAACACCTGACCGCCACCCCTTGAAATGAGCGCTTTAAAGCATTTGGAGTTTAAACCATTTTTCTAATCACAAATAAATCATGGCGCGAATATGACGTCGACTGAATTCCATTGTTGCAAGCAAATTCACGCCAGATACTCACAAATGTAAGCTTTAAAAATATATATATTTTTATTCAAATTTATTTCATTTTTAAATTTATCACTTAGTGACCAGTATTTATAATCGTGTGTAACTTGTCAGTATTATATTATTAGGTAATTACCTTTAGCAATACCCCTCGTATTCGAAGAAGAAATACAATTGAAGTTACTTTTAAATAATTAACGTCTTGTTATATCAGGTTTTAATCGTCCCTGTGTACCCTCACATTTTTTTTATTTCAGATTGAAGGGCTTAAGTCTTAAGCCGTTTTATGTAAATAATTCTTATGATTACAACGTATGTGATGAGATTTAATTTTTTTAAAACTGACCATTTAGAATCTGAAAAAATATATATTCAATTAAAAACGAAACTCTTTGTCA
Source organism: Eumeta japonica (assembly GCA_005406025.1). Taxonomy (NCBI): domain Eukaryota; kingdom Metazoa; phylum Arthropoda; class Insecta; order Lepidoptera; family Psychidae; genus Eumeta; species Eumeta japonica. The sequence continues at coordinate 83,764 of BGZK01000290.1, forward strand.
ACCTCACTATGTATTGCATTCATATGTCAATGATTTTCAAATTGGCGCTAAAAAAAAAATTGTTTAACATTGACATGGATTTAATGCAAGAAAGTATTCGTACAATGATTTTTCTATGCCTTTCGTTGCCGTTCAAGCCAACAAGAAAGTTATGACAGACTCAGTTCGGCGTTTCATAATGAAACTCAATGGCTTTTCACTGTTTATAACTGGTTTGACGAGTTCAAGCGTAGTCACACTAATCTGACTGACAATCTACGTGAGGGAGTCCTACGGCGACGACCAAAGCAGGGCCGGATCTACCATATGGCTTTTTGGACTTCAGCCCAGAGCCCCGTGGATTCAAGGGGCCTCCGGCTAAGTCAAGTCAGTCAAAAATAGATGATGTGTGAAAAAATAGGTGGGCCCCTAAGTAGTATTAGCCCAGGGCCCCCCTAAACTCACGGTCCGGCCCTGGACCGAATACAACATCAAAGCTTTGCGACTCACGATAGACACTGACGAAAGAGTGACCTACCAGCGAATTCGGACAAACTTCAGTATCGGTGTTACTTAACTGTAAAAATCCTTCATAAACATTTAGCGATCAAGAAGCTTTGTACTCGGTAGATACCTCATAATTTGATCGAAGCTCAAAAACTCCGTTGTGTTCATTCGTACCGTAAAATAATGAAAAGATTTGCCGGTGGTGACTTAAATGCTATGACATAGTTACAAGTGACGAAACCTAGATTTACTGTGCCAAAACAAAAAAACAGTCTGCTCAATGGGTGTTTCCTATCGAAGAGTTGACTACCAAAGTAAAATGAGAACGAAGCATTAGAAAAAATGTGGTGGCCTCTTTCTTCGGAATGACAGGTCATTATGCAACAATTATTTAAAAATTTTGAATAAGCAGTCACTACACACTGGTAAACTAATAATTACTTGCTTCTTATTTTGGAAAAGGTTAGGGAAAAACGACCTCGCAATAGGATTCTCCTTTATCATGACAACGCCTCACCATATAGCGACATACAAACAACTACCTGTTTGGAGACGTCAGGTATGAAACTACTGGCTCATCCGCCTTACAGACTGACTTTCTACCATGCAATTTTGATTTATTTCCTAAAATAAAAGAAAAACTTAAAAGAAAGTGGTTTACGAACGCCGAGAAAGCAGTGGTTACGTATGAAAAGGCCATCAAAGCGACCCCCTTAAGTGTGAGTGGGCAAAATGTTCCTCTCAGTGGTTCCATCGAATGCAACGATGTATTGATCTCAACGGACACTATTTTAAAAAATAAAAGAAATAAAAATACCTTAATAGTTTGCTCCATTTTTTATTTTCTAAGAACTTTTAGATTAACCCACGTATTTATGATTTTTGCTGTAAATTATGTCGTACTTTCAATTAGACGATATGCATTACTTCCCTTTTATGTCGACAAAATAACACGGAGTGTGAAGTTGAGCGTTACACGAAGATCCTTAAATAAAAAAAAAAACTCTTTTTCAGTTGTAACATACTGCTTGTTCTCATTTCTACTTCAAAAATTATTCCGCAACATTATTCCAAGAATAATCAACATCACTCTAAACAACTTTTTTCTGCGGCTTCACTCGCATAGACATGGGATGTCTGCATTCTATCAATCGATCTCGCTATCGATTCTGATATCGTATCAATCTAATTCTCAATTCGTTATCGGCTCCAATCACAGTTTCGTTTTCGATTCAATTCTAGTCCCACCCTCGATTCTGATACCGTTTTCAATTTATACCCAGTCTTACTCGAAATTGTACTTTATAACCCATTTTAGAAGGTAATCTCAATACATTTGTGTATCCAGAATCGATTATTTCATCAATTATATGGATTCCACTTCAATTTAGTTTTCGATCTCGCTATCAATACTGATCGCAATATCGATTCAGTTTTAAATGTCAATTATTATTCCATTGTTGGTCCAGCACTCAATTATAATGCTGTGAACAATGACTAGTCAGCTTAAAACATTAAGAATCGTTTGTCTGTTCACGTGAACAAATTACGAAACCTTGTAATCATTATAATAATATAGAAAACATTTTTTGTATCTCTTATTTTCTTCCTATAATTTAATTTTTGCGTTAATTAGTTTGTGCTGTTGGCAATATTGACGTTAGATGACAGAAGTGTTCAAGGAGAAACACTTGTTTAATTTTACAATCTTTTATATAGTACAACATTATCCCCGGATAAGATTTCTTCGCAGGATTGAATATTTATATTGAACATTTGTTTTTATATTGTACTAATAGATTTATAGAAATACAAAAAAATATTTTTTTATTATTATTAAACAAAGAATGCAGCCGTTTCGTTACATCTGTGAGGGTTATACCCTGTCATTGACTGATGTATTGCTGTATCTATAACGTCTTTGATCAATGCCCGAACAAACTTTGAGGATAGAAATCCCGACTATTGATATTTAGCTCTTTTTTTAAAAAAAATATGCTTTATTATCGTCTGACGTCTTTCAACACTTGGACACTTAACTTCATAACAAAGAATATTAACTTTTCAAATAAACTAACTTTGTGAAGCTCATGTCTCCAGCTTTATCTAAAAGAATACAAATAATAGACAATGTTATTTTACTGAAACTTTTATAGCGATGACTTGAGAGAGGGCAGTAAGTCCAAAATTTATAAAAAATAAAAGCTAAAAAGTGAGACGAAAAGAAACTTCGGCTGCATGCGCACTAATTTAATAAACGCTCGATGCGTTAACTAACTTTTGTTACTGTGAGCATTCATTTACACGACGCTCTCTGTATTTATATGCAATATGAAAACAATGTATTTTAATATGTAATGTAATATAACACAGCACATAATACAGTACAATATGATACAATACAATATAATAAGAAGTTATAAAATCGAAATTAACTTTCATTTTTTATTTGTAAATTTTTCTCAAAAATTATTTTGAGAAAAATTAACAAAAAAAAATGAAAGTTTTTACAAAAAAAATTGGTGATCTGTGAAGCTTACAAATGAATCATATTAATGATTCATTTGTAAGCTTCACAGATCACCAATCAAAGTTATTGCTGCGAATTTAATTTCAAATGTATCACTTATAGTTGACAAATAAGTTGCGAGTATACTCCAAGTATGCGAAATCGGGCGTTGAGTGACAGGTATTCTCTCAGCAAAGAGTAGGTTATCAAATTTAATTCAATACCATGAAAGGTATTCCACAGATTTAGTAATGTGATTTGGTAACAGATGGTTTGCTTAAAAAGTTAAAAATCCACCCACTTCTATTTTGTGCACAAATATGTTCTTTCAATCTTGAGCCCCACCTTCATTAGAAACTAATAACATTATCATGTATTTTTTTTTAAAGTAACGTCTGTCATTTTGATATTTTTCATGTGTGTTTTTTATACGTACATATTACATAAACGTACCGTCACAATGTCACATTTTGAATTGTGTTGTAATTTATTTTAATATAAAAATAATACAAACTCGCGCATGTTTCCGAGAACTATAGGAATATACTATATATTTCCACAAGATACGATCTTTGCATATCTCCTTGCCTCACCGACATCCATAAATTTTTTCATGTAAGCTCGTCGGTTGCAAGTGCTTAAAATTTGTCCTTTTTTAATATGCTACCAATTTTGCCTGCATAGGATCTAAGGCGACTCTTGCCGACATTTCCATCCCACACATTCGCTTTATAGATTTGTTTCGTCGGTCTACTTCCATTCATCCTATCCACATGACCAAATCACGGCAACATACCTCTTACTACTCTAGTCCGTACCTCTTCTTTCAAACTGCTCTGAATCAATCTCTGAATCTGAAAGTTTATTGATTATTGTAGAATTAAAATTTAAAGCTTCGAACGGAGAAGAGTATAAAAGCGACTATTTTGCTGGCATTAGTTTATTTCTTGATATCGCGAAGAATCGAAGTGGTAGTTCAACTTAGAAATTCAATACAACATACGTGTTGCACACTTTAGATAAATAATGAATATATTATCATATATTTTTACTGTAATATAACTAACAGTCGACAAGCTCTATTTCGCTAATGGATGTTAAAAAGAAACCAGAGCATCATCAGCATAAAATCCTAGACATACGTTGATTGATAAGCTCTAGATATTCCTGTTAGCTACATTGCAGTTTTCGAAAGAAGAGGTGAGTAGCTAATCACTCACCCCGCTAGACTAGTTTTAAGTCAGTTGTAAATTCAACCATATCACTTACTATTACCACATTCATCAATATTACTACCATGAGAAGGACAGTGCCTGGTACTGGGCAAGTCATATCTTTCAATTATCCCGCGAGTGTTTGCGAATAAAATATGTAACAGAGAGTAAACGAGAGGGACATGGAAATACAGTACGCAAGATAAATAAATATCATGACAAAGTGGAATATTTCGTATGTATAAATGGGCCTAATCTAATGAAATAGTGATGGATGATAGTGATCAGTGTTACAAAAAGATCACAGTGCAAAAATTAGATAAATCAGGACAAGACAGCACTAAGTTTGAACACTCATCAATTTGATAGAAGGGAAGCAGTATATGCGGCTCTGCACCGGGGTAGCGGTGGCACACGCCCTCTGTCACGTAGATCTACTGTGACTTGCGAGGGTCTAGATCATCCCGTATGTATAAGAGTTCAAACAGAAAATCCAACTTCCTAATCACGGGGTTATTATAAGTAAAGGATAAATTAGCGAAGGTAGTTCTAGTCGGTGCTAGATTCTTCTTAGAAGTTGCATGTAATTTTTGTTTACCTTTATGTAAAGATATACTTTTGGTACACTTTTTTTCCTTTTTGAAATCCCAAAGGAATTCACCAGTGCGTTGCCGGTGTCTTGGATAAGTATAAGATATCTGATGGATGGAGAGTGGAGTGATGGAGTGGGTAGTGGGTTGGTAGAGGAGACGAGATAGTAAGGAGAGTAGACCAAATAGGTATATCAATAAGTATACTAAAATATTTTAACTTGTTTAATCCTATTATGTACATGTTATAAGTTTTACTACTCGTTATACTTTTGTTACTACTAGATTATTTAGATTACAAGTTCTATTTCTCTACTATTATGTCCGTCGTATTCACAATAATGTATATTTATAAACATTATTTGTTTAAATTTTGATATTCATTATTTAACTGATAAGCAAACAAACTTCTATTTGCTGCAATAGATACCTATTTAAAAAAATAAATAGGTAAGAACCTCACAGAAAATGTGATCTCCATTATAATCAAGTACGTTTAAAAATATTAAAAATGTTTCAAAATATTATTATTTTATAACTTTTCGAGGACATACAGATGTCAAACTTGGTCTCTTAATATCGGTGTCATAAACAAATTTAGAATTGTTTAGCATATGATGGAATTAGCTATACACGCGATTCCTCTGCAAGATAAAATCCAAAACGTGGAAATCAGCAAAAGGACGCGACTAACCGACACATCTCACAAAATCAGGAAGTGGAAAGGGTAAGACTATTTTTCGTAGAACTGATAACCGCTGGAGAAGAAAGGCTTGAGCAGCGACCACAAACTAGATGTAGCAGCGCGGGACGGCCTCCCTCTAGGTCTGATTTAATTACCTGGTAAAGTTTGCTGGCCACCATTTGGTGTAGGTGTCTTAAGACCGTACGTCGTGAAAATTTAGAAGCGAGGCCTATTTTTAGCGATGGACATCCGTTGCCTGAAACGAAACCAACAATTCACCTCAATCACTATATAAATGCGCTGATTGCATGTTTTTAAGTACAATATGAATGAAGAACAACTGATTTATTAATTAATATTAGTTTATACATTGGTATCTTGGACGTGGCTTTAACGATTTCGATGAAAATTTGCACCTTTTATACTGCTTTGCTTTTTTAGTTTACCTATATAGATGTTTTCTCCGGAAAAATGACATTATTGTTTTTCTATTCATGATTTTATATCGCCATCTCGTATATTTTTTAAGTAATTCCATTATTGCTATAACTTTAGATGTAGTAACCAGATGCAAATAGACTTAACGCTTTCATCAACAGATATCATTGCGTGACCTAAAACAGATGGATAGCACTAAGTGAAATTATTAACGTGGGAGCAGGTACTACGTAAATTTTGCATATCATACAGTGTATGTATATATGTACGTAAATATTTATTGTTAGAAATGAATATAAGAAACTATTCCCCTGATATTCCCAAAATTTAGTTGCACGAGCATTTAAATCTGCAAGTAATTTTTAACGGTAACACTACTAAACGTAAAACATCTTCTAATGACATCACTAGAAATTCAAACTCTGAAGGTCGCAACGATTAACGCTATACCATGATATATATATATATATATATATATATATATATATATATTATATATTTTTTAATTTAATTACTTTATTGGCATAAATAAATATTGACTTTATATCATTTTAATTTAGGTTTACTCTTCCTTGTTAGGGATTATTGATAAAATACATTCGCATAAAGTGAGGGAAGAGGGATTGCCTAACGCGACGAAATGTGATGAGGAGGGTCCGAACAAACGTGACGTGACGTGACATTTGAAATATTACGGGGCAAAATTGCGCGTGTTAAAAGGTGTTCGGGACTGTCACACAGAAATGAATTTTTAATCTTCTTAAAAATTACACGTTGGATAATATCTAAGTGATCTAACGAAAATTACAACTTATTTATTCATATATTTAACTCCGGGTTAAGTAGACATTTTGACGAGTGAATTCAATATGTTATATTTAACATAACAATTTTTTTATAATTTCAATTGTAAATAAGATTATAAATCTAACAAACTTATAGTTCATTCAAATTTTAAACAGTCACAAATACAATCATAATAGTTGGTTATGTATACACAGATATTTTTTGTCAAAGCAAAGAGTTTACGAACTAAAATAACGATAATAAAATAGACAAATTTCATGGGTAAATTGATCGGTCGCTGTATTAAGTTTTTCGTACGTAACGACTATAGACCTTTGATGATCTGTTGAGATGAACTACTAATTCTTTAACTATCTTTCATGAAAGAAACGGTGTATTCAAATTTCTTCAATATTCTATTGTGTGAAATTTTAATTCCCGGAAATCCATAATACACGCTTGCCTGCAACATGCATTAACATGCAGCATGCAACCCACCGCTGACCCTCGAATCTGCCTCTCCACTACGAATCTCCATCCAAAGAATTGATTATCGATTCGAGAGGATTGACAGATATCGAACACTTAAGCAAGTGTTAATTTCATAATTATCTTAGTCCGCTAATAGTTATAATGTTAATTTTTACATATGTTTCATACCAATCAGACAATGCATAACTGCGTTTCACTTAACAAGGTTATTTCCGCATTTGACCGTTGTTTTTAACACCCCTTACGCCCTTGGCGGATGTGACTGTCTGCATTTTCCTGAGAATGTACCTGGTTGGCATGAAACGTACGTAGAAATTAACATTATAACGATTAGTAGACTAAGATAGTTATAAAATTAACACTTTCATAGGTGTTCGATATCTGTCAATTTTCTCGAATCAATATTCAATTCTTTGAATAGAGATTCGTAGTGTAGGGACAGATTTGAGGGTCAGCGGCGGGTTGCATGCTGCATGTTGCAAGCAAGCGTCAAATTTCTTCAACCGCAAGGACCAATCGGATGACATTTCATAGATTGCAGAATAAAAGGTGAACGATGGTAGTCCGAGTGCGTCGATGCGCCGGCCGCAGTCGGGCCGCCGGGCCCGCCGCCGCAGGCCGCGCAGGACGGCGCGAGCGGCCAGCGCCCGAGTCATGCAAGTGAATTAAGAAGATAACGGCCCAGATTTTCAGTGGCTGGCTCGCCGGTGATTTACGGCGGCGCCGGCTCCTTTATCTTTCCGCGTCATTTGCCGCGCGCCCGGCCTTCTGCTCGGGCGGCGCGGGCGCCGGCGGCCGGCGGCGTCAAAAAATAACGACCGCTTGTGCCATTATCGGCGCTAGTAGATTGTGTTTCTGCTCGTGCTAATATGCTTTTCTTCGGAAAAAAGAGACCTTTTGTTGAAGATTTAGTTTTGTAAGTTAAAAATTATATTCATGTATAAGTACATGAAAATTTATGTTAGTCTGTGTGTTACTTATTAGCTATAATACCACTAAATCGATTGAGTTTAAAGTTATTGGTTATGTCGGGCACGTAATTGTAAAGGTTAATAAAATGATTTGATAAACTTTTAATTTGACGCTGTGTGCTATTACCATAAAAACGCCAATGGATTGAATACCACACAGTCGTCGTGTAAAATCGTTTAATTAAATAGTTTATTTTTCGTTGGTTTTGTTTATCTATCAAAATTACCATAATAACAATAATTAATAATAATAAGCAAGGAAATGTGAGTTTTAGCTTTCAGTCGTGAACCATATATTCTATTATATATATCTATTCACTTTTAAAAAATATTAGAAGGAAATTTGCTTGTCGGATAAGATTCAGTCAAACATTTCGATACCTTTTAACTTCCCATACTGTGGCAATTTGGATCTATCACGAAAATGCGCTGGCTTGATCGGTGAAACATCACACTCTCACAAAACACAGATGTGAAGTAGCAGCTTCCGCTGTTGGCTTTCGTCCAGTGAATTAGAGTCCCGATGACCCTTCCACCCTTCCTACACCTCACCCCCTCCTCCATCAATCCACTCTCCATCCATCAGATATTCTATTCTTCCCCAAAACGTCGGAAAAAACACTGGTGCCTCCTTTGGGGTTCGCTAATACCCATGGGCGACGATGATCACCTACTTATTGGTAACGCGCATACCCATTTGCCCATTAAAACTGATATAAAAATCTAGCCAAGAGCATTTCGGACCGTGCTCACTGTAAGATTCCGAAGCCGTTATTACAAAAAAATGCAGTATAGATGAAAAAAACTACATTACACTTTTCTTCATGATTCCCGCACGGAATACGTATAAGCACTTTAGATGCTTATAACTAGAAAAGCAAGTAGATATGTCGATATTACTTTGAAACTAGTGTAAATAAAAGTGCACCAGCAAATGAGGGTATATTCGTGGCACTTACGTCCTTTTGTTTAGAAGCGCTGTTTTTCGGAAATAACTCAAAAACGGTATATCTGATTATCTTAAAAATAATTGTCGTTGAAAGTATTTATTAAGCGTCATCATCGTTATTTTTGTCATATTTTTTGGACGTACCGTTTAGAAAATAGAGGGGGGGACATAATTTCTCCAGGTTTCGGAACGTTTATTTCCGAAATTATTCACGTAATCACGTAATAATTCAATAGTATGTTACATGTATGGAGTGCCCCTCCCCCCTCTGTAAATACTTATTTTTGTTATTGAACTTAACTAAACTACGTAGTGGCTTATACAAGACACCTACAATACAAGTTTCATCAATATACATTTTGTAATTTTTGAGTAAAATACCTGTGACATAAGGACGGACAGGCAGACGAACGGGCGGACGGATGGATATGAAAAAACTATAAGGGTTCCGTTTTCACCATTTTGGCTCGGAACCCTAACAAAGATCCGATAGCAAAGAGCAACGACTTACTTTCGTTTTAGAGAAGACTCGCGTGATAAAATTAATCATATTACAGTAGTTTCACTAACCTCACACAAAAATTCTAGTAGTCAAGAGTACCGTATTAAAATGTATTAATAAATATGTATATAAAAATTCATAAGCAAATATAAAATTGATATTCTCATTTGATGTTATATAAATAATATTTAATGGATTTTATTATAAATCTAATTATGTGTATAATGCCAGGCAGGCAGACAAACAGTCAGCCAAACTTTTTAGCAGCATTTTAGCATTAAATCATTTATTAAGTTATTATGAAAATATGTTTAAGTAATATGCACTTACGAGAAGCTTGTGAGAAAAAAAACTTTGCTTCATCTTCATATTTCTTACGTTAAGGGTTCTAAAAATTCTTTCACTCGTAGAGAGCAACACTATCCTCGAGTAGTATAGAAAATTTTATTTCCATACTTCTAGCATTGGCTGCATCTTCCAATCCAAATCAAAACCGTGATCGGTAGCAGAATCGAAATTGCATAAGGGACGAGAAATGAAATTGAAAGTTGAGACCGGAATCGAAATCGAGAATGAGACCTAAACCGAAATCGAGTGTGGGATGAATATAATAATCAAGAGCGTGACCCGAACCGGAATGAGAAGCCGTAATAGGATTAAAATTTATGGCGGCACCGGGATCGAGACCGAAATCGGAATCTCGTCAGATCAAGACCGTAGTCGGAATCAAAAGTGGAACAGCGATCGTAATCCGAAATTAAGAAAATGGATATCAAGAGCAGGACCGCGATCAGAATCAGAATCGAGAACGGAATAACGATTGGGATCTTGATTTCGTGATATATATTATATATAAGTTGAAACATGGACGGAGCCTAGGGCGAAAGCTAGTGTTATAATAAAAAAGGTGGAATTTTCTCATTAAAAACATGTATTATTTTCAGTACTAACTTTTTACAACTGAGTCATTTGTCAAGATGGTGGCAGTAACAGCCACTCAGAGAAACGGACATCACCTACATATAGACAGAAAGACAAAATCCGCCAATTTACGAAAAGACATCAAAGTAATGAACATTTTCTGACTTTTAGGTTCAGGACCGTTAAAAAATAAAAAGATAAAGACAGATCCAAGATCATCAAAATTCTAGACTTGATTTTACGAGTCAATTTTTTCATTCGAACCTCTCAAGTGTTTGCTTTGATTCCAAATCACACCATTATAGTAGGACGCCAAGTATTGTGGTCGAGATGCTTTTGTGTCATTGGACCTGAACCGATGCGTGACCGCCTAGATTCTATTACTAAGACTTAAAATACGACTCGGGTTCGAGTGGCCAATGGTCCGTGAAATAACTTAAATTGTTCTCCCGATAGACTCCGCAATAAATTAGTCTGGCATCCATTTAATTTCTATTTGGGAAAAAAGTGTAAAATTTTATCTTAAAAATGGTCTCATAATTAGTATGAAATATCATTTGTAAATCAATCAGCTATTAAAATATTACTTTTATTAACGCTATCGTACTTATTCTTTATATATGTTTAAAAAATATATTACACAGTATTTTTCACGCATATGTTGTAGAGAATTTTGATAACAATATCGAACAACGTTTCTACTTTTCACGTCAAACTGTCTCCTATAAAAATTACCGCAAAGCGCCAGCGGTCATAAGTATCCAGACAGCTCGATACGCGTTTAATACAAAGCGCTAATAAAAAAAAACTCCACCGGCAGACATAAATTGGTAAGCACCGCGCCGGAATTTAATAACGGCGATGTGATATTTACTTATTAAATGGAACGACTCTTTCGACGTTCAACGGAAAATGTAATTTGTTGTAACAATTCGTTCACGAGCGAACGGGACTCGGACAATAAATGGAAGGCAGTAAATTAAAAGAGATTGAATTAGTCCGTGTGCGCGCGCGCGCGAGACGTGCACGGCGGGGCGCCCGCCGCGCCGGCGCCGACGAGGACCTTCCTAGACCGTATCGGCGCTCCCCCTGTCGTCGGACGATAGAGTAATTTGATGTACGTTTAAATCCAGAATTAAGCACGTAGCGTGGATCCCGTAAATAAGATTTGCCCGACTTATCTGTGTGAAAGTTGACGATCTATAAAGTAACCCATTCCGTGTATTTATATGTAAGACTAAATGTCTTGTTGGTAATAGAAAATGAATAATGAGTAATGTTAGAATTATAGACGACTTTTTTATTAACCGAAAATATAAGAAATGACAGAAATTTTGAACTGCCTAAAAAGGCCAAGAACGGTCAAACGACGTATTGTGTTTTTATGTTTTATTTGCTATGTTTTAATATTTCTGTTTTATTCATTGTTTAATTAAACAAACAACCAAAAGTCACGAATTAACTGATTATTCAGTAAAGATAAACATACATATAAAAAGAAATTTTAAGCACATTGTTGACATTTAAATATCATTTTAAGGCTGCGAAAACCGTATAAATGTTTTTACACGTATTTCAGTGTTTATTGGTTTGTTTCTGCATTTTTGCTACTTCTATGTTCAACTTAGAGCTCTGGGGGTATATCGTTACTAGGTTGCGAGGTCGATGGTGTCAGAAAGTCATGAGTCCTTGGTCAACTAACTCTCGAGCAACATCAAGAATGAACTTATTTTTACTGATTTTAATTATTTTATAAATTACACATTTTAATATTTTTAGCTCCACAGGCTTCGATCCGCCGCACTTTCATTGCATGAACTTGATACAAGCAAAAGCATCGAGTTCATTCAATGAGAGTAACTGACTATTGTCTCCAAGGTGACGACGGTTTCGATTTCAGTACACTTCTGAATATACCGCAACATGGAGTCATGAATAATAAGTTTCCATGCTGATAGACTGTTACCTTTGAAACACCCTTTGAAGAAGAAGTGGTATCTGGCTTCTTCTGTCAGAATATTTTACCGTGGACGGCGACCAGGTTGATCCGAAACTGATAAGTACCTACGTAGGCTTCCGAAGTATCTAAATTCAAAACGTGTCACCATCAAAATCTAAATGTAAAACGTGTGTACCTTCTTCGGTTGGTCCACAATCTGATTGGTCTTCCGGTATAATTTGCCGACGTAATCATATTAAAATTTAATAGGACAGCAATACTTCGTTGTTTTTACAAATAGACGAAGAAATAACATAACACAATAGATTTAGTTCTAAAAATATGTTCGATCAAAAATGAAATGGCGGTCATTTGACTACTTTGGTCTTTCTAGTATTAAATTTATTAATAATATATGAATATATTGTAGTAGTAAATTTATTATTAATCTAGTAATAAATTTGTTAATTTCATTATTTACAAAATATTTTGTTCTTTTTCTATGAACGTCCATTCTTTCTATTCAGCGGTTATCAAATTCGCATTTTATAATAATGTATTCCCAGAATTAATACATTATAATAAAATTCAATAATACATAATGGACACATTGTATATTCTCACTATCGTTGATTTGAAATCAAACCCAAACCTTGTGAATTCATCGAAATCAGATTGACCTGTCCCGTGAATTGATTCAGGCGTCATCTAGTAGAAATTCGTGAATAATTATATTGTAAACCGTGACTGCGACCAGCGATTCGATTAACAATTTTTTTTTTAATGAGAAATGTTTTCTTAAATATTATTTATGATACGGTTTTTCTAATTTGATATAATATGCATACTCATATTAAAGTAAGTAACAAAGTTAATCTATATATAATTACAAATAAAACAAAAGTTTTTTTCTTTTATTTCGAATTTTCAAATATGCAATTAATACATTTTCAGGAACCAAATTGGATCCATAAACCAAATCTGGTATAAAAAGACAATTGTTTTGTATGTCCGATAATGTTTTAACTAAAAAATTTACTAACGACAATAACTTGAAATCGGCAGACATGAGTGTAGTGATCCAGGAATTAACTTTTAATATAGTGAATTAGAAAATCAATTACTCTAATGCCAAATGGGATTTAGAAAGAAAAACATCCTGACCCGTTCATTAAAATGTCGAAACTGCTGAAAATAAGTATACGTAGTTTGGATAATACACGCAGTTGGTGATCTTCATGAAAGTCCAATCTGGTACAGTATGACACTATATACTCCTTAGTATTCGATAATAGTTTCAATTTGATGTGTCAAAACTTTTTTGATACAAAAGACCTTTATATAAAGATGGAAAGAGGGAGATGAAAGAATGATGCTATAACATTTGTTTCTATATTCGGTTATGAAGTACGGAACCCTGAAAAGGGGAGTATATCGCCATTCCGGCAAATTATAACAATGAAAAAGATTACGTGAAGAAGAAGAAAGGTTTTTGCAATGAAAATTAGAACTTCACGATCGAAATATTAAGATTTTAACTCCAGAGCTTACATGTTAGAAAATTTAATCTCCAAATGTTTTTATACTTGTATAGAAATAAAAAACAAAAGCGATGGTGTTGACTTTGGACTTTCCAAACATACTAACAAAATATTGTTAAGCCCCTGAAAGTTGATTACATATTTTTCGATAATGATTCCTCGAATGGGGTGCGAAGGGTCAAAATGCAAACTTGGTTAAATTTGGCTGAAAACGTGGTAGGTGCTATTATTTCAGGAAATCTTTGTTTTTGATAATTAAGTCCATGTTAATATCGTAAATTCGATCTGAATTTATGTTTATTACATTGTTATTACTATGCTACTACGCGGACTTTGATGACATTGATTGCAGAAATAACTTGAACCTAATGAATAGCATAGAGTACAAATTGTACGTATTCAACATCTGAGTAAAAAATTTGCTAAAACATTTTCATCGCTAAATTTGACAGGAAAGCTATTAGGATCAGCTCAAAGAAAAAAATATCTTACCGTCAAAATTCTGTTTGATGTTAAGAAAACCTAAGCAGGAAATAATGGACTAACTAAAAAAATATTTTTATGTTATGTGGGCGATCAATTTGCGGAGCCGGAATCAAAATTATTTTTCCCTTAAACTTGTTGTTCGTATTTTCGATGATCTCTATGCCGGAGTCGAACTCGGAGTAGATATAAAGATCAAGTAAAACTATCAAATTAAGTTAATTTTCGAGATAAGAGGAATATGGGCAACAAAAAGATCTAAATCGAGAGCGAGATGGAAAACGGAATTAAAATTAAGAATGGAATTGAAATCGGGCCTATAAGCTTCAAGGAACAAAAGGTTCAAATTAATGTTTCCTTGGAATTAATGTTTACTTGATGAAAAAAGACGCGGTCCATATACAGTATCACAGTAGTTGACCTTTGACAAAACCAGTGATTCTACTAGCCTTATGCGAAAATTATCTTTAAGGTAACTGCGTATTCTATTGAATACTTTTAAACAATAGAAACAGTTGCTATCAATCTCACGAACGTAAGTTCCAAATTTTATATTACTGTAGTCAGTCCCAAGCTTCGATTTTCTTGAGTATATTATATAGGCTCAGAGTCAAGCACAATTTATACGGTTTCTGAGTTTATATATTATGGATATGTTGACTAAAGCCCATTATAAATTTTGATTTACTGTGATTTAGCGTGAGCCAGGTTTTACGCACCATTCAAATATTCTAGACATATCGTCATTTATCCTGACTATTGCAGATTTCAGATAGAGAATCTGAAATCTGCAATAGTCAGGATAAATGAAGATATGTCTAGAATATTTGAATGGTGCATAAAACCTGGCTCTGGACGACAATAATTCATCTGCATAAATATTGTATTTACAGTTCTTTATACAGCTTACAATGTCAGCACTATATAAAGTAAAAAATGTGGCCCTAGAATAGACTCTTGTAGCACACCCCGTGTAACCGCTGATAGAGAAGAGAGGGACACAGAGCCGTTGCCATTGCGCACTTCCACTAACTGATATCGATTTGACAAATAACTGTCAAACCATCTCACAGACGAAGCGTCGATGCCGTGACATGACATCTTTGAGAGGAGCAGAGATATATCTACTATATCAAAAGCACGAGAAAAATCAAGAAACATTAGTATTATTCCCATTCAGGCATCTTGAACTTCTAGAATATTACTACAAATGTCTATCAGAGAAATGGCAGTGATTCGATTTTTACGAAAACTGGACTGGTCCTGCGGGAGTATGCCTTGAGCTTCTAAGTAAGTGGTAAATTGCAAATAAATGATCTTCTCGATAATTTTCGACGATCAGGGCAAAATACCGATCATTTGAAGATTTTTATAAGTTGAGGGGTTGCATTATTTGATAAAGGCCGAATGACACTGTCTTCCATTGATGCTAAAAGGTTCACTTATGGATCAATCTATTTACAATGAAGGTTATTGCGTGTAAGAATTTAGTTAAAGTTAGCAGAAGAATGTCTAAAGAGATCATATCAATGCCCAATGCATTCGATTTGAGGTAACGAATTATCTTAGAGATATCTGTTTGCTTTACACATTTGATACTAAAAGTAGTACTATTCAATTCGTGAAATTCAAAATGAGTTAAATCTGATATATTAACCTAGCTAGATCCATGTAGAGTGAGAAAATGCTTGTTTATTTCTTTAGGAGAGCTAAGATGGACAGAAAGCTTTGTTTCAGACCTTGAAGGGAGCTCACTGTTTTCAGATTTTTCCACAATTTCTTGGAGTTACTTATGTCATTATTTATATACTGCCTAAAATAAGCTCGCTATTCACTATCAAGAGATAAATTAACCATTTTTTTTAAGATCTTTACAGTAATTCCGATGCGTTCCTTTTTGGTATTGAAATATTTCAAATGTGCATCATTTCCGATTCACGTCATAAATTTAATATTCTCCATCATCCAAGGAAAAGAGTGTTGTTTTATTTATACAGTTTTAAAGGGGGCGTGGATATCAAATAACCTTGTAGCTAAATAATTAAAAAGAAAAACTATATCTTTAACTTTATACGAATTATTTAAACAATTATGCCACGGAATAGCTTTTGGGTCACTTTTAATATTAGTTAAATTAATATCTATTAAAAGGTTGTAACTAATAAATTTGGAGTGTAGGCATGGTTTCTTAAAATGAAATTCACAAGTGATAAACATATGATTTATTTTTATGTTACCTACGACGTCAGTTGTCACATTCCTAACATGAACGCCGGTACATATAACTTCTAAAAGAGATTTATTATGTTCAGTGAAACGGGTCGGCGAGGAAACCACTTGTTCTAAATTAAAAAGTTTGACAAAATCAAAAAAAAAATCAGAGTTTTCTCTATTTCATCCAATAAGTTAATATTAAGATCACCGAGCAGTATCAAATGATCGTAATCACATAGAGCGTTTACGAAATCCGCCAAAGCATTTAAAAAAATATCTACATTTAGTCTGGGGGTCAGTACGCTGTACCTAACAAAATTTTATTCCCATTGACGTTAGATTTCATCCAAAACTATTCCACTGGTGAACTCAGAGAAGTTTACAAATTCTCACATTCAAACCCTTCCTAACATAAAAAGCGACTCCACCGCCGCGCCCTTGGTGCAAGTCAGGGTGGCGCTGGGCGCATAGGAGAGTACAACCGGATATATTTGGTGCTTTATCTTCCTCACCAAGCCGCAGCCACGTTTCATTTATTGCCGAAATATCTACAGAGTGATGTAACACTGCCGTTAGAAGTCCGTCGTGATATCTACTTAAAGATCCTGGATTATAGAGACCGATTTTAAAAAAAATCTTAGACATTATTAAAAAAAAACAAGTATAAAAAAAATTATTTGAAGATTCTAATAATGGTATCAATACCATTGTATAGTTTATAGCTGTATGAAAAAGTTAGCTTAGAATTTTGGCAATTTGCTTTAAATTTAGATTAATCCGATCAAAGTAAGTTCTGAGGCAACAATAATTATTAAAATATGAAACAAAAATAAACAAAATTTGTTTGATGATCGCTAAAGAACATAAATACAATATACAAAAAATTATCCTGAAACCATGTCGACATATAAAATAAACAAAATAGAAATATTGTAGCATAATCCGAAACGTCAATAACATTAGGTTACTAATTAAATTAAGAAGAATAAATATTTTCTAAAAAATCCTGCGAGTATTATTTTCTCTCAAAAATTTGTTCCATATCAGTCTCTGTACGTATGATATCGCGGCGCTCCGTGTTCTTTCCGGGCATATATTTTTCCATCTCTGGTCCAAACATATTTCCAGTTGGCATATGTTTGTCTCTGCGCGCATTATAGAAGATCTGTCGATTAAAACACATAAGTTTTTCATTTACGTGTAAACGACGTTCTTCAGACAAAAGTCCCAATCTAGTCGTGATAGTGCTGTAGCTAGACTACGGCTAGTCGCCAGCAGTTCGTGCACACGGCGCGCCAGCCGCACCACTAACGGGCGCGGAGGTTCCGAGTCCCTCGACCCCCGTACGCCTAGTCACACCAACACACTCGACACTGACGACGTCCGGCTCATCTAAAGTGACACCTAATTTAGGTACATAGAGGTGCATAGACGTTTCGTTCTTTTCTTCCGGAAACCCTGTAATCTCCAAATCATTGCAGAGAATATCCTAATCGCGACCATTTAGCTCCGATCTAAGGCAGGCGATAGTTCCATCCAAAGCGAATACATCATTGGCAACTATTTGGCATTAAAGCGATTCGATTGCCTCCACACGTATGGCCATATCGCTGATGGGGTTTTTACAGCTGATGTAAGGCTTAATATGGAACTCCTTACTTTCTGGATCTCGGATCGACCGAATCTCATCTCTTCTCGTAGAAGACGCATCTCTATTACTAGATATTAAGATACATCGGCACCCATGGGGGATAAGGGTGGAGCAGAAGCGCCAGGCTGGTAAGATTTCTCAGGGTGACACGAACGAATCTAGCGACAGGAACCAAAAAATGTGAATAATGGTTACTTTGTTCCACTCAAAAATATATAAACGAATCGCGCATTGTTCGTAGTTATAGAGCTTCAGCATTCGCCGACACGACATGTTTTCATTGCATGCGGTTTCAGCAAGTGACCCCTACTTCAGAATTGAAAGGCACAATTATCCTATTACAAAAACTATGAATTCTTCATGTTAGATCTAGATATCCTTTTAAACAAACTCCTTTTTAAAGTATATTTTTTGGTGAAAAATAAAAATATTTTCAACGATTCACAGTAAGTATATACGATCTTGAAGGAGAAAATAAATTAAATATGTAAATCAAATTTTTTTGCCCTTTATTAAATGTGAATTTACAGCGCATTAACTTGGTACTTAAGATACATCTTTTACAGTATTGTTGGCGTAAATATGAAAGTAGGATAAAAAAATTATTTCGCAAAAGAAAGACTACTAGACTTCATTTAAAATTTATATGTAATATGTGAAAGAATTTGTTAAATATTAGTTTTAAGTGTAGTTTCTCTTTTCAGATAAGACGTATAATTATATTTCTAAGGATGTATGCAATATGTAACGTAGTAGGTATGCGTAAACAATTATTTTACTTATTAACAATTTTTCTTTTTTCACAGCAACTCAATTTAGTTTTTTATTTGATCAGTCCATAAAATACTGTGATTAAAAATAAAACACATTATAAATAAATTTCTGTCCCGACAAGCAGTCCGATACCGCGTCTTAGTATCTGATGGAGTCATTATGACACACAGCACATAGCGTCTCTCGCTACGGTCCCATGCACAGTGGCCCTTTTAAGAAGTCACTTCTCAAAGTTTTCTACCGAGGAAAACGATATCAGGCGAATCTGATTTTTTGTAAAACTATTGTCAAGTTCGTGTGGATTAGATTGGATTAGTTCGCAAATAATAAAAATTTGCTTGTTTTATATGTGTATGAAGGTTTGTATATGTCTTCTTTATGTTTTGTAAATATCTTATGGGCGTTAGTATTAGTGATCGTGTAACTTCTGGAGGACTTCAACATTGTGGTCATATACATGCAATACATTTGCATTGTCAAAAGCATGGTTCACAGCTATTTTAAAACTCGATAGGCAGCACTGTATTCGAATCATACACAAATCATAATATATATAGGTTGCTTAATATTTGCCCATTTTTAATATGCGATCGATTTGGTTTACATGGGGATTTTAGGGCGACCTTTGCCAACTCTCACATCACACATACTCCCTCTACCGGTGAAATACTGTACTTTTACAGAATATGTATGTGAAGTAGCAGCCTTCTATTCCTGCCCAGAGGCCAGCAACGCACTGGTGACTCCTCTGCTATTGCAAGTGTCAATTGGCAGCGATGACCATCTACACTCTGATGGATTACTCAGTCGCTTGTTTCTTTGATATGCTATAAAAGTTATTAACATCTTTTGGCTGATCCAAAATAGTCCAGAAAACTTAAATCAGGAGATAGTCTGGTACACAAATGTCATTTTCCAATCTTTTGCTTATTTTTCACCAAAAATTATAATCGAGGTGTCATTCCATTCGGAATAATATCTAGAAACTTTTCGAAAAGTACCAAAGCCCGCTCGAAGAACTTGCAAAAGTTTGTAACAATGTAGTTTTTGAGATATTCAAAATTTGAAAAAAGTAGAGAAAACTTCCTATAAAAAACTTTTATATAAGCCAACTTTACGAACAAATTGTATAATTTTAATAGTGCAGTGAAAATAGGGCAAGAAACGGGATTGTTTTAACTTACTAAATATGAATATTGAGGAATGAAAAAATTTAGGCACCACTGGGAAACATAAAAGAACAATAATCCGACAGAAATATTTTTTTACGATATTTTTTGCAATTAGTTATGCTATTGTGAATTAAGTAAATTTTAAACGATATATAAAACCTAGATAATTGTTAAATTACAATTCTGAGATTTTTTTTCATTTCTTGAGTCCATTTTTAAATATCTGTAGAATAATAGATACTTGTTGGAATAATTAAAAAAAATAATTTTCCACTTTTTAATTGACAATTGAAGATTTAAAAAAATGGAAAATTAAAGAACAGTAATTTATTTTTTTTTAAATATCGCTATTTTTTCGTTTTTGTATTGTTAAAAACTGAGTGAAAATAATTTTTAAAAATTATTTACTTCCATTGTTTAAATTATTGCCATAGACAAATGAATTATTTATGAAGTACTATTTTTTTTATAATCTAATCTTTAATAAAAATAATGATTTAAAAAATTCATCTCTTAAAAAAAAATATTTATTGCCCAAGAACGCATTTGTCAATTAACATTTTTTTTTAACTACATATTAATATCATTAAATATTAATGTTACGGAACATAACCTTTTTTTTCTTTTAAAAATCATAATTTTTATTTTGCTTTCGGATTACGACAAAAAATTGTGAAATATTTCTCAAACTGCCCATTCATACAAATGTTTCTCGTTAGATTCTAGACTAGACCATTTCGACTAAACCTACAAAACCGGCTGCTTGTAATGTCTCAATTACGTATAAAATATATCACTTTGTTATTCGAGTATTATAAATCGCCTACATAAAACCAAGGTTTAAACTCGGCCGGCGCTCGCGCTCAGCGAGGTCCGAAGTTAGGGTCCATAAACGCGTCGTGTTGCGCGCCAAAATCATAAAAGTGCATATCGACGCCTCGCCTATAACTTTATTTACAGATTAACAATTTTTTTCACTAATTTTTAGTTGTATCGTTACCGCAATTTATGTTATACCATTTTACATTATACACAATCTCTTTTCTTTCTGAGATTCGTTATTACACTAGACTGTCTAGTCTGGTCTAGTCTAATAACAAATCAAGCTTGTAGCGAAAATAAAACGTTATAAATTTTAATATATCTAAATGATGGCCTTTTTACTACATAAATATAGAGATATTTAAGTAATTTTTTTATTACATTTTGGCATGAAGAAAACATAAAATGTGTATTTATATTTAAAAACAAATCTTTATTCGGTTACTCAATGTAGCAATCATCTTTTCACTTTTGATTTCTCCTTAAATAATTTATTTTTTAAACATTCGGGAAAATATTATCTTCAAACTATTTACAAAACTCAAAATTTCATCGAATATCGATTCCAAAAGTGTTTACATTAAAATCCTTATGTTTGTGACTATGTTAACAGATATATGGAGGTGTATATATCAACCCTCTGAAACTATTGAAGTGTTAACCGATTCCTATACTGCAGCGTTAGAAGGACTTTTCCTCGATTATTTAGAATAGTTTTAAATTAGAACACCTAATCAAAAAAAAGTGACTACTTTTGAAATACAAGGTCTATTTTCAAATAATTTTGTACAATATCTACACTTATTTTCGAGCTAATTGTGTCTACAGCCTTAAAATTATCAAAAACTTACAGGACTTCATTCTTAGGAAAATTATAACGAACACCTCTAGTGCGGTTTAATAAGATTGTATACATTTGCGTAATTTTTTATTAAAATTAATTTACGTTCAACACCGGCTTCAATTTGTTTTCTCGAAAAAATAGTCAAAGCTGTGAAGTATGAAACATTCTGAGTACAGAACTCTTTGAATGGAAATTCAATTGGCACTTTCTCGACATACCAATTTTATAGCATTTCATGTTTATCAGACTTTTGCACAAGTAGGTGCGAAATATTTTAGAGTTACTAACAAAAAGCAAAGAAGAGTAAAACTAAAGCGAAAGAATACAATGATTTCACATAATGACGATATGTTTTTAATAGTAAAATTTTAAATTCCTAATCATACCCGTGACGTGTGCCTCTTTGAATTGTTTCATTTTACTATGACAAAAATCCATTTTATCGATTCAACCATAGATAACCTTTACACATGTACATTACAATAAAATAAAGATAAACAAGAAATTACGATCACACTGTATAATAAATTAACCCTCATCCAATAGTCCGCCTACAGCTCTATGTATATATCAATATACGTTAATGCCACACGCTTCGCCCCACGCCGGCATATGAATATGCCCATAATGAGCGGAATGTGATATCGAACCCGCACACTCGCCAAATCTTGGGCTACGTGGAACGAATATGTGTTCAGCACTCCGACGCCTTCGAATTAGTCCGACCTATTGCTCGTGATTACTTAGATTCTTGTATTGTGTTATATTCAGGTTTGTAGGTGCATGAATAGAGATAGGTAGATATAGAATTATAACATTGAAATACGTTTAGTTTTTAGGATTCCTTATTTTCAAGGGTGCCAATGAGACTATTACTGAGGCCCCGCTATTTATCCGTCCGTCTATAATAGGATCTTTTGATGGATCTGTATCTATTGAACCGTAATAGACAGAATCTTGATATTTTGGCAAAGTGTGCATTACTGTAACCGCTATGTGATATGAATAATAAAAACAAAAAAAAAAGTGAAAAATTAAAGAGTTGACCCCATATATGAAACGTGTATTTTTCAACGTTTTTGTTCGATCTTAACAACAGCAATACATACAAACATCTAAACAGTATAATTTTAATTCATACTCATAAGTAAAACAACAAATAATAATAAAAAAGCAAAATGTGAGACGGAGTGACCCAATTCGTTTCTTCCTACTACTTTACGTATCTTTACAAATATTCTTACACATTGCTATAGCACCTTTTTTTATTTTTTACCAAACTATTAAAATATAGTGTTCAATATTGTATGCTGCTAAGGAACCTTTCGTATGCGATTCCGACTCACACTTGATTCGGTTATTTTCTAGATATTGTTATATAAAAAAACTTGAGCATACGAACTCACAGCCAACCAACGCTTTATAATGAAAAAACACAGACTTTAACAACTTATGTAATGGTGAAGTTCATTTTCATTACTATTACAAATGCAAATGAATCTTTTCCTTACAAATCGAAGGTTCCTTCAAGTGCTGAAGAAACCTTCTGGCGCTTTATAGCGCCCTCCGAATAACGAAGCGTGCGGTTTGATTTGACTTAAAGCAGTTTGATTTGATTCAAATCCAATACCTTCCTGTTCGAAAACGACCACAATCTCGACTGCTCGGCCACCGCCGCTAAAGCCTCGTTTTCTTCAAGCGTCCAATCTAAAGTTACCACAGAGCCTACCGACGGCGCCGCGTGCGCCGCTCTTGAAAGCTCGGTCGGCGTCCGTCGGCGTAAATCGTGGATTTATCGGCGCAGTTAGCGGTCGCGCCGCGCATACATCTCGTATCGGACGCCGACCTGCGCAAGTCCGTAACGCTCGTGCTCGTACCCTCTATGAAATTTTCGAGGTTTCATCCCGCCGTGTACTTGGATCTACGCGAAGCCTGTATGCGAAAAGCTTTTGAATCAGCCCACGGAGAAGCGACCGCTTATCTGCGTTTTAAGTCTTGTCATAAAAACTATTTCATGTATATGGCATCTCGTTGAACTAACTTCTCAAGTAAGAGCAGTTAGTTAGTTCCGTAAGATGCGTCGAGACGTCTTTGATTATTCACTAATAACGTGCTGTTCGTATTCACTTGATTCCTCAGATATAACGATATGCAAAGAGGAGTGCTAAAGAAGTTGTGTTCATTAAATACACGCGAAAGAATATAGATTTCTATAAAGAAATATTTTCAGCATTTGACATTTCTATTATTTAGGTATCACCAAAAAGGATTTGTTGTATGTATTAATGAATTGTTCTTACCGACATTCGATACGTGAAATTCATCACATTACATAAGGTTAACGAATTCAATGCATTTGTAAACCGATCACAGCTAAAAACGTATGATATTGCCTTTTTGATTATTTATTCATATTTGATTGTCTTCTTTTAAATTGACATTAATCTGGTATGTCAATTGATTTAAGAAATTAGATCTTGAATCTTACACGCTGACACCATGTAAGATGACACGATATAATAACCGTTGTCACCGATACGGTGACACCGTCCTGAACCTACGGTTTAACATGCTATTCGAGGCATATAGCGAAAAGTTAACTTTGACTTAAGTTAAAGACCGACTGACGTATTAACCCTCGGTCAATACAGGAACTCGATACGATTTGATCCAAAGAACGCTCTTGACCAAAACTGATTAACAAAACTGTTAAAGAAAAGCTCCCTAAAAAGGTTCAAGAAAATAGTAACAATTGAACGGAGATTGTATTTAAAATTAAAAAGAAAATGAATAGGTATAAACAACATTCTTTTGAAAATCATGAAATAACAATTTTTCAATTTTTTGATTTTGCTTGTCAAACAATTCGCAAAAGGGCTTGTGGAACAATGAGATTTAAAACGATGCCAGAGTAAAAGCATTTCAGGCATTTTTTCCAAATTAGTCTTAAAAAGAAAACATAATTATTTTCTTCCCTGCTATTTCACTTGTTTAACTCGAGCATCACAGCCTTTCAAACTGAGGACCATCCTTGAAAGAGAACACACTACTTACACGTAAAAAAAATTTCAACGCTACGTTATGCCTTGTAGAGTGATCAATTATGAATTAGATTAAGAAGCAAATAATTTTAATGGAATGTCAAGAAAAGTAAAGAATCTGAAGTTACAAAACTTTATAATACTATGAAAGATTGATATCGCGCTTTTGTGGAATATTCGAAGAAGCAAAATATTATATATGGTAAAATAACTTGGTTTAAAAAGTACTTTCTGAATATTGTACATAATATGAATGTTGGTTATATAGACCAATAAAAGATAAATGCCAATGAATTGTTTTTGTATGCTTCATATACAAAAGTAGTACAAAGTTGCATCAAACTTTTTGCATTTTGCCTTCCAAACTCTGCATTTAACACTACAGACCACAGACCACAGCTTTCACTGTTGCATTTCTGCCAATAAGTGGGAATTCCAGTCGCTCACTCCCTCTCTCTCTATAAGCCCACTCATATCTCCATCAGATGCCTCATTCCATCCCAAATGGCCAGCAAAGCCGTGGTTGCGCCTATGCGGTTGGGAGTGTTCGTAGGTGGCGATGATCACCTACTCACTGGCGATTCGCACTCTCATTTTCATAGCAAGAACTTCATTCTAAACAATTAGTACTGTTTTTTACAACAGTTTGTGTTATGAATAAAGGCTTTCCAGGCGTCTGAATTTTTAAAACACGAACTTTGTCAATTATATAGTGTTATTTTTCATTTATAAAAGCATTTTTTGTTTCAAGTAACTTTTTATTTTTATTAAAACACGATAGGGTTCTTTCTTTGTGCCGTTGAATTAAAATATTCTTGATGTTTTATTATTTTTTCATCTGTTTCGTGACTTCATAAATAATTGTTCAAAAATATTGCTAAACACAATTCCGTAAGTAAGCGTGTATCCTTAAAATTCTGTTTTTTGTCCATAAATATTAACAAAACTACATTTGATATTATAATTATTACTAAAAAATTACGTTTAATATGTATTTATTAAATCGAGTTACATAAACAAACAATTTCTTATTTCTCCTTAATAATTGTCATTTTTAGATAGATGTGGTTGAGTCAATGAAAAATATGACAATAAAATTATGTTATCTCATGACATGGCGACGACGAATAAAAACCGAATTGAACGCCTTTACGCACGGAAAAATTTCAAAAATGGTATACACATATGATGTCTACTAAAGATATAAAAATATCAAACTACTTTTAACCATAACAAAACGAATCTTATGGGGAAATTAGGAAATCAATTTTAAATCTGTAGGGTAAATACGCCTACGGCACCCCCCTCTCCCCACTTAAATTCGATAATTACCCCATAAATAGATCCAAACGCGTGCCCGAAACAAGAAACAAAAAAGTGCGCAATTAGCAAAAGCACCGGCGCGTGCAGTAATCGCCGGTCATTTATTTTTGCATTTCTTTCTTATTTTGTCCCGGCGAAGGAGAAGGCGCGCGGCCGGGCCGGCCTCCGCACAAATATTTGTAGGGGTCGCCGCCGACAAATATTTGTTCCAATGAGCCGAGTGCGCCGCCTCGGGAGGGCGCCGGCGCTAACTTCGCATGCGAGTACAGTTCCGAAGGAAAGAGACAAAGGTCTAGAGTACTACTAGTTATCCCGATTTTCCCGATTTTCCAATTTTCTCAATTTTCGACAATCGTAAGGAATACCATCCCATTCGGGATACAATTAAAATATATGTAAGTATTATAAAAAATATCTAAACAAATAAACTGAAAAACGATTAAAAAAACTAATGACCGGTCGCAGGACGCCTGATAGACGTGAAACATGGAAACTGTTTTGTACAGATAATATACAATAAAAGATAGTTTATGAAACGAAACACAGACCTACTAAAAAAAAAATTTTTTTTTTGGTGCAGCTCTATTGTGCCTATGATCGATAAAGTAGGTAATGTACAATATATTGTCATGCGTTATTTTTACTCATCAGCTCTAGTTTACCTTCTACCCTCATTTAATTTTTTTCCCGGTTTTTTTTGTAAATAATCATTTTTACAATAACATCGATAAAGTTTATGTTACTATGTCATTATGGCTAGTACATCCAGATGTTGTATTAACAATCCTGATACATTTTGTTATGTTTGTAGTGAATACATATTAAAAGAACAGACATTGTGAATCGTCTGTCTGTATTTTGCTTACTTCGGTATTGAAATTCGACACCGAGATAAAGTGTAGGCGCCTCATAGTGTATGTAAACAATTTCTTGATGTTTAATACCAATAAAATATAATTTTTTTTCTGAAACTGTATTTTTTATATCTCGGGAACTAAAGCTGACAGAAAAATACCGGTAACATTTTTGATATCACCATATAAGATATATATAAAATCAGGTCTAAAATCCCCGGCACCAAGATCGTTATAGGCCTGTGAAATTAATGTACTATAAAAGAAAATAAGATATTCTGATTTTTGATCATATAATTTCACATTGCACTTATAAATATAATTTTAAATCTTTTAAACAGCGAAAGCATTTGAATTGAGGACGTACGTTTGCTAAGAAAGTAAATTTTACATTTACGCACGCTTGAAACAGACAAAATCTAGAAGCGCTTAATAAACAGATAAACACACTCTAATTATAAAAACATATTTAACATGCTCTTGACTTGTATCACTTTATAATGTCATAGTGTGATTATGCTTTCTTTGCAGGAAGCTGATCACTTTCACTTTCTAAACTTAACTAAACTAAACTAAATTTAACAGTAAAAAATATACGTGATAATGATCTATCACACATATTTTATTATTGAAATGATTACTTTTAAGTAAGGCACAGGTAACGTGTACCGTAGTAAACAACAGCGTCTACACTATAGATATACGAGCTCAGTGCGGCGAGAGACATAGAGGATCGCCGAGTCGAGTGGGGAGAGTCGCAGTCACTGGCGCGTGTTAACGCATATCGTGACGACGCGTCGCCACATAAACATTCGGTCAGAATCGGGTGTTCAGTTTCATCTAAATTTTAAACATTAACATTTGTCCGCGTCCAAGATCATTTTATTATTTTTGCACCATTCAATAGTCCTTTTGTAAACATAATAGGTTCACAAAAAATGCGTTCCAAAATTAGAATATCCACCCCTGAAATAGGATTTGGAAAAGCTAATATATACCTTTACTAAAGGTGTTAAAAAGCTAAAGCCGCACAGATTTGGATGAAATAAAAAATCACCCCTCTGAACTTTTAAACGTTTCATGAAACACATTTAAATTGATATCCTATTTCTTTAATAACGAATTAGATTGAAAAATTTTTAAAAGACAGTTTTTAATTTTTTGTTCGAAAAGTTCAACTTCATTTACCGTATTCTATTCATTATGTTATTAATTTGCATTATGTTCATTTTGTTCCTGGCTTAAGATAACTTTCTAATGCATCAAGATGACTATAAGGCTGTCGCCTTTACTTTTATATGGTGAAATTGGAAAACCTATTTCGATCATTTTCCGATGGTGCTGATAATCATTTCCGATTCTCTATTTGCTTAGTCAGAATGCAATCCTCTTCAGACGTGCACTCCCGCCAAGTCGTTGATTAAGTGGATTGATTTCTAAGACCTTTAAGTTTTCAGATTTTTCCACAGCTCACCAAAAGAAGCAGAACGTAAGTTACAATAATGTAAACTGCATTACTTGTAACGAAGAAAGTGTAGAATCTATTTGTATATAACGTTACAGTGTTGAGGGGCTCTCCTGGTTCTTCACCATCATTTCTACTTCATTTAAATGAGCATATAGGCATGAGTTGCATAACTTCGTTAACTGGTGCGTACTATGGCCAAGTGTTTAAGTTACTATAGAAAGTAATGTAAGCGTTATACGTGTGCCTACAGTATTTTAATTTCGTCGATTCATCATGGATCTCGTGATCGGAGCTTCGCTGATATGTGGGTCATACGGAAAATCTTTAGAAAATCAAAAAATGAGCAAAGTAGAAACTTATTTTTATTATTATTGTTTTTTTAAATAGTGTCCGTTGAGATCAATACATTGCTTCACTCATTAAAAACACTGCAAGGAGCACTTAGGAGTCGTTTCATATGGGTGACTGCTTCCTCGGCGTCCATAACCTACTTCTCTCGAAGATTTTCTTTTATTTCAGGAAATAAATAAAATTCCATGGTGGGAAGTCGGGATTGTAAGGCGAGTGGGCCAGTATTTGTATATCTTACGTCCCAAAGTTGTTAGTTTTTTTAACTGTTGGTATGTGATCCTACTGCAAAGTCGTGTTTCCCAAACTTTTTCCAAATCACAAGGTAAACAATTGTTAGTATATAAGTCTGCAATGATTGTTTTTTATCCTATAAAACAATTGTTATATAATTCCGAAGAAAGAGGCCACCATTTTTTTTCCGACGCTTCGACTTCGTTTTTCTTTAGCAGGCAACTCCTCTTAAGGGAACACCCATTGTGCAGACTGTCTTTTGGTATCGAATTAGTAACAGTAAATCTATATTTCCGCACCTGTAACCATGTCCTATACAGATTTTGAGTCATCACCGGCAAATCTTTGCATAAATTCACGTCACCAATTAATACGACAGAGACTTTGAGCGTTGGTCAAATTATGAGGTATCAACCGTATACAAAGATTACAGACCGTTAAATGTTCATAAAGCATTTTGGGCATTTGACGCATACCGATTCTTAAGCTTGTCCAAATCTGCGGGTAGGTCACTTTTTTATCAATCTTTTTCATAAGCCGCACAGCATTGATGTTGTCTTCAGTTGTCGCCATAGAAGGGCGTCCCTCACGCAGATCATCAATCAAAATAGTGCGACCACGTTTGAACGAGTTATACCAGTTATAAGAAGAAACACGAGATAGACCTTCATCATAAAATGCTAACAAAGTCTGTGGTAACTTTCTTGTAAATTTAAATGAAACGAAAGTCATAGAAAATCACTGAATGAAAATTTTTTCGCATGAAATTCATGTGAAGGTTAGACAAACAATTTTTTTGCCTTTAATTTGTAAAAAAATGAAAGATGAATACAATATACGTAATAAGGTGGGCAAATACGTGATTTTTAAATTTTTTTATATGTTTTATTTATTTTACAGTTTCTAAACGTATTAAGGGTGACCAGCGTACATCATCCGTTTCACTTTATAAAGTGCACTTTGATGAACACAAGTTGCTTAATAACGCCAACGACAACTCTTTGCAATTTATGAAAGATTTAACATTGTTAAGATATAAGTGTATATTTTTTGTGTTAATCATCAGTTGCACTCTACTAAGGTTTGATTGACTTAGAGCAACCGCTCATGCATGATCAAGAAGACCATTGTATACGTGAATAACATCATCAGCCACTTACTATTTTCTAATGAAATCTAAACTTATTCTAGCATTACTTTACGTGTGCCAATAATATTTGAAGATCCGAAAATCCGTCTATTTCTCATAGATCCCATTATCATATCTCAGTCCTAATGAAAATAAGATCAATTTAGGAGTACAATATTTCAAATAATAAAAAATCATGGAACTATGTTAATGGATGATGGAGTTTTTTAATCCTTTTTTTTTTTTTGGCCTCCAAAATAAATTTCACTGGCCCTCCAAATCATAATGGGCTCCTCTGTATTGTTGCGCGAGTAAGTAAAAATGATTCTATGTTACATTCATTTCAGAATTCATCCACTTTCATTCGCGTCTCCACAGCAAATAACAAACCAGCAGTAGTGGTCCTCTCGCACGAGCCAAACAACTCACAACCGCTCTCACAAAATACCCTGTTGTGTTTGTTTGCGGCCGATCCGCCTGCTCTGTAACAGCGAAAGGTACAATATTAAAGTTCTACGTATTAAATTGCTTCAAATGCCATGGTTACCATTTTCGATTGAATTATATCAAATTATATAAGTCAATAAAAAGCTAAAAAAAAATTTCTTCAAAAACTTTATGCAGTTTCAGTATTAAAAACATGTTTTGTGTCGTATATAGGAAACTCAATTCCAAAATGTACAATAAAACATGTAAAATACACATAAGTAAAGGACTATATACCAAAATATACATAAAAAAGAGGTTCCACGAGTGTATAGCACCCCAGACTACATCTTGTGATTTAAAAACGTCATATTGATCAAAAGTGACTATAATTTTGGCGCATTTTAACTTAAACTTTTGTACAAAAGTATTAAGTTCATATAATACATTGTAGCCAATTTTTCATCTATAAAATATGGAAGGCGTCAATAACATATTAGGTCAGGGAAACAGTTTTTTTTTTATTTTATTACTACAAAGTTGCAGTAAATTCTCTTTATTTGTGTTGTTCATATTTGACAAATTTTGATACCATTAAATAAATAATATTAAAAAAAAAAAGAAAAATTAAAAATAAAAACGGTGCCCCTCCATTTTTCTATTGTGTTTCTGTCCACCAAATTGAGTAAATCTAACGTAGAAATGCGATATATTTTTAAATTTTATTACAAAAAAGAGAAAAATGTGACACAAGCTACGAAATAATTTGTGACGTTTATGGACCTAATGCGGTGTGGGTAACTGTAGCACAAAACTGTTTCAAACGTTTTCGGTAAGCGGTAATTTTGATGTCAAAAATGAACCTTGCTCTGTTTGAACTGTTACGGATGAAGTCGATGCCATTTTGGAAAAGTTGAGTAAGATCGGCCTATTAGTTCTTACAACATAGCTGAAGAGCTGAGAATTTATCACAAAACAGTTTGACCCCTTTGAACAAAAGTTGATATACAAAAAAGCTCGATAATTGATTCCGACAGGAGCTCAATGAAGGAAATATAATGAATCGAGTACGCATTTGCGATTCTCTATTGAAACATAGTAAAACCGAGCCTTTTGTGAAAAGATTGATCACCTGTGATAAAAAAATGGATTGCTTACGATAAGTACGTGAGAAAAATATCATGATTAAAAGGCACGCAAACACTATAGACTATAGTGAAACCTGGATTAATTCGCAATAACTTGATGCTATTTTATGGCGGGATTGGAAGAGCACTATTCATTATAAGCTTTTACCACCGGTCAAAACCATCAATGAAGATCTCTAGTGACAACGGCTGATGAAGCTTAAATAAGAAGTAGAGAAAAAACGGCCGGAATCGATCAAAGAAAAGGGTGTGGTTGTTCACCATGATAACACCAGACCGCACACATTTTAGCCACTCAGCAAATATTGACAGAGGTTGGTTGGGAAATGTCAAGACATCCACCATATAGACTTGACCTTGCACCCTCAGGTTTTCATTTGTTTCGGTCTCTTTAGAATTCTTTAGGTAATTCTAAATTAACACAAAGAGGACTGTCAAAAACAGTTGTCTCAGTTTTTTAATCAGAAGTTCCAAAATTTCTACAGCAATGTGACCGTCACTACCTATAAAATAGAAACGAAGTTGTTCAATAGGACGGTATGTGTATAAAATTTGACGAAAATTGTCTTAAATTTGAACATAAAAAACCAAAAAACTTTTTCGCGGACCCTATATTATCATTTGACCTTTCCCGTTTGTCATCGTTTATTAGTTATAGCTATTACCATTATTTTTTATATTTATCGAGACAAAACAGGCAAATAGAATGAAATAGTTATTCATATATATTGTTAAGATAAAATATATTTATAACTTTTTATTTAATTTGTTATTGATAATTGGTTAACCAATACTTGCAATGAAATTTCGAAAGGAACTCGTAGTGACCTACTCATCACCCGATTTCCTTCAAATTAAATATTTATTAGTACAAAAAAAATCTTAGAAAAACCTCTATGTTAATATTTCTCTATTTTTGTTTAGATTTTTCATCATATCAATAGACTGACAGGGAGCGAGAGTAGGAAGAAGAACTCAATAGAGGTGAAGAGCTTTTATGAAAAATGAGTATGCACCCTGACCTAACTTCTCTGTTGTAAAGACACATATACCTCAGTTGGCCAAACAAAAGTTGGAAAATTGACGAAGGATGTAGATGATCAGAAAAAAGACACGCCTATCCTGGAGAGAATTTTTCAAAGTCGATGAAAGAAAGACATGTGAAAGACCGAGGAACATTCCAAATTGGATTATTAATACTGCTATATATCGCCAATGTATCCATGCAGTTTTAAGGTCGATTCTAGAAGGCTTTGATCAAGTTTTTCAAGATCTATGACAGTTGGTATGCAATTTCTACGCATTTGCATCTCACTTTTTCCTATAGATACCCTTATTTAAAGCTTTTTAAGCTCCATTATTTTCAAATTAGTTTATTTTCCCTTAAACCAATTTTACACAAGCGTTGTCCACGACTGTTATTATCTATTACTTAATTTATTAACAATATATAGTAAAGAATATAATAATATTATCACCGTAAACACCATATTCACAATTATTACGATTTTTTCTCGTCTCAAAACTGATTTCACACTCAAAGACTCAAGACAAGCCCTTATCTCATCTCTCTATCGCAAATTTTTATATTGGCTAGCTTAAATAATTGGATAAATAGATATTTCGTACGCGATGCGGGTATTTTCTCACATAACCTCCATTTTAGCCGTCACGCCGGTTGTGCACGTGGCACTACTCTCGCTGCTTTTCCCCGAGCCTTATACTTGACATTCAGTAAAATCTCGTACCTTTTTTGTTTGCTCTATCGATCCAACAGCACCGACACCTTGCGCTTGTACCTTTCAGGGTACGTTGTTGATACGCCGAAAGGGCGCATCTTTTTCACGTAAAGGATTCTGGGAGAAATAAAACATCAACTTCCCGACTCTTTTTTTCAGCATTCTGAATTACAAAATACATAACATCGTGAATTGTATGGTCGTTAGATACGATGCGGTGGTTTTTGGGTGTCAGGTTTTTGCTATCCCGCTACAGAGGCACACCCTCCTTAATTTTTTTTTCATT
Organism: Eumeta japonica; assembly: GCA_005406025.1. Lineage (NCBI taxonomy): Eukaryota > Metazoa > Arthropoda > Insecta > Lepidoptera > Psychidae > Eumeta > Eumeta japonica. The sequence continues at coordinate 117,743 of BGZK01000290.1, forward strand.
GAGGGAATTGAATCTTATACCTTCTACGTTGGTCGAATGCCAGTTGAGACTCATAAAAGCCATTATCACCAGTGGGATTAGGACATCTGAGACCGACCGGCTTAATGTACTCTTCGACTACGGAACAAGTAATTTGATTTGACACAAATTTAGAAACTCATAAGATAAAGAATTTTGGACTGTCTTTGTCAAACATTTTATAATATTTTTTTTTTGTTTCGTAAACAACGCTGCTCGTCGCTCATATTCTTTGAAATACATATTTATTTATGTGCAATTCAGATTATTATGCATCTAATAACTTCAAACGAGCAATCGTATTTAATAAAAATCCTGAAAACGACTGCACCAATTTTTATGACATTTAGTATGTAAAAGGTTTCGACAACGACAAAAAGGATCTAGCTAGGTTTTATTCTTAGGGAACTTTATTTTCCCCTTGTTTTCAGTCATAAAACTTGCTTTTAGTAAAGAAAGATATTTTTTTTACTGTTAATGGTGCTTTAATAGCTTAGTAGTTAAATCATTGGGGCTGAACTAAAAATTCTATGGTTCTAATCCTGCCATAATTATTTCGTTCGTGTTTTTTGCATTCTTTTTATTTATTTATTTTTGATTTTTATTCTTTCATTCAAATATTTGAATATAGAAATGGCAAAAAAATGGGAATCGCTATCTTATTTTTTCTTACTTAAAAGTTCTCCAACATATATCACTTGAACAGATCGATTTTATCGATCAATCGATGATAAGTTATCGATTTTCAATTCCTGGAGAAAAGCTGGGTCGCCCAGATACTAGTTATTGATTTTTAGTAATTACATATAATTACTACACATCTTAAAATATTCTGCGACGAATATACATACATACGCAATTTAAATCATGCAATTATATTGTTCACTTAAGATCTCTCTGAGACAAAGATGGGACGATATAAAGACTATTCACGCTACTTATTGCGCACTAAATTAAATAAAAGAATACTCGCCGTCGTCATATCTGAAGCCTGCTATTTCAAAAATATAGTTCTAATCTATCATACTCTATGCGTTATATCGTTCTCTATATTCAGGTCTGTTAATATGCATTGTCTACATAAAAATCGTCTTTCGACTTCTAATCATCAGTTTAGTCTAGTTTGAGAGATTGTTTCATACAGATAAGCAGAAACTGACTGGTTGACTGACTGATCAACAGGCAAACGAATCTGTTGGAGTTATAAGCTTGAAATTCTGCGCAAGGTTATTATAATGTAGTCAAGAACCCAGAAGATAGTTTTGAAATTACCATCCCTAAATAGAGAAATAGGGGGACGATAGTTTTGATAGAAATACCCTCAGTTTGGAAATTAGAGTCACAGAAATCGGTATCTGTCCTATACTTTTCAAATAAAGAAACTAGTATATCAGAATCTTTTAAGAGTCAACCCTAACGGTCAAAGTGGCTTAAAATTTTATATAGAGACCTAACAATTCTTGAGACTATTAAAAATTTGGATTTGAGGTTTATGTTATAAAAAATTATAACTGCTTCAATGATAATCAGTAAATGAGAGTTAAAAATTTATATAACGGCGTTTCCGTTAGTTTTTGAATCCTGACTTTCATTTTATGATAAATACATAAAAGTATATCATATCATTTCAATAATATTCAATATAAAATCGCGAACGGGATGGAGATAGAGTGGTATGAAGATCAAGAACAAAAGAAAAACCGATATTGGCGTGGGATATGTGAGTGGGATCAGCATCGCAACCGACAGGATATACCGAAATTAAAATTGAAAGAAAGAACGATACCGGAATCGAAATCAAAAACCGGAAAGAAAATGCATACGAAAATGAGACAAAAATTGGAACCAGAGGGAGAATGGGGTAGGAAACCAAAACAGGGCTGAAATTGTAGTTCGGAACGAGATCATAAGTGAAACAAGAACTTCCGCACGTTAGAATTAAAATCAGCAAAAGAAGAGGGATCAAAAGGATCAGATAAATCCTTGCTTGGCTTGCTCAATATAAAAATTAAGAAATTAATTTTAAGCCGAAGCGAGCGAATCCGTGGGCGGAAACTAGTTTTATTATAATAGTGCACTATCATCGCTGTAACATTTTATTTGTTCCGCTCGCGGCCAGCACACCTGCCCGCGCCGGCCGGCGGCCGCGGGCGGCGCGGGCGCGCACGCGAGCCCGTCCGCATTAATTGCCTTCTTCGCACTTTTTGCCCCGGCTTTTTCCCCGAATATCCGAATATTTTTTGACTTCGCGCCGCACCCGCCGGCTTTGTGAACGGGAATTTATTATCCTCGTAGTCGGTTACGCTGCAGCGCGCGCGCCGCCGTCGTAATAAGTAAAAACTAACAAAGGCGAGGCGAGGAAATATGAGTGGAGTGCGCCATTAAAACAATAAATGTCCGAGCGACACACGGCGGCAAAAAGTGGCTTTTGTCGCGCGCGCCCTCCCCGCCCGCCCCCACGACACACTGCGTAACGGTTTTAACGAACAGATTATGATATTAAAAACTGCGAGCCAGCGTCAGCGGAGAGGAGGTCGGTCAGAGGGCGGGCGGCGTCCGCCGCGGTCTGAGGGGGACGGGCGGGCGCGCGCTAACGGCCGCCGGTTAATCGCCGATTTATGGCAACTCGTTCAGTTTCGCCAATAAAGTGTAAAACAATCGATTCACAAGACATTTGGTTTTATGAACGCATTTTTAAGGATAGCTAGGATATTGCTATTGGGAGCGTAGATAAGCTATGTAGTCGTTATGCCGATGGAACACATAGAAAATAGTTTCCGATATGTTTTTATGCGAGCTTTTGCCCGTGGTTCCACCTGCACAGTCATAGGATTAATTTCATCCTTTACATCAAGCGTCCACGTTTTCAATCATAGTCCTGATGTAGGTCCTGTTCTTAATTTCGCAAAAGAATCCTGGGATTAGATTTATCGGTGTCTCACGGCGCTTCTGCAATTCGGCCCATGTAACCTAGACCTTGGAGGGGCCATGGAAGGTGGTGGGTTTGGTATTAATTTCATTTCCAATTCCACCATTCGTTTTGATCATAATTTCATTTTAAATTCCAATCTCCTTTCTGCATTCGATTCCAATCCTGTCCTTATCCTGAGCCACCGAATCACTTCAAGGATACATAGTCTATAAATATATATATATATATATATTAGACCGGTTCAAAAAAATCGACTATTTTTTTTCAAAACCCGTAGTGAAATACCTTTCTAGTCATAAAAAAAGAAGCCTGTAAAAACGGAAGCTCCTAATATTAACATTGAACGGTCGCTCATCGTGAATTTCTATTTTACATTTAAATAACATGGAACTTTTTTTTTAAGTCAGAATTTTATTATTCATTTTGGATCAACATATCGAGATAAGCGTCACATATTTTTGAAGAAAATTGAATGCTTTAAATAAAATTTGTCTTATCTTTTTTTTGTAAAATCACTCCTCTAATAGTTATTCCAGTTTAAAATTCAACATGTAATCTTTAAATAAAATCTATCATCCCATAAATGTTGAACGAACAAAGGAATACTCATTTTTGTGTATAGAATAAATAGCTTATCCAATAACGTACATTCTAAAAGTACTCCAGCGTGCTCTTGTTCTATATTACATTCTATCAATAACTTAGTTGTAATATTCATTATTTGTAGAATTTTATACAAGAGAATTTTGACCTTTATTTGCTTGCGATTGGTTGAAAAACAATTTGTTTCCATCTCAAAGAGTTTATGGTCAATATACTGTATTTTATTTGAGCTGCGACTTCGCCTACGAAGACGTACAATTAATTCTTTATTTTCAACATGGAATAATTTTTCTATCATTAATCTAACATCGCTCCTTCTCTAAAATAATAAAGTAAACAATAACATGGCCGACAAAATAAAATAAAATTAATGAATTTTAATTGTTAACATTTATAAGCATACAAAAAAAATAAACAGTAACCTATGTTTTATACGACAATAACATCTATCAGTTTTTTTTTTAATTTCATCGAAATTTTTTAAGTTATTATGGAGTTATAAGTATATATATACAAAGAGACAGTAGCTTATATATGACAATGTAATGTGCTCTTTTAGTACACTAAATCAGTTAAACTATTGTTGAGCTGTGAAAAAACATCCAAACGAAAAGACAACATACAAACAAAAATTAGTGTGTATCCGTTTCCTGATGTCAAACTATCTCCTAAATATTTGATAATCAAATTACCACCGTAAAAGTTTCGTTCCACATACTTCGTTACGTATACAAATCAATTTGAAAAAGTTTTATTATTTATGTTTTCATTTATCAATTCCAAATATTCCTAGAATTCAGAATGTCAGTACATTGGAATCTATAAGAATTTTTTTTAGTTTCGGTATTTACTTTCGGTATACACTTCATTATTAAAGTATTCATATGATATTGCTTTATATACGGATAAATAACTTAAATAAATAATTTTAGATGAGTAATTTAAATTTTATAAAATCTCACAAATCATATCTTATTTTAGATCCATTTATTTAATACGCCACCCGATGGCTGCCAAAATTATTTTCGTTCGCCAAAATTACCTTCCTTTAAAATAACCGTCATTATTTCCATATTTGGAATTAGCTTCTCAAATTCGCTTAGTCTATCATCGACCACTTACTTCAATTGCACTTTTCAATAATCTACATAAAAACCAACTCTAAATAAAAGAGCTGCCGACGTTTAATTTCTTATTACTGAAAAGTGATAAAATAATTTCCAAAATTTCTAATATTACAAAAAGGAATGACATTTATAAGTTTTGGCCTGCCTTGACCTTGTTGAAATCGTGACCCAAAGATGGTGATTGCTAAAATGAAAATGTTCTTTGAAATCGATTTTCGATCGTAAAAAGAGTTCACAAAATTAATTTCTCCATGTATTACCAACCTCTGATCCCCAATCGAACAGCCCTTACACATCATAATTAACAATATAGTATTAGTATTATAGGACAGAAGGGTTCCTTAGTTTCGAACTTGTGTCGTAGTGCGTTCACATGGGCACATGATTGTTATATGTCGTTGTTCATTGTTTCAAGTTTGTATTACATCCCCTCGTATCACTGATATATATTCCCCTCCTTTTTTTATTTCAGTTTCGGGAGTTTGACCTTAAGGCTGCACTCTAGTCGAATGCGGGCCGGGGCTGTTGATGATCTTTGCCGCCGTATTCGTTACTAATTCTCGACAAACTAACAGCTCGACTGACCTGTTCGCTGAGGTATGGAACAAATGGTTTAATTTAACTTATAAAGGTCATTCAATAATGTGGTACAGATAAATCATCATTAACTCTGACCCTGATGTAGCTCGAGTCTGTCTACTATATCTCTGCGAACCTGTTTATATTTTAAAATGAATATGTAGAATTGTAGAAGCTTGCCTTCAACGTGCACCATGCAACCCTCACTGCAACCACTGCTGACCCTCAAATCTGTTCTCTCGCAGACAGCATGAATGTACATCAATAAAGTGGTTGGGAGCGCATATCTTGGTAATTTTAATACTTAAGAAATTCCGCCTTTTAATATGTCGCATGATGCATTTGACCATTCTTTTTTATTCCTAGTTGACCCCCAAAATGAAACTCTAAATATCAAAGTTAATTTATTTGTGCTACCTCTGTATTTGTATCATATCGTTCTTGTTGTTCAGGATATTGGAGAAAAATAGTCTTTGATTATTTTGTACGTGTTTCCTCTTTTAGAAAGGAAACAGGCATAAAAGTAGAAGGCATATATTAATAAAAATAGAGTTACAATATATTGCTATAGAACCAGATGATCGGTTGTCGTTTGTTGCACTTGACTTGTGAACGCACTAAATAAAACTCAACTCCTGCACGTCGCACTTTAAAGTGGTAAAAAATCTGGAATCAACCGGAACAAGAAGTCGCAAACATGTTGCATCTGACACAAGCACATAAGATTTATTGCCTTTCAAAACCTCCACTCCACAAAACTAATCCATTTATAAATAAAGTGTAAATAAAGATAAAAGCGCCTACGTCGCATGACCGGTTGTTTACGGTTAAAGATTTCTATTCTCGTATATTATTTATAGGGCTATTATCTTACAGTTTTATTCATAGCTTTCTAGCGTAGTTCGCAACCATACATAAGTCTCCATAAGCAAGCGGCGGTTGACGTCCGAATTAGATCTTATAAGTCGGCGCGAGCGCTCTTTTGGCGGACCGCGGAGACTCCGCACAAGCCCCCCTAGATTCGAAGCGAACTTCCCCGAGTCATTATTAAATTTGCCACTCCATAGACTCTCGAAACCGGAACTGAAGGGCGCCTGCGGACGCCCGCGGTGCCGAGCCGTCGCCGCCTTCGCTAATTTTCGCCTCGACTACGCAGAACGATAAAGATGGCGTGCGTTAAAGCCGGGAAAGCTATTCAACTCACACTTTTTATGTTACTGTTTTTCATTTTTTTTCAAATTCCAGAACCTAAAACGGGAAAATCGTAATATTTATAATAAAATTAACGTTTGGATACATCTACACATGTCCGCGTGTCTTTTTCTTGGCGAAATGCGCAGCGAGGAATGGTCGAGGAACGATTTTCACGTGCACCTACTAAGATGCATGGAAGAAATTCGTCTGTAGTATCAGGAGCATTTCACAAAAAGAGGACTTTATATGAGCAAATAAACGAGTAAGCGGTTGATAAATCTTATTTACTTGGTCATGATCAAAGTTTGACGTCTATAGTGCCATCTACAGCGCACCGTCTGAACTGACTGACGGTCGTACATCTGGTCCGAATATTCCTAACGGTAACATCAATTGTAGATCGACGCAACTTGCACTAAAACTTGTCAATAAAGTATTACGACAATTGTAAAAATACAGTAATAATGAACTATTTTCGACGATTTAATATTGTAATTTATATCACCTTAAAATTGTAGAATTACGAACGCGAACCAGAAGAAAGCCTTAATTTTTGGCCGTCCCTTATTCAGTGTCATGCCGGTCCGACACGAGAAAGGGTGATTCAAACGAGAACAGCCGGAGGAAGTCCTCTGAAAGTGCCTATCCCCTCAGCCGTGAAAGTTAGTTCTCCGCGGCGGTGGCGCCCTCGAGGGACGGCGGCGCCTGTACGCCTGTTTTGAAATATACGTTTGAAAGGAACAAACTAATGACCGACTCTTGATAATAAAATTAATTCCTTTGAAATTGCAACTTGTCATTAAAGGACTGGAAGCCCTCCGCTATTCCACCCGCGTGAACGAAAAGTATTAGTACATTCGTTTATAATTTGTAATATATATTATAAATATACTTACATTTTGTAAGTATGTAATATACACACTTACAAAAGAAATATATAACAAAAAGAAAATTACGAGGAAAAAGTTAGCTTATCCCGTTTCCTACTTACATATATCTTATTACATAACGAAAAAGTCAGTATCACTAAGGGATTCTCAACTTTGTATATCAGCCACTGGACAGCTATCATAATAGTTAAGCTTTTCGTAACGAAGTTCCTTAATAATCGTTTCATGTAGAAATTCATAGTCTATGCCAACCCGTCTGGTAAATAGGCGTGGGTTTATATTGTTATTATTGTATGTATTTTATCCGATGTGCCACTTTTCAGCTCCAATACAAATCAATTAATTATTAATAGCTTTACAAAGTTGTTATTCGAATGAAAAAAAACAAGTTTAAAGTCATTTTAATAGCAGTGTAATTGAAGTACAACTATTTTCAGATATTGCATGTTTAAATTGGAAACTTATAACATAGTAATCTGTGTAGTAGAATCTTTTGTTTTTAATATATATGTATATAGAAATGTAGGAGTAATATCGAAATCGTACCCGGCATTGCAAAAGAAGACGTGTGAAATAGCACAGAAGGACCAGGAAGCTCGAGTATTGCATCCTCCCGTTAATAACTTCGTCTCCGGGAGTGCAATAAAACTGCATACGCTTTAACCGATATCGCTGCATTGGAAATATTAGTGGTACGATCCGCATTCATCATAAATTCGGGCTAGGACCTAGAATGAAATATACGTAAATATTGTATATATAATATAATTAGACTAAATGTATTTATCTGTCCCACAAAAATTAAAATGTGCAATTAAGTGTGTCAGAACTTAAACACTTTTAATGCAATTTAAAACCAAGAATTAATACCTCTGCCAAATAAACATATGTATACATAAGTTTATATAAAGCGTTCGGAAAAAATAAATAAATACGATTGATGATGTTTTAATTGTGAAATAAGCTTAAAATAACAAAATAAAGAATCTTAAATAATTAATGACTAAACGATATTTAGAAAAACAGTGGCAAAATATTTTCTCATACGACATAATTTTTGTTATTTAATTTTATCAATGTCAAGAAATATAAAGAAATTCATATTAATATATCAATATTAATACTACATATAATATCGATATGATAAATACCCGTCATCGATATGACGGGTACTTATTATATTTTTTATTAAATTAATGTAGTTACTACGTGTTCTGTTGTATGTCACTGATTTCTTTACGTTCACAGTTCATGTGACGTCAGTGGTTTAATTAATGCTATCGATTAACAATCAAATCGACCGTATTCGATCCTAAATTTATACTTGTGATGTTAGTTGTTACAATATGTAATGGCGACTTAACAAGTGATAACAAGTGACAATATGGTATTATCTATTAATTATGTCTATAAGTTTATTTTCGATTTAACATTTTGTATTTTCTATTTCTCCACAGGCGGTAAATTGTATTAAACTTTAAACAGGAGTGTGCAGCTCCTTACGTTTAATGAAAATACTTTCTGTTATGTTTTGATTATGTTTTCCGTCTCTCGCGGGTGAATTCTGCCGACAAAATACGTCCGATTGTCTTCAAAAGCCGATTTGGCTTTGCACGTTGTGAGAAACATTCTTTGCACATCAATATTTTACTGCCAACGCACCCAAAGGTGTATTATAACTCGAACCAATATGATGAATTTAATCGAATAATATAATGTAACACATTTTTTTTAAGCTATTGCATAGCTTCTATCGCAGGCCTTGAGCGTGGAGACCGAATCCAGAAATTCCGTGACGAAAATAACCTAACCCCCCCTCACTCCGACCGGCACAGCGGTGTTACTTTTTACTTTTGCCATCTATCGATGAATGGCAGAACTTTTAATGACTTTTTGAAATATCACGCTTGTCTTTTAGTTCAGCAACTCCCCTCTAGGTGGCATTGGTTGTATCGGCGTTACTGCGCATGCGTAATCCCCCTCTTCGCCCCGCAATCTGGTGACTCATGCCTGCTTAGAGTTTCGGTGTTAGGGCACCTCCTCAAAAAAAATACTGCATAAATAAAATAAATAAATAATTATAATTGCATAAGTTGATAAAAAATACTATGCAATAGCTTTACCGCGGCAGTCCCCGAATGCCACACGTGTTTTTTTTTTAGTTAAAAGCACTTAAAACATGCATCGATCACATATCTCATAATTCAACGCTGCAACGATGTCATCTATATATAGTTTGTAGGTTTTAACAAACTACAGTTTTTTTTCTCGCGAATATGTCAACGAGTACCGAGCACTTTCATTCCTCTATCCCTTACAGTACACGCATTTCCAAATCGAACCTAATCCCGATATCGATCCTCTTTCCAACCTCGCTTGCGAGTCCGCAGAATAAATGTACGGGAAAAAAAAAGTTATGTTCAATGAATTTGAATAGTCGTTCCAGATTTCGCGTGAAATGGCCTTAGGTATGTACATCAACATAGTACGGACTCCTGGTATAAATATCCATTCAAATCAACTCGAATCATTAATACGAGAGAGCGGGGATTCTCGGAGTATTTTTTTCTAAAACACCGGGCATAAAAACTTGAAGCACGCAAAACTCATGGAATATGGAAGACGATCGAATCGTGCGACGGTGAAGGCGCGAAGTTCTCGAAATTTCTTATTTAACGTTCGCCGTCTTAACGCGCTTCGCGTATGCAAAATTTTATGAAAATTGAACCGTCAAACCGTGAAAGTATCGTCTAAATTCTCGCCGGTATGTTTACCTGCATGATATAGGCTGCGTATAAACATTGTCGACGCATTTCAAACTTAATTCTATTACCAATAAAATAAAGACAACTTTGATTTAATTTCGTACAACTTCTCATAGAAATGTGTTCATCGAACCGATAAGTTATGAAGAAAGACCAAACTTAGATATAAACTCTCATTAATATCAAAAAAATCTACCTGTTGTGCCATCAGTTTCATATAAACGACATTACAAAAGACCAAAATTCAAGCACGTAATTCATCCTTAATTCACAAAAATCATTCTCTTTGCAATTTTGATCGTGGCTATGCTTTAATACAAAAAACTTATTCTATCTCTATTTTCATTCGCATGACTAGTGACATCCCTGGAGTTACGGATGTCGATGGTCGGCGATGACCATCTACTTTCCAACGGCCCGCATATATGCTTTCCCATTATAAGTACTATTTTAAAATAATACGTATGTGTTAACAAAATCATAAATAAGATGACTTTAACGTAGACTATAAGTAAACATTGACCCTAGATATTTGGAAGTAAAACAAGCGTTTAAAACAGTGTTCATTGATCCACTTAGCTCTAATTCGGATCTGTTTATCGATGACAACCAAAATATTTATAGTAATGATAGCACTGGTATATTTGTCAACGGCGGGCCTTTGTTCGCTCGTAACTTTTCAATTACGAACACGAACAAATCACGAACAAGGGGAACAATAAACGGAACAAAATTATTGTTTTGAGGGTAAACAGTCGACTCGCTGACTTTTTACTCAACAATATAACCGGATCGACAACGACTCTCTATCACAATAAAAACAAGTCTTGAGTAAACTCGAGAAAGTTCGGCGATGATTCACATCGACCGGCCCCGAATAATGACGCCGATTTGTTTTCACAGCGGCGTCGCTGTGATAATGAACGCCGCCCGGGCCGGCCGCGAAGCGTAGACTATGTGATCGCCCATGGTTTGCCATTGAAATCTTAAGGAGAATTTGACAAATTATCTTTTTCCTTTATCAGTTCAGCTGGTAGTAGGAAATCCATGTGTTATTATTATCAATTTACAAAATTCAATTTTCGGGATAGATTTTCTCGAATGAAATGCTTAAGACAAGAGTTAAGCTTCTCGTATATTTCATATTTGTTGTGACTGTGGTGATGGTTGGATGGTTAAGAGCATAGGTTTTGGACTGAAAGGTGCCAAGTTTGATCCCGACAACTAGTGAGTAGAGTAATGAGTTTTTAATTTAAACGAAATTGAAGAATTCGCTCTTTGCCTCGAAAAACACATTGTTGTCGCAATGGTGATGACAGTTGTTAGGACACCCGCACACACTGCTGAGCATATATACCTCAGCAGAGAGGTAAACAAAGCCTAACAAATTCAGTGTGCTATTTAACTTTATGGAATGAAAAAAGTTCGCATTTATTAATATCTGGCGCTTTTGTACTTTAGAGTCGGAGTATTTAACCACTCTCAGTTAGTTAGGGCTTAGACGGTCGGCTACTGAAAATCTGGCAGCTTTTCAGTGTTTCAGTTTGCTTTACAAACGGTCAAGCGCCTTCCTCGGAAACTGCCTCACATGAAATGTGTACCTGAGATATACTAAATTTTTAAATTTTAATGTATTTTTTTATTAGATTTAAATCGAAGAAGCCTGTTTTCAGTTCGATCTAAAGAGAATCATAGATTACCATCTATTCTAATACCATTTCTTCTATGAAATAAGAAACTCATATCTGACTCTCATTTCATGGAAGAAATATTATTTTATTTGTAGGTACGTACGTATTAATTCCATTTTCACCATCATTCATTACCTAAGGCACTGATGTAGACGTAATTTACTAAAAAAATCAAAGCAATAAGAATTTTTGTGAAGAAAAATTTTTCTAGCTTGATCAAAAGTAATTTAGGTATTTTTATATTTTTCCTCCAAGCAGCTTGAAAGATTCCAAGTTTTCGACTACGATTATTGTGCAAAAGTTGCAGTGAACACTTATGCATTGATGTGTTATGTGTTGCTTTTAGTTTTTCAGTGTCACGAAAATATTTACTATTACTATAATATTCACTAACAAATCGTAAATATTGATAATTTAGATTCGATAATAAGAATAAATATTAAAGTTCATTATTTGCACAGTTTCCATGTATTTTATGTGCCTGATTTTAAGATCTTTAAGCTCGGCTTCTTTCAACAGTTTCTTGCTACTAGCATTTACCACATTCATCTCACTTCAAATATTGAGGGTGTACAGTTTAAACAACAATTTCTATTATATGTCTATATACTAGAAACTGTGGTTTACACTCTACGAAAAGTAAAGTCGTCGAAAGAGTTAAAGAGTTAGAGTCATACAACACTTTCTAGTTTTCTAGAAAGTGTTGTATGATTCTTTTACCCATGTGGGCATGGAATAGATTCCTTTAACTTTTATATAGAGATCTAGTTAAAATATTACTTATATATTATAATCATTTCGGAACCAAGACTAGGTATAAAATCAGAACCACGAATGTGAGTAAAAGTAAAAATAACGTAAAAATTGGAGTACAAAGTGGAAAAGGGGACGAAACTTAAAAAGAGAACAGTATTGTAAACAAAACCTTGAACGAAAATGGAATAAGATCTAAAGGTATAACCGAGATTGAATGCAAAAGTGAGATTGTAAACGGCATTGAAAATGAGAGCAGAAGTAGAATCTAAACTGGAAACCGAATCTGGACCGGAAGCGGTGGAAGTTTCTCGAGTGGAAATTTAATCGTTACACAGAGCGTGTACGGAAAAGAAATTGTGAAAGAAACAGACATCGAATTTGAAGTTGTGAAAATGCGAAGAAAGCCGCGAGCATAATCTAGGTTAACAATAACCTACGAACTTCTTTAGCTCGAAGCCAGTCGCTGTCCTGCAAATCACTGTCAATCAAATGGCGCAGACAAAAACAAAATGTCCAAACAAACCAAAATAAACCTAACGAGAACAATTTACTTACTGATCCCCGACATAATCATTGTTTATGTGGAGTTAAATGACAGCGGTCCGATAAATCAACAGGCGACGCAGCGAAATCCTTTTGTATTAAGCTGTTTACGGTTCGTTTAGCGCTGGACCCTTAACGATAATTAACTGTCGTGAATAATTTATCGGTTTCAATAGTGGGCCGAAACTACACGATATCTCTTCAAAGCCTGTAAAGAATGTTACTGCATTGCACTAAGATTTTCCTTCAAATTTTCGACTCGGTTGTGTACATATACATATATATATATTGCAATAAACTTATAACGATTTAGCTTCTATGATTGTTATTTCCGATAAGCTAAATCGTTGTAAGTTTATTGCAATAATTATTCCCACCATTTTAGCACTGCACTACTGAAAATGTATTTAAGTTTTTGACAAAAATTTCAAATACAGTAAAAGAAAGTCAAAATAGTTTTATTCATAATTTAAAAAGTCAGGATTTATGAAAGTTATAACTATCACCCCCTAGCTTCTAGCCGTTTTAACTTTTTTAATTTTAATGATAGCAAAATAATCACAAAATTTTGTGTACTAAAACTTTTATTTAGGTTTTTTTATAGCTATCACTCTTTCACATTTCGTTTTTAAATTCTTCAGAGTGACATATAAAAATTCAAGATTTTGTCTCAAGAGTTGCATTTAAAAGACTATTTCTTTAGACTTATGGACCTTAGCAATCTTCAAATCACAAAATTTCTTCTGTACTTCTACATGAAAAAGAGACCTGCGTGTATTGGCAAACCGCTCTACGACAAGAACAATTAAGATTCTAAGAATAAAGGTGGCCCACTTTACACAGTCATGCGAAAGCGACGACACCGCGATGAGGATTGTCCGAGGACTATAAGAAAATAGAAATCATCCATCGAACCATCCTCTCGCCGAATTTTGGCGCGAAAAGTGTTCCTGACGGATTAGTCGGGTCGCTTTGTCGTGCGCTTGCGGCGTCGGCCACGGGTGGACGAGCGGAGTGGATGCGCCTGAGCGATCGCCGAGAATGGAATTTCTTAGAATTTCATACGAGCCCCTTGCGAACGTAACAGAAGAAATGTATTTACATTCAACTAATTGAGTCTAAAAGACACGCGCCCAAAGTCAACTTATAGTACTTATCGCAGTGGGATCGACGTAATATAATCCTACTTTTAAACTATTTCTAACATTTTCCAACTCATCTGAAACGTTTGAACCGTCTGAGGGTCGAATCCCTAAGGATTTCAAACGTTGTAGTAACGTCCAGAGCTTCTATAATTTAATCTAAAAATATACGATATTAATAAAAAGTATTTTGTTTTTCTACATTTCTCACAATGGAATATTATTGTCCAGCACTATATGGCGCGTAATTTGCGTATCTACACTGTTGGGATGAGACAGCGCCCTCGGATCGGGTGATAATGTTATACAAAGACGGACTGTATTTAACTAAATTATTTTGACTCGTTTCCCGCCTTTTTATTTTATATTTGACAAATTTACTCACACATTTTACGAGTGGCTTTGAATATTTATATAATGTTGGCCATCGGCACACGAAAAAGATCAATAGATAGCCAGAAATTTGATATTTATAACATTAAAGGATATCTTAATGAACGCTATAGAACCAGACGTGAAATTTAATGATCCATGGAGATATGCGTCGAGCGTCATTGCCTCATGTTTAAAAGAATAGCAGCCGATTGATTCACCTATTTCTTTCAATACGTACAAATAGTCAGCTAAAACTCCACGAACAAGATTGGACAAATTCAAAAAATCATTTTGCCTATTTTATTTTCTGTTGTATATCCATAATTTATAGTTTTTTTAATATCAATACAAAAACGCGGTGTTGAGCGTTTGTACATGCCATATCATTGGAGTTGCTTAATTCAAAAACATATGAGTAAAATCTAAATAATATACAGCCCATACATTTTAAAACATCAATGATTTGAAAACCATACTGCATTCAGTAAATTTTAATCTGAAATGTTATTGTAGTTTTTCAATTAAATATGCATTTATTGTAAACAAAAAGGTACATATTTTTATGTAGGTTGACATTCAACCAGCTCAATACCATCTTCAGCGCAAAAGGAGAATTTGGAGAATCATACGTTTCTTAATTATACACGTGTCTTCTAGAACGTTACTTTCATTCCCAGCCTTAATCAGAAAAAGGATACGCAACTTCCACGCTGATAGAATAATAGCACACGGAACTTCTACAAATATATAGTACGTGCATTCCAATATTCTAAGCCGCACTCCCAAGGGAATTTCAGAATGTAATCCCGATAATTGTTCGTCCTGATAACTTGATCCTACACCGTCGGAGAAAACGATCATACCCACGCCGCTCTAGTGATGCTGTATGATTAGATTAAGCGAAGGGTGAATGTATCACTAGGATCATATGCATTTAAATAATTACGAAATAGCAATCAGAGAGCGGAATCGATTTCGAATTAATTTGTTGTTTTTTCCCCCTTCCTTTTGCAGTTATAACATGGATTTTATGGTGGGGGGTAATACAATCGACTGCAGCGCACGCGCGGAAAAAACGGGAGGATGTTCGAAACACCTCTTGCAAAAACACCTCTTGCTTAAATTTATATAGTACATTTTGAATAAATTTTGTGTGAAACTTCAGTATAACCATCAATATTAACGGAATGACGCCCAATATTTATTGATTGACATTGAAAAATAATGCGCAAACGCATTGCTAAATAAAATTTGAATTATCCGAAATATGTTTAGAAAGACATCTACTAACGTCAGGGCACACTCTATATGCTAAGGCGGTTCGGTCTTCACAGAACCACAACTACAAGGATATTTTGACGAATTTTACAAAACTTTCGCCTCGCTGCAACGAGTTTATTTAATCAAATTATTTTATATGTTATACAAGCCATATCACTTAAGTTTTTTGGTCAGTTTAAGGTATAATATTACATCCATAGATAATTGCAATTTGTTGCGATTATTTCAACAAAATAAGAGATATTTTGTTACTCCGATTCCAGACACAGATTCACAGCGAAAATTGTTTTCGTCATTATTCGAGAAGAGTTGACATAACTGATGAAAGAAATAATAACACCTAATCGACTGTAAAATCCGGATTAGTTTATCATTTAATCGTCAAAAATGTAAACGGTTTGTTGTTGTACGAAATCAAAATGATTTTTAATCAAAGTGAAAATAATGAAAATATCGTGGCTATAGCGTAAACAGTTACGATGCCTAATTATTTTCATTATGAAAAATGAAACTACACAACAAGATAATGTTGTTGTTGACAGGTTGTATTGCAGAAACAAAACTATTCATTAATAATAATAATTAACAACTCAGTAACTAATATTTTTATTATTTCACGCACAGACATATATTTTGTAAGTCCCGAAAAATCGGGGACACTAAACGACGCTAATGTCGCGCACACAACAATCAATCGAACAGAATTAAAACTAGTATACCTGTGACAGCGGGAACTCGTAAATATTTGATTGTAATACCCACTTGAACGGCTCTTGTCTACACATAATACAATATTATAATTAGGTAATGAATAAAAGACTATTTGAATCCCGTTATTTTGTATAATACCCTTGTTTTTGACTTTCAATTTCCCATAAGATATTCTATTGTAATATCTATAGGTATGGAAAAACAAGCGAATAGATGCAATTAATTGTCCATATCACAATTTAAATCATAACATTCAAAAGAAACTTTATTTCTCAATTTAGGATAACTTTCTTTGTCAACATGGACGTATTTATAAAAAAAAATGTTAATCGTATAAAATTAAAAGGTCAAACATTAATTTTATGATGACATGGAACGTACTAATAAGGGTAATTTTAGTACTTATATTGTTTGAATTTCCAAAATTTATTAATTAGTATCATTTTAGTTAGTAATAAACCGGCAGGTTCGACTCGACCTCCCATAAAAAGGGCTACGTAATATAAATATACTCATATGTCCGCAGTGAAATAGAGCGTTATGCATTTCCATAGTACTTTAAAGATTTAGAATTTTTAGACTTTCGTTATTTAGTGTGAAATTTTTAAATTAAAAAAAAAACTAACTTTGATAGGAGTTTCGACAATGAGGGGTGGGAATTCACCATTATCGTATATTTTTTTCAATTTTCCTTAAATCGTATATTTTTAAATTGTAAAATAAACAAAAATGTATTTGTAGGTCTTATAAGAAACTCGTTCATATTTTATGCCCATTTTTTATAATTCCTAACTAACTGATCAAAATTAAACCCAAAACTCACAATTCCTTTATTTGTGTCATACATTCGTGTACGAGTCGCCTAAATCCGTATCAGCGCCAAATCGCAACATGTTTCATTCCTGTGCATTCGGAGAAAATAGGGGATAACAGATAGACAGACAGGCAAAACAGTGGTTTTATTTATGGTGTACAGAACCCTAAAATGAAATATTTTTTTGAAATCGCTTCCAAGCCCAAGTCTATATTCTAGAAGGGTACGGAGAGCCGATAAATCTATACAGGTAGTAACGTGTTTTTTTTATACGATTCATAAGGAGGAAATTAAAACGCAGGCTATTTGACATAGTATAGTCACCGCCATCCACGCACACTCGCAGCCCCAGGGGATTCAGTAGTGCATCGCCGACTTTTTGTCGTTATTATAATTATTCCATTTTGATTATCAAAATGTACAAGTAATATGGGATAAACATTCAGGATTCCAATTTATGCAGTGTTTACATTTAAAGAAAAAAATAATCGTCTCGTTAACCGTAATTAATTAAGCAATAAACTCTCGGACACCTGACGGTAAATAGAGACTTGTAATCAAAGTTCAAAACTCAATTCAATTAGGGCCTAAGTTTTGTCTTCTAAAATTATATTCGTATTTGTCAAGTCGAACGCCACCAGTGCTTCAAAAACGACCACCGTTATAGATACTCGAACGGTCAATATCTTTATTAGTGCTCCGGATTAAAACTTAGTTTTGATGGGATCACTTAAATGTATGCATTTCATAACCGAACGATTCGCTCAGAAACTCTTGATATAGCAAGTTGAAGATTGACATAAATCTATGATTCGTGATTACAATAATACTCATACAGTTTAAATATTACATTTAATTTCGCTAACAAATAACATCGGCACGAGTATAAGAAAGAAGTATTGTAATAAGAACTGGCATTAGTATCGATATAGGCTTTATGTAGGCAAATTGTGTATAACAAACTTGCGAACGGTTTTGCTTAAAATACTCTAAAAATGTGTAATGCTTAGTGCTCTGCTATTTTTATTAAATTTAAATTTCCATAATACATACCTCACACGGATAGGGTGTTAAGCTGTCTGTCCGGGACCTTTTCATACCATTGATCATAACGTTCATTAGAAAGCCCCAACACGCAGTAAGCCAACGTCGAGACATTGAAGTACAAGCATACCAATTTGAAACCAAAACATTGTTAGAGGATATGGCTTAGTATTGTGGTGATTGAATACTGACACAATGACACCTCTTTTACACGGTATCCTTTAAAATTTAGAAGATTCTATGTGAAGACGTGGCAGAACCTCTCTTAGTAAGCAGGACTGGCAGATGTAAGGTACGCTAGTGAACGTCAAAAGAGTTGATCAGCAAAGGACCGAGGAGCGACACTTTAGACCAGCGTCTGCGCATTTAACCACTACTGTTCCGATATCGCTTTTGATAACGATTCCAATTTCTTGTAAATTGTTGCACAGGAACGAATTAGTCGGAGGTATGAAATATCACGCTTATAATCCAGAAAATATCTGTGAGCTTTTCATCTAAATTCAGCTAGCAATTTGTGTGTGATGAGTTACAAACAACTAACCACCGTTACAAAGTATCACATTTGTAATATTATAATAATATGATGTAGTACTTACAAAATGCAGTTAAAACCCCTATCATTCGTTTCAATTTACTGTGGTTTTCTTTATTATTGAAATATTATTATTAATCATGTAGTTATAATCGGATTGTTGACACTTTTACTTATGCTATCCCAAATTTTCTCACTATATCTTTCTGTCTCACCCTGTCAATTTTCTCATAGCCTACTATATCACCGCTTCCTCTCTAGGAAAAATAAAACAGTAAAGGTCGTCAACAAAATAAAATATAATTAAAGACTCTTAAACCTTCTTACTAGAACAAATACACATAGACTTACAATAAAATGAACCTGTACTTTATGTGAGAATAACGACTATCAGTGTCCTTAATTTTATCAAATTTGGTAAAATAACTGTTGAGCCATAAGCAGACATACAAACAAATAGACCAAAAGATAAGTAGAAAGCAGCTTGTTTTTTACAAACTGGTGTGTTCAATTAGTACACTAAAGTTTAGTAAAATTAGTTTAACTATTGCAAAGCTATGAAAAAATATACATACGAACAGATAGAAAAACAGACATAAATTAGTCTATGTCTGTTCTACGGAGTTAAACTATCTCCGTGCAATATTTTATCAAAATCGGTACAACGCGTTAAACGTGAAAATGTAACAAACACACGGACAGTTCGCATTTATAATTAACATGAATTTTTCACATTAAATTTTTAATATTGATGATTAATTGCGAGATATTTTATATTTTAATTTACTACGATAGGTATTAATCGACCTAGTGCAGAGGCACACTTACAATGGTTTTATTTTATAATATTGCTTTCACTCGTATGGACAAATAATGATTTTCTTCATCTTTTATATAGACTGATGAAATATCCCTTCTTTCACCCCATATACATAAGCGAGAGAGAATTTATTGCAATAAGATCTCGTCCTCTGCAAAGCGTACTTGAAACATTATTACGTCTTATTGGACCTGAACGATAATTTTTGCTTCAAAGGCTTACCTTACTTTCGAGGAGAGGTTGGAAAGTCTACTGGGGGGTTGGGAGGCGTTTTTTTTCTATAGAAGTCAAAGGGAAAAAGAAGCCAATCAATTTCAATCTCTAATAAAAGCCATTTTAACTTGAGCTCAGTAGAAGATAGTGCTTAAATAGGATATTTTATTAGTCGACTGCTTGTACTTATTATTTGATTACGTAAATACTAAATTTTCTCAAGGTTGTGGTATTTAGCAAAATTGAGATAGCAATATATCACACAAGCGGCTGAGCCAGAGCCACATTCATCGTGAAGACGTTATAATTTATGGCAGAAGTTATTTTTATGAGTTATTTTTATAATTGTTTTTAAGATGAACGAAAACAAGTCGTTCTTGTTTCCAAACATTACAAAACTCGATGTTTGACTGATTCGTCAGTCTGTCGACGATCATTCTTCTTTTATAATATACATATGACTTTTGAACAAAGTTACAAATAAGTTTTGTGCGCAATACCGACCAGTAACCAATGAATATTTTTAATTTGTGTACTCTACGTGGGTTAATCGGAAAATCCTTAAAAAGTCAAAAATTGAGCAAACAAGCAAGTTATTTTTATTATTACTTTTTTTTCAAAATAGTTTCCATTAAGATCAATACATCCCTGTATTCGATGGAATACAGCTTCGGCGTCCGTAAGCCACTTTTTTCGACGTTTTTCTTTTATTTTAAGAAGTAAATAAAAATCGCATAGTTTAAAGATGGAGCTGTAAGGGGAATGAACCAGTATTTCTGTACCTAACGTCCCAAAATGGTTAGTTGTGTGCCTGGCAGTATATGGTAAGGCGTTGTCATAATGAAAGAGAATCCTACTCGAGCTCGTTTTACCCGAACTTTTTCCAAAACAAGAGGCAAACATTTGTTAGTGTACCAGTCTGTTTTAACTGTTTTTTATCTTCAAAAACAGTTGTTGCATAACTATCTGTCGATCCGAAGAAAGAGGCCACCCTGTTTTTTGGATGCTTCGACCTCGTTTTACTTTAGTAGGCAACTCCTCGAAAGGAACCACCCACTGAGCATACTGACTTTTGATTTGGGGATCGTACCAGTAAATCCAACCTTTGTTACCTATAATTATGTGGTACACAGCATTTGTTTCACCACCGGCAAATCTTTACACGACTTTGCAGCACCAATTAACAGGACGAAGTTCTTGAGCTTCATTCATGAAGGACATTCATGAAGGATTTTATGCATTTGTCTCATATCGATGCCTAAGCTTGTCTAAATCTACTGATAGGTCACACTTTTGTCAGTCTGTATCAAGAACTGCACAGCATTGATTCTGTTTTCAATCATCGCCATATGAGGATGTCCTTTAAGCAAATCGTCAGTCAGATTAGTGTGACCATATTTGAATTCGTTAAACTAGGTGTAAACAATGGAAAGACATGGAGCTTCATCGTGAAATACCAAACGAAGTCTATTATAACTTTCTTGTTGGCTTAAATGGCAACGAAATTCATAGAAAATCATTGCAAGAAAATTTTCTCGCCTTAAATTCATCTTGACATTAGACAAACAATTTTCTTATATACCGCCTATTTGTAAAAACGGATGACAGTAGAATGCATTATACATAATAAGGTTGGCAAAGCGTTACGTTTTTTAAAATTAAATATGTTTTTTTGATTTATAGTTTTTAAGTGGCCAGTTCTAAATAATTTATGTGGCACCGAAATATAAATTTTCTATTTAAGGAAAACTAAATTGTTTGATTTGAATTCTGAAACTTGAATCCGCTAAAATCATTTCCTTTTAATAAAATGGAAAATAGATAGGCAATATTCCTTTAAGACGTACCCTTTCCATATAATAATAATATTGGTTTCAGACTAAAATGAGGACAATCATACAAAGCACCTTTGAGGAAAGGACTGCAAATATTAATTTTCAAAGAATAAACTAAGGAAAAACTTTGTGTATTTGGAATTTATTACAATTTGTAACAACTTTATAGAATTCAATAAACCTTTGCTAATTGTAACTTTATGTATAGACCGTTACATTTTACTAGTATGTAATAAAAGCTAATAAAGATAATGAAGCTTTGTAATAAAAAAAAAATAGTCAACTTATAAACAAAATAATTCAATGAAGCCGGATGATTCTCTTTAGTATTCTTTTCTTTTCGAAAAGAAAGCTAAAAAACAAAAGCTATCGATGAAATTCGCATTCACCGTTGCCTATGGTATGTTTGTAATTCCCTATACAAACATTCCCGATACAAACTACACTTGTGTGGTGTAGTTTTAATTTTGTGCAAAATCTTAATTTATTTAAAATTTCGACCACTACGAGCGTTGCAACCGATTTTGTGCAACGATGAATTTTATCAAGTACCAAATTTTATATAAACCTGTTACCTAAGACAATTTTAAATTATAAGGAAATGGACAAACGCACAGACAGACAGTCACTTTGTCCTTTAGTTTATTTTATTTTATACTACGATGTGCTTTACAAGTACATCAATTTTTATCTAAATCGCTTAAGCCGTGATCTAGTTTTAAGAAAATATGCAAGCAAACAGATCAATATTAACGTATACTTTATGCTACAATGAGTTCTATCAGTATACACGTGTTATAAAACAGCATATTATAACTGTTAATAAAGTCGGTTAAAAAATATGTCTTTTTTAAAAAGGAATAAAAGCTTCACTTAAAAACAACTTCTTTTACACTTTATTATCTATTTTATATTAATACTTTAGGTCAGCAATTCTTATACTACTATATAAATTTGCAGCATCTATCTGTATATTCAATTATTATGTAAAATTTTGTGATAGATTTTACGATTAACTGACCCCAATTCTGACATTTTTAAAATTTATGTCTGTCTGTCTGTATGTCGTTTAATAACTCAAGAACGGTTTGATCGATCGCGTTAGAAATCGATGTATCTGTAAGAACATGTGATTTCACAAATGAATGTCTGTTGGTTTGCCCGTTTATTTTTTATAACTTATATCAGGCCTCACCAGTTTTAATGAAAATTGGTATTCAGTAATAATATGGGATTGCGCAAAGGTTAAGCTACTGCCTATCAGTTTATCTGTCTGCGTCTTGTTTTATAACTTAAAAAGATTTCGCCGATTTGAATGAAACTTGGTTTAGTCAGAACATATGATTGCGTAAATAATATGTCTCTGTCTATCTGTCTGTATGTCTGTATATATGCTCTTTTATTGCTTAAGAACCGTTTCGCTAACGTAATGTGTATTGGTGTTCAATCAGAACACATAATTGTACAAATAATAGGCTGCTGTCCGTTTGCTTGTCTATCTAAATGTATGTTCTTTTATAATTTAAGAAATGTTTCTCCGCTTGAGATGCAAATTGGTATTCAGTAATAGCAAATGATAGGCTACTTACTATCTATCTGCCTATCTGTATGTTTTTTTATTAATTATGAACGATTTAATAGAAGTGGATAAAAATTAGTGCACAGTCAGACTCTGTGATTATAAAAATGATAGGGGTCTTTGCTATTTACATACGTCGTGTGATAACTATAAAAAATAATCTTGATTTTTCTTTTATATCTTTAGTAACCATATTCATTTACTTTTGTGTAGTTGCATATGTGTGTATATGAATGCGTAATTTGCTTTTTATTGGAGTTGAATTTTGTATGTTACTTTTTATGGAGCGAGGTACGATTTTGTAAAGTGGTAAATTCGTCTTTCTCGATTAGTTGAGACGATTGGGGTTGTGTAATGTATAAAAAGGAGTGTGTAGTTTGTTGTTTTTTTTTTTCTGTGCTAAAGCCATATACACAATTACTATGAAACTGGCGATAGGTTGTAGTCGCGAATAGAAAAATTTCTGAAAATAAAAGTAGCATTCGTACCTGACGTTAATATTTATCATTGCAAATGAACGTCAACCACATCTCACCTGGAAAGTTATCATTTTGCCATGGCAAATTCGAAAGATGCCGAGTGTTGTCCGATTGCCCGTGTTTATCATTTTGGTATATCGTTGTGACAATACGAATCGTACCTCACGTTCTACTTCTTTGAGTATCGTATGAGAGAAGGGAAAATACCACTTACGTGTGCTTACCACCAACCGTTTACTGGTATGTATAATTTAATGATTCTCGGATCTATGTTATCGTCGAGAATAGCATTGAATAAAAAGAAAACACGGAAAAAGAAATAAAACAAGTAAATTGTTGGAATAAACTCGTATATTTTACAACAAATTATACTTTTCATAACTAAATTGGCAAGTTGTTTTATCAACTCATTTCGTTTTCACAAAAATACAAATCCGTCAAAAAATCCATCGAAACCGATAAAAAACTCACTATATTTTCCGCTCCCGTTCTCCTAATATTTGAAACGCAAAAATTTATAAGAGTGAATGGGTGTTTGTTTCTCTTTCGCTCAAAAACTATTCAAATGATTTTGATGAAGCTTTACACTAATACAGCTTACACATCAGAAAAGCATTTAGACTGTAATTGATAGACACTTTCATTCACGGCTCCGATCACGTGAACATGGATAAAAATTCTTTGCTTATGCAGAACAACAACAATTTTCAATAAAGGGGCGACGTCAAAATCGGCCTAAAATCGAAATCGTTAAGCAAGACCAAGATCGGGATCAAGAACATAGACGAGATTATTTTGTGATGAAAAATTTTAATGAGGCCGTATGTATGGTTTCAGTGTAAGAGTTCTCGATTCTCATCGGAAAATTGTATCGCAACCTCATCTACTCCAGAACCAGAATCCAAATCGAGACCGAATTCAGAATCATACGTTAGTAGAGGTTCGGAATCAAGAACGGTGACGAGTTTGGCATCGAGGTTGACGGCGTGATCGGTCAATAAAAAAGATGAAAGAATTCATTCATTCTATATCAACACTTACAGAAGCAGCCTATGTATTGTTCTAATTACTATGTATACATGTATGTAATTATCTATGTATTTTTATTATAAATATACAATAAGAGAGCTGCAAAGCAGGAGCCACCCCAAAAGTACTCAATAAAATCTGACCAGAAAGAATTGTAAGAAAATATAATTATTAATTTCTGTTTCATTAAATATACATTATTTTGTTCGTAACTAAATATCGAGAATATTTTTTTTTTACGTTTTCTCAAGCAGTATATTATGATGTCGATGACATCCCCGGTTACGATGCGGTAATTCGCTTTGTTCTCGCTCGTCTTATCAAAATCCGTCCAATACCGGGGAACGTTTTCTCGGAGTCATAACCCGTTTTATACGAGTGCTACCAATAACGCGCCGAGAGTGGTTTTCGTCATCGATGCAGTATACGAACATCGCGATCCGTACAAGAGAAATAAGCTCTGCGGACTCATTTGAAACGTAAGCTCATAAGTTCACAGGAGTTGGGCGGCCAGTCGCTGTGAACGTCGATCGAGTATACGCGTACTTTTAAATCGACAAACTTTATTTTAACGCCGATCCGGAGCTATGCGTCGAAATTGTGCACAGCTAGAGAGGGAATTTAAAAGAAGAATTTTATTCCCGTATAGAGTACTCTGTGCTGTAGACATCCAATTACCTAATACCTCTTAATGAAATCTGCCCCAAATTTATGTGTGGTGACTAAGAATAAGAAAGATTTATGAAGCAAGAAAAAATTGAAAATATTATTGCCGGGTAGAATTTTAACCCTTCTAAAACAAAACGGGATCTGATTTCATGCGACAGTTATATCATAAACATTCTATGCCATATTTCTTATCGATCCTGGTTATCATTAAAGCCTGCATTTTCGCTGTGTCAGTTAACGCGACGCCATGTTCTGCATGGGTCACGGTTATGTTCCAATTGAAACGTATAATGTAATACAGATGTTTTTTCAATAGGAATATTATTTAATTTTCAACGCACGAATATGGATTTTTCACATTGAAAAGTTCTTGACAAGAATTCAATCTTATGATGCCTTTTGCTGAGTTTTTTTTTTATAGAGAACCATAGCCAATGTACATCAAAGGTTTTCTTACACAGAAGGCGTTATGGAACGTTTTCAGCGGTCAGTAGATCTTTAAAATTATGGTGCTTAAACATCGTACTATATTGAACACCAAAAAAATATCAGCTACAGCAACACGCGGTAGCGTTTCACACTTCATGATTGTCCAGAGACATATCGTGAACAGCATATTCAATGTGCAGTTATTTCTATGCAGTAAGCTGTTAACGGTTTCATAAAGACACGTATGCTTTAATAGCAACGAGGAACTCCTAGAACAAGTTCAATGTTTTCGAGTTTAGCATCCTTTTGCGTGAGGTATTTTAATCGGAGAATGCATGGCAATTCAGCGAGAGCCCGAAAGCTTTGTTTATTAGACGCACTGGCGGTGAGCCGCGCTGGCTTCCTTCAACTCTCTGTATGTTTGTGTTATATAATTGTCTTTATTTATGCATTTATTAAGATGTGTTTAGAAGGAACTAAATACTATTCAATTAAACGCCATGCAACATTATACATGAAATATGTCACGACGTCGCGAAAATAAATTATAATTGTGGTTCAATAAAAAACAGAAACCATTTAGCGATTGATTGATTATTCAAGTGTTTGTTTTACTAAATTTGTCATTAAATATGTAAGTTTACTGGTTTTTTATTGAAAACTTCAGTTTTATGGAAAAACAAAATTCCATCAAATACATCAAACAATACCGTAATGATTTGATCCACAAACGAAGAACAATCGAATAGGGTCGCTAAATTAAATTATTATATTTTCACCAATTATTGTTGTCAAAATTGTAAGGGGTCTTTGTGAAGATACCTTTGTTGTACCTCCATTTTTTTTTTAATTTTGGTTTGAAAAACTAGAGCCTTAAGCTGTCCACAAAGCTCATTTCATCTTAATAGCCGTCGACGAGCGCCATCGCCAATGCGTCAACAACGTTCAGGACCGATGGCTTTGTGTGTTCTCTAAGACATAGGTACAGCAAACGGTTTAATTTGACATAAAATAAACAAGTGACACTCGACCACCACCGTTAATTTGACTAATCAACAAGACCATATTTATTTCAAGACCGCGTTCTTTTTCAAAGCTTCACTCGCCATTAGCTTTTACACTGTCCAGCGACCGGACGTCGAGCGATCCCTAAAACGGGAAGGCCATCCATAAAGTGAATCCGTGAAATCGGATCAATTTCAATTTCGATCGATCGCTCCGACATCACATGATCGAACGAGCGGCTCGTCGCTTGCAATTGCAAAGGGAGCGCGCATTAAACGACCTATAAATTGATCCCTTCCCCTCGGCCCCGCCGCCCCGCCGACCCGTCCACGGCCAACCGTCGGCATGCAATAAATCGGCCCTTCCAGGCTTTATCGCTGATCGCAGAGAAACAATATGAACAGAATCCGGCGCTATCGGCCGACACTGGCCACTGGATTTGTATGTCCGCTAGTCGACTTTCTCAATAAAAAAAAAAATGAAAAATTTTTCGCATATCATTTTTATTAATCACCTATGTAAGAAAACAGAGTCAAAACTGTATTATAATGACAATATCCGTTTATATTTTAAACAGAGGCATTTTTTTAAAAACATAATCATATTGATACAATATAGAAATGTGAGCCTACTGCCAGTAAATTAACTTCACTGATGTCGAACAAGTGGCTCACTGTTTTGCTGTCGGCAGAGAAACCCATTCGGTGGCAAAGACTTTTAAATAATCGAAAATAAAACTCAGCCTAAGACCTACTAAGCCGAAATTACGTGACGAAATTCGGCGTATAACACCCGCAATGCTTTTTAAATCGTCAATATAGCACACCGGGCCAAAATCATATGATATTTAAATATACAGCTGAAAGCCATTATTCTACCGAGTTTACGGCCATTGGTAGCGCTTTGATTGTTACATCTTAAACGTGTTAGACAATGTTTATGCCAAAACATCTTATGAAGAGAGTTGCGGGTCTCCATGGGCGACGGTGACAATCTCTATGAGCTCTCACGCTCGTTTGTTCCTTAAAGATCCCAAAAAAATATTGGAGATTAACAACATAAGTTGAAATTCGAAATTGTGAAATACTAATATTTATTTGAGAGTTTTACACATTAATTGTATTACTAAAAATTAAAATATGTTAAATTTCTAATTAAATTCATCAACATTAGTCTAGTTTTTATGCCGATATCGACCTTCCGAACAATAATTATATAAGTTTTTAGGTATTTTGTATACGATTAATAATAGGCAAACAAGCATGCGGGCCAATGTAACATAGATGGCCACCGCCGCTCATGGACACCCGCAGTGTCAGAAAAGTCATTTGTGCATTTATCAGCATTTGGGATGGGTGGTAAGGTTAATGTCGAAAACAATCGTTAATTTCGTATTTCAAGTGTAATTTTTATTGTCTATGAAATAAAGCTATTTTTCATTTTCGATTTGAACGACATTTTAAATAAGAATAAGGCTTTTTCTTAAACATCCCCTTGTACAGTTTGTTGAGAATACCGCTAATAGAAAATCATTCCTAAGCTTGAGAGAGTGGTAGAAAATTGCACATGAATCGTAACGGTAGTAAAACGCCAGACGTCAAGTTGATGCTGATGGTATTTCCGGTGAGCAGGGCAATGAAGGAAATCAAGTACAGGAATGAGGTAAATGAGGCAGGAATATTGACAGAGTACTCCTCGTGGTATACGCCATAGAGCATACACAAAGATGCTGCATCTCTTCGGGTTGGGCCAACGGGTCGAGCTGATCTGACACTACAGTTGCTGGAGATTAATTACAATCCAAACAAACGATGTGAAGTCTAGTGAATCTGAAATAAAAATGAATGCGCTATTAAAGTTTTGATTGCAAAATGTACGCCTCTTAATTTAAACAAAACCTAAATGTGTTGCAAATGGAATTAAAATTAAAAATATAATTTTCACATCTATAAAAAAAGTTTTGACGTATACCGTAAATTCCCAAACACTGTTAACATTAATTAACATATCTATGACATGAACTCATACGCTTTTACGCATACAAAAGTCACCCAACGTGCATAAAAATGTTTTAACACATACCCCATGTCGGTGATGCGATGACGTAAACTGATAATATTTTATCCATCCAATAATCGCCTAACGTACCTATAGCAGTTTCCACCTCCAGAAAAAAATCAGCCACCGAATTTCGGCCACGTAAGTTCGGCATGGTGTGTTGCTTTCAATTTCAACCAATAACATTTTCCCTATTGGCAACATATTTAATAAACCAAAAAGTTTGAAACACACTATTGTTATAAACATAAGAGGTATTGCTGTATTGCTTACATAAAACATGAGATATTTTATTATTCAGAAATATTAGATCGTGCTTGTGCCCAAAGGGACAGTCCACATGTTTCCACTTTGTACGAATCTTATTTAGAAACTCGTCGATTTTGAGAGCTTAAAATTTGCGGTTTTTTAATATTACATAATGTCTTAATATGTACGTAGTTTAAAATATATTTACACTTGAAGTAAAGGTCGATAGAAATAACAAAACGCATTTCTTGTACAAATGAATTTATCAGAATGGAAAGAGATTATCTTTAATCCAAGCTTGTTCACGTATTTTAATATCCGGCGTAAACATGTTTTATTCGTATCATCATTAAAATATAACACAATTTCCTTGTACAAAATGAACATTTTTTTTTCAAATACAATTTGTTTTATCCACCGTTTTTGACGGTATCAGAATTCTATTATGCGTTTACCAAAATATTCTTTAATATCTTTTGATATTTTTCGCACTAGCGCCCCCTACCGCCCTTTAAACCGCACCGTTTGCAATGAATTTTTATCGCCGGCGTGGCTCGGGTCAAACTCGAATTTCTATTTACTTACAGTTTGTTTTGTAAGTCCGCCCCAGGCCAGGCCGCGTAAGCCCTTTCTGATAATACTCAAGGCAATAAATATACCACGACCTTTGATATTGTTGGGTAATTGTATTATCGTGTTTCTTTGTATTGAATTGTTTTTATTGTATATCAATTTCAGTATAGAATTTAAATATTTTATGTTCAGTTTATTTTCAATATTCATTGCATATCGATATAAAGTAGACGGCCGAGCTTAAACCAGTTTTTTCACATTGTACAAAAGTTTTTTTTTTCGTCATTTTCCCTCCAGCCCTTTACGTTTTAAGCGAACGGATCATTTTTTTGCTTTCTTTAATCAAAATAACTCGTGCGTGCGTGCATGGGTGTGTGTACGTTAGTGTGTGCGTTTGAGTTTGTGTGTTTTTACACGTGAGCACCTATGTGTGCGAGCGTTTGTATGTGTTTTACTATAACGTAATTAAAAAAACCTAAAACATAAATTATATAGCAATTGTTAGATATGTCAACAACTGCTATATGATTTATGTTTTCGGTTATATCTTCAGGGTTTTGATTGTAAAGCCTTTGTAACTTTATATAATACATAGAAAAATTGATATAAATAAATTATGTGATCAAATCAGAGATTTCGCTTCATTAATAAACTAAAATATATTTGGAAAATCAAAAAATGCATGAATTTTCAAGTTTTCAAGTTTCAAGCATTTAATTTAAAATAACAAATATAATATATTGCTGCTTAATAAAATAAAACCAAAACAATTTTTTTTCTTCGAGAACGGATAAGGAAAAAAATTCATTCAAAAAGTTTCAAAAAGCGCTGTCTACATAAGTCAAAGCATATATATATATATATATAGCTAGAGTTGCAGCAAATAAGGAATAATTTTTCTGATGCCTGATTATGATGTAACTAAAAATTTATGGTTTCGCATTTTTACTTTATTTGTACTGTAAGACGTTGCTCCGTACCAAATTTCAAGATTTGTTCACGGGAAGTACCCTGTAGGTTTTGATTCCCTTGCGAGTGTCGAAAATTTGGGGCATAAACGACTATATCTTTTGATTGTGTTGATTTAGAAATTTGTTTTTTTTTCTCAGCTGCAAAAGACAGTAGACATAAGTATTTGATATAAATTTCAGCTTGATACTTTCGCACGTTTCTGAGAAATAGGATCTTGACAGACAGACGGGCAGACGGAAAACAAAGTGATCTTATAAGGGTTCTGTTTTTTTCCTTTTGAGGTGTGGAACCCTAAAAACAACGTCAATTGTTAATTATCAAATGATTTGTTCCAGAAATATTATGGGATAAAGATTTTTCAAAAAGTATTTTGTTTTTAATATCTTTTAAACTACTATACTGATAAATTCCAGTTCTTCTCCTTAATAAAAAATGTTGATTGTCAACTGCAAAAAATTGGTAAATTCATTCGAGAGATATCGTTATCGAAAAAAAAAGGATTGTTTTTTATATAACACCTGAAATTCTTAATGGATTATTGTTCGGTACAGTGTCAGTTTTTTTTTTCCTTATGAAAATTCGCTGCCGTAAAGCAAATTAAAATTCAATTAAATGTTCGATAGATATCGTTGTTGACATATTCAAATAATAGCGATTTTAACTTCCTGCTATGAAAAATGAAAAATTTTCCAAAATTAGAACGATACTGTTTTAGACTCGACTTGCGGTAATGAAGTTTACATCATATCTTGACGTTTTAAGCTCTTATAAATATATCTTGACCATTTCCGAATAATTTTTGTTTGTCTGTATGTATCTTCATGTGCCAATGTTCACGAAAATTTGAATAAGTCTTTCATTCCATATTGTTCAAAAATACTATACCGATAAAATCTAAAACTCACCACCTCTTGTGTACTTAAAAAACAACTTCGAATGCAGCAAATTACGTCAAAAGCGTTGTGTTCGTTCGAGAAATATCATTAACGAAAAATATAAAAAAAGAGATTTTTCTAAATAGCATGTCAAATTTTTGATAGATAATGTTTGGTACTCCGGTCATCTGTTTAAGAAACTGTCTGGGATGCCATAAAGCAGATCAAAATCGAAGAACACGTTCAAAAGATGTAGGCGTTGAAAACCTACAAAGAAGAGTTTGTTTGTATATTTTTGAATTGTAAGAGGTCAAAACGTATTAGAACGATATTTTTGAACTCGAAGATTTCAAAAAAATAATAAAATTGATCTTTCGATCACGGATGAGCTCAACAATTTACTACTATTTTATTTTTAAGACTTTGAGCCCGAAATTGTTTTAAATTTTTGAGCTTAAAAACTCATGGACTATATTAATAACTCAAAGAGCTCAAAAACACATCGATCAATATCGCAGCGGAAAGTTTCAAGTATGGCCTACAGGGTCAATCGTTTTACAGATTTTCTATTTTCTATTCTATTTTATTCATAAAAATGAAGTCTAGCCTTAGTATCATCGCATAGCTCAGATAAATTCATATACACTTCATTGATCAAAATCCATCTTGTCATAAACTTGGTATAAAATTGTAAGTATGTTGGTATATATACACACATCCAGATGCGTAAAAAAAATATAACACTATCTTTGCTGTAGCACAGTGGAATAAAAAAACACTTTGGGCGGTTAAAGATGTCGAGAAATTGATTACAATAGTGAGTAGTCGTAGTGGTTGTTAGAAAGTATGATAATTTCAGTTTACTGACGCTTATAATTTTAAATTACACCTATACAAAACATATATATTTTTATGATCACCTCTTCAATCCTTTCATTTTAGTACCTCATTGAACTTAATTAAAAAAAAAAATTTTAAGACACTATTACAATTAGAATTTCAAATTATTTCAATGCACTATTTTAATTTTGTATAGTTTTAATGTACCCAGTGGTACTAGCGCCGCCAAGAAAAATGTAACGACATACAGCTTATAGTAATCGCTTTGTATATTTAGTAGCTAACAACGAGAAAACAGGAACAGGCATGCTACAGATCAAAGACATAACACTCCTTTCGGGGTTCGCCGCACTCGGGTAAAAAGCACATACCAGGAAACTACCTAGACATCAGCAAGTACCTAACAGTAAGTATTAGATATATTATTTTTTATAACTGATATTTACTTATTATAAAAGTTTTCATTTCAAAAATTACGTAATGACATTCGAAAAAAACGGCAAACTAATAAAAACTGTTTTGTTCCGATAAAGTAATGCCTTGGCTCACAAGTCCGTCATTGCTGTGACTGCGATTTGAGATGGTGGCTTCAAAATACCTGAGCATCCTCTATATTCACCCGATTCTGGCCCTAGTGAACTTTATCTATTTCGAAGGTTAAAGGTATATCTGAAAGGACAGAGATCGAACATGATGAAGCAGTGGTCACTGTAATATAGGATTTTTAGGTGCTCAGAAGAACGAGTTTTTTAAGAAAAGATTATTAAGGTTAAAAAAAGTACATATCAATAAGTATATACAAAGTATGATCCCTATATATGTAAGAAAAATATCAAAGTAAACCTTAATAATATTTAAAACGCCTTGTCGCAATGAACAAATGATGAGTACTGTAACGCTATCTATCGGCGACCTCAAAGTAAGTTTCTTTACGGGATTACTCAACCTGGTTTTTTTTCAGATCCCAAACTTGGTTTAACAGTTAAAATACCGAAAATTATTTTTTTATTGGCTCTGTGTATAATTTAAACAATACAGACAAGCAATTTTGTACTCAAAGATGTTGGGCCACCAAACGCAAATTGAAGTTTTGATTGCTAATGTGATTTAAAACGAAAGTGTAACTTTTTTCGTTTTCTGCTCGTCCTGGTTATATAAGTACTTATTTTATGGACTAATTCAGATTAAATTACATGGAACAACCAGCGCATTAAATTCATCTTAAAGCATTTTTTTTAATCATGTATTTGTAAGATCACGCCATCTTGTTAGAAGAGTAGGTAGACATCACTGATTTGTATATAGTCTTCTTATACTCTTTCATTTTACTGACGTCTTTTAGTCGTTTCATGTTAGAATTTGGTCCTTCTTTAATATGCCACCAATTTGCTCTGAATTAAACTCTCTAAGGCGCTCCTTTTTGAATCTCTAGCACATACGTTTGCTCTATAGATCTCTTCTAGTATATAACATAAACCTTTTTAAATTATAGTCCCTAAAACATATTAAAATAAAAACTTGGAATATTTAAAAAGATTAAAAGAAAGAACTTCAGGACAAATAGATTTGGATAAATAATTTCTGTAACTTTGTTATAGTTCAAATCGATAGTTGTGATCACTGAAAAAAAACACCGTGACATACGGACGAATAGACAGACATCAAAATGTCATCATAAGAGTTCTGTTTTAGCCCATCTATGTCTGGAACCCTAAAAACATATAAGCAGCTCTCTTATAATTTCCTTGGAAGCAGATCTTCATCACTACTCCGGTACGCTATCAAGATACGGTCTTGCATACTGAAAGTTTAAGTGCTCCGTAAAGTCTACCGAGCTACGTCTCGGATGCGCCAGAGTGCAGTCACAGCACGGCCCCGTAATTGCATCTGCAGGTGGCCCAGGTGCGATGCCTTCCCTCGCCCCTTGCGCTGTTGTACGCTCGGTGTTAGGTGTTAGCGGCCGCGCACTTTGTGACATTTGAACTCCGCTGTGTGCACAGCGGTGTGCACTCGACGGGCGTCGTAAACCGCCGTCTCTAATGACTGGTTGGATGGAATATGAGATTATTTTATATTAACCGTCACATTCTATTATGTAAGCTGTTAATTCGTGGAAATCCACAGACGCTTGCCTGCAACACGCATTTACATGGAGCATGCAACCCACCGCTAACCCTCGAATCTTTTCTTCCAACAAATTGAATTTTGATTAGAGGATATTGATAGATACTGAACGTCTAAGCAAGTGTCAATTGTTTATTTATCTTTTGTCCGCTAATAGTTAAATTGTTATTTCTACATACGTTTCACGACAAATTCCTCAAGAAAATGCAGAATATTTTAACACTTCTTACGCCCTAGTGGATGTGACTTTCTGCATTATCCTGAGTATGTGCCTAGTTGGCATAAAACGTACGTAGAAACAACAATATAACTGTTAGCAGACTATGATAAATAAAAAATTAGCACTTGCTTGTGTTTTCAATATCTGTCAATCCTCTCGGCGCAATATTCAACTCTTTGGATAGGGATTCATAGTGGAGGGGCAGATTCGAGGGTCAGCGGTGGATTGCACGCTGTAGGCAAGGCCTTACTAACCGTTACCCCCCACATCATTGGCCATTAGGCATTATGAATCTATATGACAAAAAAAAAACTGGTGAAGAGTGTATGGAATTCAAGAAATAAACAGCCCAAAACCATTCCCAAACGATTCGAAAAATCGAACTTCCTTACTAATATGTTCAGAAGTTTTAATCGATACTTGGACAAACATAAATCGTCTTTATAAAGTACATGTGGAAACATAGGTTTGTGAAAAGACTTTTTCCTGCCATTCAAGCACGTTAAGAATCAGTAAACTTTTTAATTGATGTTTGTTTCACATTGAATTCATTTTTCCACTGTATTACAGTTGCCTTAATAAACTGATAAAATGTCACCATAGCATTGCAAAATTGTGAATATAACATCTACCTATGTCTTTTGCCAGGTACCTAATACAGCTTTAAAATAAAAATAAAAAAACATTGCGCACAAAATGTTATTTTTTGTTTCTTAGTTATTCCCTGCTCACAAATCGAATAGTCAATCCGAATAAGAGCAATTCGAATCAATGCCAGTAG
Organism: Eumeta japonica; assembly: GCA_005406025.1. NCBI lineage: Eukaryota > Metazoa > Arthropoda > Insecta > Lepidoptera > Psychidae > Eumeta > Eumeta japonica. The sequence continues at coordinate 153,493 of BGZK01000290.1, forward strand.
AAATAATTGATAGCAAATAAATCATCAGGAAACACTAACAAATCACACGAACTCTAAGTTCAGCGAAGCATTGAGGCACCGCACTCGGCCGGACGTTCTGCAAGCTCTAATGAAATATTCATGCAAATGTATCTCTTTGTGTGATACGTGCGCTAGATTTATTTGCTTGAGCCGTTGCACTCGGTGCATTCGCGTCACTCGCTCGGCGACACCATAAAGAAATTATTAACGGCCTGCCGCCGCTATCGTCTGCATCGTTCCGGGAAGTGTTTCAGTAGACGTGTTAGTTTAGTAGAGGTACAAATGTAAATTTAATATAAGACTTCATAACCGACGCTAGGAACATATGTATCATATATGTTATATTAATTTCATTACTGTGGTTCCAAAGGGATACACACAAAGGGTATTTGCAAATGCTTACTCTTTCTAATGACGATGCGAAATATTTTACACATCATATGGTTCCGGAAAAGGAGATACTGCTAACGTCATGTCGTTACAAAAAAAAGGAGAACATACAATATTATCCACATCTATGTCATTTCGAACATAAATATATAAAGTATTTTAAGCATTTTCTGGTTCCGAATAAGGTCAACGAAAATCGATACCACTAAGTTCAAGAAACGAAAAATATAAGCTGTTGAATTCATGAGTTTATTTTTAGTTTATTTTTATATGTTCTTGAAGTACCGAAGTATCAGAAGTTACGATCCAAATATTAGGTTGCCACGTGGGTTCCTCACCAGTGACCGCAATATATACCAAATATTAGTAGCCAGTGGGTTCCTTTCTTACGCGAAGATACTCAATAGCAATTGACTGTGAGTTGGATTCATATCAGAATTTATTAAATTAGAAGTAGTCAGTCAATCGGTTTCGTATCAGAAAGAAATTGAGAAGCGGTTGACCCTCGTAATCCTCGTAACTCTTGTAATCTTTTAAATAAAATAATTTTCGAAGGGTAAATTAAACGATCAAAGAATGAATAACTGAATATGTAATAAGGATAATTGGTCACTATTGTTATGTTGAATAGGTACACAACAATAATATACGGTTTAAAAATTATTTATTTGCGTTTTAGAATAATTTTAATGATTTGTGTAAAATCTTTATTATATTCTATGAAAATTTAAAATTGTAATGACATAAACTGAATAATCTAAGAATGATGAAAAGATTAAATAGTCAACGAATCGGTATATTATGATAATAACAAGAATTTATTTTTATATTAAATATGCTCAATAGATGCACAAAAACTATAATTCATAATTTAACAATTTTGGGTCTCCAATATTTTTTAACGCGTTGTTTTAATTTCATTCGCTTGGCGGCATTTAATGCAATTTTAGTAAAAAAAAATTTTGCAATAAATCCAAAAATATATTGGATGGAAATTCTACAAATTATCCTATATATTTTTTTTTATTTTAAAATTGTAATATTTTTAGAACGCGCTTTTCGATTTTCTTCCGTTTGGTGGCATTTGACGCAGTTTTTTGAAAACATTTTTTTTGTATTGGGTTAAAAATCGATTGGATCAAAATTATCCCAATTAATCTAAAAAAACGCCTTTTTGAAATTGTTCAAACTACAATATCTTTTGAACATAGTATAAATTGAATTTATTTCTTGCTCTGGCCAGTTATGATTAGTAGTTTTTGATGTGAAAAGTTTAAGCACATACCTAATCGTAGTTCATGGGTAACTAATTCTTTGACGAACGAAAAGGTTGTTCGAATGAAAACTCGTTAGGTGCATTTGGCGGATTTTGATGGGTAAAATCGTATAAATTCGCATTACCGATAGATTAATGCTGTATACATAATAATGTATTATGTAGCAAGACATGAAACGAAACGATTTCAGACGAGGCTGAAGGTGCTCTCGCTCGAAGTCTGAAATCATGTTTAACCCGTGCCACACTCTATATTTGTTGTATAATATGTATTGAAACTGTTTTCATTTACTTGGCGACATTTGACGCGTTTTAAGTACATAAATTTATGTAATTAGTTAAAAATCAATTGGATGGGAATTCTTCAAGATATGGTAATAAAAAAACCTACAAAAGGTTTTTAAATTTTTATTTATTGAATATATTCGAAATGGCTCTACCAATTAATTTCCAAATTTAATTAAATCTTAGTCTTAATGAATCCTTTCAAACGTTATGTTGCTTGTCTCAAATGGTTGATTCATTCTCAAGATATTGTACTACAATTATTTCCTACATACTGTTCCAACTTCCGCGGTTAGTATAAGCGATGATAGTAGTAAAAAGAAAACGGACGAAGTAGGTATGTCCGTTTCCACGCCTAAAGTCTAACTGCTGGATTATCATAGAAATAACTCCGTTCTGAGAGCGTCCACACCGCCGCAATCTCAGAAGGACACAAGGTGAGTACTACCAAAATTTTTGTGGTATTTGCCTCCATAAGGAACGCTCTGCATATCAGCCTTTTCTTCTAGCATCAATCCCTAGCAGATCACACAAGATTCTATCCTTCAACACATATGCAACACATTCACACTTACACAGGACACACACACACACTTATGGACATCCTTCTGGAATAAATAATCAAAATGACGAATTGTGCAGGATGACTCGATTTTTGAAAATTGAACCCAAACTAACAACTTCCCCATTTCTGTCAAAATATTCAGTTTTCAAAGCCGTAAGTTAAAAATGAACAGAAATAATCAGTGGATTGACTTCCTATCAGAAAATGCCGCTTAGAAATGATCAGGGGTTGTATTTGTATCAAAATTAATGAATGATGAATGAGTTGCTTTCGTATGAGAAAATATCAAAATAGAAGTCTCACTAATGTTGCGACAGCGATCGTTAGCACTCCCCAACGTCCACTGGGTCAATGTGAAAGACTTTTAGGTACAATACTCTCTAATCTGAAGTAAGAATTTCATATAGGGTATAACATCAGCCGTGAGGAGATAAAAAACCCAACACAAACATATATTTAGTGTGCTAATCGTGACTAACGATTTTCATAACATAAATAATATCTAAAATGGCCAACAAAATGTGCTGCAGTAAATTTATCGTAAATAATATTTTCTTAATGAGATATATAATTTGAAAATGTTTTCATAATTTTAACACAATAATAAAAATTTACTCAATTCATAATTGGAACTTTAGAATAACAATCAAATTTATCTTTGTGGCTCTACCATTTTAAAAACGAACATTTTTAGAGTGGTAGAGCTATAATATCGTCAAATTGGCTGTAGTGCGAAATTGAGCCAGTTCGAATGATTATATACCAAATTCTCACACAATACAAAAGTGAAATAATAGCATCCGTTGTTGGCTTTCGTTCTGTGAGTGAGAGTTCCGGTAGTTCATCCGCTCATCACTTTGCTCTCCCTCCATAAATTCCCCTCTATCAGCCTACGCTCCCGCCATCTATCCACTCTCCGTCAGATATTTTCTTTCTAATCAAGAGGTTAGTGACTCCGTGGGAGTTTTCTGTGTCCATGGGCAACGATTTTCACCTAGCGAGTCGCATTAGCGTTTGTCCCTCACAACCGCAGAAGAATCATCAGTTCGCTGTCGGTTTTTTAAAAAAGAATAGAATATCCGATGGAAGTGGGAGGAGACTGATGCAAAAAGGTGAGTACCAGAACTCTTACTCACTGGACGACACGTAACAATAGAAGTCATTTCTCAGCAGAAGTACTTCACGTCTGTATTCTATTTGAGTGTGGTATCTCAACGATCTAGCCTTTCGTGTTGCATTCAAGTTGGTCACAGCATAGATCTACCATATTTAATCTATAAAATGCACCGCTGGTTGTTCCATTCTTATTTCACTTTCTTCCTCTACACACACATAACATATTCAATCACAACTTTACTCAAAACATTCGTATTGTCCTTGAGTCACAGCAACACGAGACCGTCCTTGTCGAAAGCCATCTCAAAACTTTTCTACTCATTTTGTATTCTACAAACCAGCTAAAAATTGTTGACCTTCAACAAGCACCCTTAGCCTATGTAATAACTTAATACAGAACAAAACAAGAAGACTTTGTCAATCGCCTTTGTATTCCGCGTACACTCGTACACTTTCGAAACACGCGACCCACACCTGCCCCACTTCCAGCCCGGATATTATTGCGAGCTCATGAACAGTTTACCAGTTTTGGCGACAACGTTCTGATATTGCTATATCAGATATCACTATAAAAAACACATTGAAGTGTTTATTATTCTTTACGTTACCCGTTAAAGTTATAACGTGATTATCTTTTTTAACTATAAAAAACATTAAAAGTTTACAATTAACCTGCAAAATATCATGCGTCTACATATAAGTTAATTTCTCACTTGTTTTGACGCGAATAACGTGTGTCAATTCCATCGAGACCTAACAAGTAACTTTATTTGATGTATAGTTATTGGCAGATTTACTCAACAGTGATGCTTTTATTTAAAAACAAGACATGTTTGCTGTGAATATTATTCATTCTAGAATTTCATTCTAGAATAAAGTTCATTCTAGAAAACTATAATTGTATAAGAAGCCTTAGTTTCCTCATAGATAACAAAAAGTATTACTAATTTAGACAATCACATATTTGATTAAGATAACTGCACAATTATGTGTCTAACTATCATCAACAAAAAATCATCTACTTTGTAAAATTCGCGTCAAATTGAACAACCCAAATACAAGTAATAGCTGACACACCGCTGTAAACATACGAGGAACGTCATTTTATTTTCCGATTACCGGCTGTTTAAATCCTTACAGGGCTGATATTTCACCCCATACTTAACTCGGTACATCAATGCTCGAGTAATGGTATTTGTAGATTGTGGGATACGATTGTTAAGTGGAGTAAGCTGTAAGTGAGCAGTAGCTTATTTGACGGATCACTTGACAGTCATGGAACAGGCCCTAATATAACGTAAGCAAACATGCTCATATGTAGCATTAAAAGTTATTTGTATAGAGTTATTACTCAACTAATGTTAAGAAACACTTCTAGATGAATAGAAATTTTACAACGTGTTATTTAATTATGTGAACCGATATTCCCAAATGAATTATGCTGTTGCTTAAGTGTAATTTATTTTAAGCATTTTTTCATAAATAAAATGATTAATACTTATATTATTTTAAACAAAATACTTACTCAAAAATGCAAGGAAAACATCAATTAGAGGAGGATATTCTCAAAAAATAAAGGAAGAAAAGGTTTTTGAGAAAGACAGATTTAATATTTAGACAAACCTACATTAAAAAACACTTTTGTACACATAAAAACCAGGATAAAAAAATTCTTATACTGACAATACTCGTAAAATAAGTATTTTCTTGAACAATAGCAATTATTATAAATCACTCAATATTTGTATAAATTACATGATTATTTACACTCGAAATTACACTGTTAAAGTATAGTTTGTATTTTCTAGCCACACCTTTACGCACATTGCCAAGTTTTGGTTTGTTTTATACTCTGAAAGAATAACATGACTAAAATTTCACATCACAAAATTCTCATATTATATTTACGTTTACCGCCAAATACTTATGAGTCAATTAGATCTTAAAATGAAAAAATAATATTCCATTTTTAAAACTGTATTGCCATAACTGGCCAGTACGTTTCTGTATATTTCATTTGTGTGACATTAATACGTAATCTGTGTATATATGACGTTTGTATACCCTATGGAATTGATCATGCATCTTTCCGCAAATATTCATAATCTCTTTCTTTTTTAGAGCAACATTGCCAAAAAAACTATAGCCAGTGAAATAGTCATTTCTAAGAAAAATAGCTCAGAACATCAACGTAGAATTGTTGTACTGCCAACCTTAGAACAGCTGACGCGTAGGTGCCGCGCCCCTGCACACCGCACGACCCTTGACCCGACCGCACCCGCGCTTTTGTCTGGCCTAGCATTTATTAGAGTTCTGTCTATATTACTTCTCATTATTTATAAGTATATTCTCAATGACATATTTTATGTTACCAATATTATCAACATTTTATTCTACCAATAAAGAAATGTACAAATACTTATCTATTATTAATAATAGTCAATTAGATTTTGAATCCAAATATTTTATAACTCTGCAGCGTAGAAATGAGTAAAATATATACAGATAAAGATTTCTAAATTTTAGGTCAAAAAAACACATGTTATACGAGATCTACGATCCTCAAGAGTATTAATATACAATTAAATACATATTTCATTTCTATATCCCGAAAATATTATTATCAGCGCACCTCTATTGCGACGGAGCGGCCTCCGGTTTCGGCAAGATTTCGCGAAAACATCCCCCAGCAGCTACCGAAATATTGATATTTGAAACGTGCCCCCACCTCGACAATGTAATTGACGGGGCGGCCGCGACTCACGCGGCCGTGTTTAAGCAAACAGTACTATGAATATTTGTAAGCACTCGAACCTTGTTTATTTATCGGTGCCCGAAACGTATTCGACGTAGTAAAAAAGCCGAACAGCGAAGGCCTGAGAGACGATCGCCGGCCGAGCTCCTCCGTCGCTATAAATAACGGGCTTATGCGAGAAGGAAACGAGGCATATTTCAGACTGCCCGGGCTCGGGCGACTCGCGCTCCCGCCTAAGGAGCTATTAATCTGTGTGTTACTTAGATAAGAATAGACAAAGTAGACTGTGCTCCGAAGTTCTAAGAATAACATTCCGATGTGCATTAAATGGTTTATGGGACGACAGTACATCGACTGTAACAGCTGTTGGTTAAAATTGTTTCGTCATTAGGCCGTAGTTCACATATTCCCAAAAAATATTGTCAACCAGTTTTAGCGATTTTTTGACAATGTCTCTCTTCTCTGATTGAGAAACAGAATTTCTAATCTACATACGAGTTAAACAGTTCTCACCAATCAACGCTTGGAATTGAACTATAATAAAGAGGCATCTAAAAACTACGAGTTTACTGTTTTATTAATAATTACCTTCTTGTTACAGACATCTCTTGTAGTCGGACTATACCACATTTATATGAATTGTGTAAGGAGCCGTAAGGAACCGAAACATCTAAACCAGGATTTCCCAAGCAGTAGGGCACATCACCCTTGGGGGACGTAGAGAGATGTCAAGGGGAGTGTGAAATGCTTTCTCTCTACAGTTTTGACCTCTCTCTATGCTCATCTACATGAAAAAATGTGCATAGTAGTTTCAAAAACAACAGATTTAGAATAAATAAATCTAGTTGCTTTAAAGATCCACAACCAACCACCTTCAGCATCCCACCACCACCTTCAGCACTTGTACACTTTCATGCCCGACAACGCTACTAGATTTTCATGGCGAAAGTTGTTATAAATTGTTATTTATAATAAAGAACCTATGCCGACTGTTGCATTCACGTAGACTACGTAATTATTGTTTAGGTTTTTATAAATGAATGATCTTTCTGCTTCAGATCCTGCCCATCGTTTCTGGCAGTCAAGGTCATCGACGGCTGGATGTTATTTTAAAAACATAAATTTTCTTTGTGGGTCATTCTTAGAAGATACACTCACGCTATAACGGACTGTTTTATACATCTTTTAATGATCTATTAATACGTAGTACATTAAATAGATATATCTCTTAATATTTACTCAGTGTAAGCCATTTAAGTGTCCCAAAAGTATTTTTTCCAGATTTATTAAACATTATCGTCAATGCCTATTAATACTTTGAATTATGTAACAAAATATATTGTATAAACCTGGCCAAATAATGTAGCTATGAATTAACAAAAAAAAACCATTGTAATCGGATAAGCAGTTCTCGCATGAAAAGGACTTAAACCGACAGAAGACAGAGAGACGTTTAGTTTTTATAAAATGTATAGATATAATCCAATGACTTTTATTGCAACTAGTGATGGTTCATCCCATCGGACAATGTCTGATTTGTAGTAGATAATCGATAAATCTTTCTTTTCTAATGATTACTATTAGCAATCCAGTGTGCCCTTTGACACTATAACTTGCTCAAAAGTACCTGAACAAACGAGCTTTGATCTTTGTCTTTCGAATTTGCGCTAGGAATGTCATAACCTTTTACCTTATAAAGATACAAATTGCCAATAACATCTTTAGAACCGTTTTGGAAATAGCGCTTTTGGAAAGAATGAGAGATTTTCTTTTTGATGATTGTTAAAAATCCGTAATAGTTCGCGAACTTCTCGTTTCGGAATCTATGCCGCGCAAAACACTTCAAGTCTAGCCCTTTTCACCAACATTATCATTCATACTTCGAGTGATTTCGGGCCACTGAGTTGTATTATAAACGCATAGATGAAGCATTCTGTTTGTACTCGCACTATCTTCAAATATTCTTCAAACATTTTGCCGTAACGAAATAACCCGCTCCCTTCAGTAGGGTTGAATTCGTATTTTCTGGTTATCCATTTCTGTTATTGTTTCGTGAGTGATCGTTTTAGAATTACTTATATCCGTCTACGACGTGAACGCATCTGTACATTGGTATTACACGTATCATACAATGTATGAACCAGTTATTCAGAAAAATATGAGGACTCTACTACGTTTCACTTTTATGTATATAATGTACAGATGTACATATCCGTGTTATATTATATAATAATTAAAATTTAAGTTTTTTATATTTTTATATTTACGATAATAACAAGAAAATACACATCTAAAATCAAACCTAAAAAAATCGGCCAAAAGCATGTCGGACCATGCTCTGTGTAGGGTTCCGTAACCGTTACTACAAAGAAATGCACTACAAGTGAAAAAAACTACGTTGTTACAATTTTTTCATGTTTCCTGCACAGAGTAAGTGCACTTTAGTCGCGTTATTTTAAGTGCGTTAATAAAGAATTTATAACATTTATTACAATCTCAAAATATAAAAATACGATGTGAAAAATTGTACCAACAAAAGAGCATATCTTCATTGCACTTACGTCTTTTTGATGACAAGCACAGTTTTTCGACAAGAAGTAAAAAGCGGTATAACCGATCATTTTTAAAATAATTTTCGTTGAAAGTATTTATTAAGCGTGAACTTTGCAATTTTTTCACATTTTTTGGACATACTATTTAAAAAATAAAGAAAGGGGACATAATTTATGCTAATTTCGCTTCGACCATTTTCAAAAATATTCACGTAATCAAAAAGTCATTTAAAAAATTTAATATTTTTAAAATACCTGTTGAAATATATGCCACACGTTAATATTGATTGAAAAAAAATTTTTTTCAGCTTTTATGCACTTAAAATGTCCCCCTAGAAGCATTAATTTTTGTTATTTAACTACCAAACTAATTAATAGCTTATACGTGACATCTACTCTCCAAATTTCATTGATATACATCTTGTAGTTTTTCAGTGACATGCCTGTGATATACGGATGCACGGACAGATGAACGGACATGACGGATTCGATTTTTACCACCTTTGGCTACGAAACCCTAAAAATACAATAAAAATAACTGCATAGAATAGCACGTAACAGCTTAAAATAGATCGTAAAAGCATTTATTATCTAACTAGAAGACGGAAATAGGTAAAATAATACATAAAGAGAGCGATGATGGATCGAGAGTTAAGTGCATCGCTTTCAAACCAGAAGGTACCGGGTTATATCGTGTCCAAGAGCCAATCAATCAACAAGTTTTTAACTTATATCAAATTGAATTACTCGCGATTCGCCTCATATGTATAACAATATTCGTTAGTAACCCTCAACCCGCAGTTGGCCAGCGCGGAGGGATTAGAACGAGCGATCCCTTTAGTTTAAAATGAAGATATTGTGGAAGGGCATGTCTGAGCAGTGAGGTGATTCCAACCTGACACAACACACAACAACAACATTTTGTTAAGTCAAACACAAACCTATCAACTCTTTAAGATTGAGCATCGAATATTTTCAAATTATACATATTGTCTTATTGCAAGTAAACGAAAACCGTTTCAATACTCGAAACATATGAGAAATTCGTTCAATTGTAGATCCTATTATTAATATTTCTTGATTGACGTCATTAAAAAATTTACTATTTTTTTTTTATTTGAACAGAAATAATTAGGTAGTTTCTCCATGAAGTGCGATTTCTCCAAAGGACTGTTTCTTAAAAACGCCACCACATGTCCCAAAATAAACTGGTAACTCCATATACATAATATATATTTTTTATTATATACCGCAAGTTCTGTAAAAATATAAACAGTTTTAGCACTTTCAAAACAACGTGTAAGGTCTAACAACGCGCCAAAGCCAAACGTGAACTTTACGAGAACCATAGTCTAATTTCCCGTAAACATTACTATTTCTTTTATTCAACGTGAATAAAAACTGATTTATTAATTAAGTTATGGTATATGTTAGTCTTGAATTTTGTTTTAATTCTAAAGCAGCATGTTAAAAACTTTTTTATAGCCGTTCTCAATATGCGTGAAGGCAACTACATGTAATGTTTATATATATAATCTATAAATAACAAAATATCTCTTAAATCTTGTTTTTTCCATCCAGCTAACGAAAGGCAAAAATATGTAAAAGCCGATCGACATATACAAAGAAAGAAATCACATTCATCAAAATTATAAACAAGTGGTATAAATATAGATTTTTAGGAAATTTTAAAATGTCATCTAAAATTATAAAGGAGGAACGTACTAACTATTTCAGGAGTTTATATTTTGCAAAACATTCGTATGAATAAACAAATAATTTGATAGTTTTTACCGCATTTTTAAAGACCTCTCCAATCTATCTCACATAAACTATGGGCAAAAAATGGTCCATCGATTTTGTATAAGGAAAGCAATCCCTAAGTATTTTTGATCACAGTCACATTCCAAAAGTGAATAGCAACTCAAAAACGACACTTTTTTTAAACGAGGAAATCTTCAAGCATACCCTTCGGAAGGCCGTCCGGGTTACGTCGGTCTTCATACTAATTGAGTCTTCACGGTGCCCTCTTCACTTGTACGAATACCTCGAGTGCGCTTGCGCATTCCTCCGCTGCCTTGGCGACGATTTGAAGAGGCAACAAGATCACACGCCTCACACCTCAGGCCTGTTGTCGTACGAACACAGTATATATAGTGTGATAGTCCGGAACAGAGATTATTGTCGACTCTAGTCAGACATCCGGAAACCTTAGTATGTTTTTCAAGGCTTTAATCCAAGTAGAAAGGTCACTTATAGTCGTGGTCAGGATCCGATCCCGATATCTTCTTACTCAAAGACCGATGTTAATGACCACTCGGCAGTCGGGTTTTCCGCCTCATAGGAAACTAAAAAGCTATTATTACACAAAACGAAATTTTAGTAAACGAACACTTACTAATATAATTACTAATATAAATTAATTATTTTAATTCTTATTTACTTATTATTACTATTTTTAAATATGTGATGATTTTATCCCACACAAAGGCCCATCTGTACAAATAATCACACTGAATTAATATTTCACCGGAACAACTCCTAAACCATGAGTCGTCGTAACTAGCGACCGACTGATGCTTATGACGCCGAGAACTCCTACCCAATAAAATTTATCAGGAATTTTACAGGCGCTCTCAGAGGTATTAAAGCCTTAACGAGCCAACCGTCGGGCCGTATCGCCCGATGTGAGATAACGCCATCTCACTTTGTGAGCCATATTTACACGCTCAGAGATCCCCCGATAATCTGCCCGCCCTCCAGCGACACGATCGTGATGATAAATATTAATAAAGTGACAAACTCAAAGACGCTAAAACCGGGCGCCGGCATTTATTAGAGATGGGCTTAAGATTATCACATACATAACTCGCCCCAGCTCGGAATCGCCTCCGCCTTAAGTAACTTATACGGCTCTTTGGTGTTATAATGATATCCCCATACGATTTACTAGCTTTAATTAAACGTGGCCATTAATGATAATAAGTTGAGGATAACGCACGTGAGTGCTTATGCTTGTTCCCGAATATATCCTCTTCGGTATTTCCTCGTATACACGATATTGTTATTTTACAATTAAGCTGTTCTACAATTATTAAATACGCCTTTATCAATAGCACCACATTAATAAAACAAGAATCGTAGTGTAGTCAGGGTCGGATAGGAATAGGTCAAGATCGGTAACTTGGTCGTGTCTCGGTGTACAATGGAGCACTAAATACGCTGGAGACAACTTCACTAGTACAGCTCCAATGAAAATAAATGGCACTACACACATAAAGAAAACTTTTGCTGATTACGTAACATGAACCGTTACATAAATCAACCGATGATTTCATTAAAAAATACAATGGCACAATGACCAAGAGTTTAACCATTCCGAAACTTTTTTTTTTATAACGGGAAAACGCATTAAAGGCATTCAGTACGAGAAAAGCGGCTTTCTGCTTCTCGCCGCCGGGCGGCGAGGGCAATGCAGAATCGACTGAACGAGCAAATAGTAGAAGACTGATCTAAATGGAATCAAATTAGAACGGAAATCTCAGATCTGTAGAGACAGCTCCGCTAAAGATGACTTCGTTTGCTCTTCGTCTCACTTTCGGATTTTTCTATTGCACAGTACATAATTATATTCATTACCTCCCACATTGTTTTTATTTATTATATTATAAATAAAGCTCCATGCCAAGCTGTATGTATTTATGAAAATTGCATTAAAATCCTTTAAGTATTATCTTTTTACTTTTTAGGGATATTGTTTGTGTCATGGGTTTTTTAAATTTGTAATATTCTTATTGTTTTTAGGCCCATTGTTCTCAACAATACGTTTAAACAGAACTTAAATATACTTATTTGAACTCTAAAATATTTGATCATGAAAATATTTTATAGTTCAAATTGGTTTGACGTAAATGGTTTTAAATTAATAAAATTTATGATCAATTTTATTTCATTTCAAAACTTTTTAAGTACTAAAAAGAAACGAAGCTTTCATAACGTCTTTCGACAATAATACATCTAGAGTGAATGAAGTGATTTTGGTAAAATTTGCTCAAACGATGTGACTTGATAGTTTCAGAGCTGACAAATTTTTGAATTGATGAGGTGATTTATTTTTTGGATATTTCGAATTTGGTTTTTTTTTTATATATTTTAGACAAAGAAATCTCACGAATAAATGCATCTATTTTTACTGCCAATTAGATTTACTATGGATACGCAATGTGTATTAAATATAGCAACAGTTTATTTAAATACAATTCTGATTAGAAACCAACGAATATAAGAACAAATAAAGAAGAAAAATATTCATTTCTTCTTGAATTCTCTCACACACTACAACGTCTGTGGTCGCTTCGCGTTGTCTCCAGTGAACATAGCAGAATATTTTATGGAAAATATAAATCAATATAGAAAACCTAAAATAACACGGTGCCCAAAAAAAATATAAAGAGATTCACATAAATACATTTTACTTATATCATAAAATAGCTCTACGTCATTATTCCCTGAAACGCAAACGGTTCAGGCGGTTGGTTTGCCTTCTATCTGGTATCTCGTTTAGGTACTAGGATCCATGAAACTCGAAGTGCTCATAGGAGTATTAAATTAAAAGGGATTTATACTTCCGCTGTTCGATTGCGATCGTAAAATGCGTCGAAATTTTATCGGTTTTATGCCGCAAGGTAAGCTTTGAGGTTTACGGCTTTTTTGCGACACGACCCACGAAACCTGAATAAGTAAACGATACTTAATCTGAAGAAAAAATCCATCTTATTTGTAGTTCGAGCGCATCTTTCGTATTTAAACAAGACATGCCTTGTTATATATTCAAAGAATATTTTTTAATATTCATAATGCTGATACTAGTAGTAGAATGAACTGACATACTGTAACCTTGTTTATATTTCCAAGAAATTTAAGCTTATCTTGTTGGATAGTATACACACGTACATAATGAAAAATTTGATCATAATAAAAGCCTTGAGTTTAAAAGAAAAACATGCATTACGTTGTAAATTAAAATTCAGTTTAATAAATACAGGGCCATTGAACCCCCCATAACTAAAATAGAAATTTAAATTACAAAATGTAAATTTTAGAATAACTTTTCGCATTTTATGACAGCAACTGACATTTCAAATTTCCTGATGGACAGAAATAAAGATACAAGAGCCTCGTATTAGTGCTCCTTAACTTAAACTCTATAATCAATAAAAAATTTTTATGATAACATTTAAAAAATTTTGTCAATTTTTTTTCACTAGCTACGTGGATACATTTTCTTTAGAAATGGTACAAATGAGGCCAGATAATATCTTTTAAAATAAGCAGTCTTTTATCTATGCTAACATATAAATCTGTAGCGTCTGTCTGTACATACAAGTATTTTATATAATTTCATGATAGATATTCGTTTTATGACTAACTGACCCCAATTCTCCTATCTTTTAATTTCATGTGTCTATCTGTTTGTCCTTTTATAACTTAAAAACGGCTTGACAGATTGGGATCAAAATCGATATACTGTAAAAAACATGTCATTGCACAAATGTGTTTATCTTACTGTCTGTTTGTCTATCTGTTCTATTGTCTGTCTGTATATTTTTTATAATTTACAATCAGTTTGACGAATCATGATAAAAATCGGTATATAGTAAAAACATGTGATTGTAGGCTATTGTCTGTCAGTCTGTTCATTTGTCTGTTTGCATCTTCTTTCATAATTTAAAAAGATTTCACCGATCTTGATGAAAACTTTTTTGCAGTCCGAACACGTGATTGTGAAAACAATGGGCTACTGTCTGTTTGTCTATACGTATGTTCTTTTATAACTTAAGAACGGTTTGACCGATGTTGAAAATTACTGTACAGCCAAAACCCATGGTTTCAAAAACGATAGACACTTTGTTATTTTCATACTCCAATAACCAAATACATATACAAATAACCATAAAATATCAATCATTATTTTCCTATTTATTTAATAGCTAAATTCATTTGTTTTAGGTAGTTTTATGTGTGTGAATGTGTGCGTGTTTGGAATTCTATCGCAGTTAACGGTGATTTAATTTTATATGAAACTTTTATGGAGCGAGGTACGACTTTGAAAACTGGTGAGATTCATCCTTCACGATTAGATGGGGCGTGTGGGGCTGTGTAATGTATAAAAATGGGTGTGTATTTATTGTTTTTTTTTTTTTTTTGCATGCTTAAAACATTTATGCAATTACAATGAATTTGCAATACGTTGTACTCGCGAATGGAAAGATTTCTGAAAAGGGAATTAACATTGGTATCAGGCGTTTTCTGCTTATTTTGCTGTTGAACCGAACTACAAAACTGATGTTAAGAATTACTTCATTGATTGGAATCTCCTTGTGTAAAATAGACTATTAATAATTCGTTTTGATTTCGTGTGCGTATTTGTGTTACTAGAGATTCTAAAAATTCTTTCATTCATAGAAAGTAACGCTATCCGTAAGCAATATAGCACAAATTTTAATTTAATACCAGAATTTACCCCGGCTTCATCCAAATCGGAACTGATAACTAATTGAAATCGCAAATGGGACGAGGAGTAGAATCGAAAGCCGAGAATGGGAGGATTCGAATTCGTAAATGTGACCAAGCCCGTAATCGGCAATGAGACTAAAATTAGAATCAAATTTGTGACCGGAATCAGAATAAGAACAGATCAGAATCGATAGCGGGACCGGGATCAAAAGCGGGATCAGAATTTGAATCCAATTATTTCGAGATCGAGTTCGGAATCGAGAATGATACAAATTGACATCGAAAACAAGACCGGGGATGAGAACGGAATAATGATGAGGACCATGATTAATTAACGTGATCGATCGATAATTAAGTTGAAGAAACTGTCTACGCGGGGGGAGGGAGCCGCGGACGAAAGCTAGTTATGTTCCAGAAACAAAAATATTTGGTATATCGTAAAAGAAAAAAATTCAAGCACCTTTAATTCGTTTATACTCAAAGGACTTTATACTGACAATTCAAAAATATAGTGTACGTAATTTTAAATGTCGATTATTTTTGATTGTGTCGCATTCTAAGAGATTAAACAGAAAATATTTGATCAAACGAAACACACAATGTTCGATTACAATTATATACTCAGTCGATCAAATACTGAACTGATACGAAGATATTTACAAATTCACGCCCGCCTCTTCTGTTGCTATTAACGTACCAACTGGGACAAAAGCAGTGTTTTCATACAATAAGCACAAATCCTTACTTACTGCATTTGAAACCGCAACGCATTGCCGATGTTTGCGCAAATTACAACGATGCATGGCTGAGTAAAGTTTTTCTTCCGTTTGTATGTATCTAAGTAAATATTATGTATAAAGTATGAGGAGCTCATTTTAACTTCTACACTCCATGGCAAAACGTAAAACGTTATCCGATGAAATAGGAACAGTTTTTCACTAGTGACATTTTGATTTTTTTAAAGTGACTTTAAAGACTAAGCATGCATGCGACTCACCAGAGAATAGGTGATCACCGCCGACCATAAACGCCTGCAAATCCATGGGGTCAAAAGAAAGTTGCCGCCTTTGAGAAATAAATGAGCTGTGAAAACTCCTCATTTATTTCTCAAACTCCTGATAACCTTTTTATCGTAATCGATTGGAAAAACCAGTGGTGAGATTTCCAGTGGCAGAAAATTGCACATAAAACGTACAGTAATAGAACGGCAACCATCGAGCCAATAAATTAAAGTTATAATTTAAAATATAATAATAACATTTTAATAAAAATTTCAATTAAATAACAATCACCCTAACTAGTCGAGTTTCCGGTAATTTCACATTTTCACTAGTTTTTCAATTCAGTTTTGCATTGCAAGAGAAACTTTTTACCTCAAAGTTGTAGATCTACTCCATAATCGCTAAGGAGAGAACTAGGAAGTCATTCCTGTCCGCAAACAGAAACAGCAGCCGCTATTCAAGAACTTTACCCTGAACATTTCTTGGTGGCAACGCAGAAATATAAAACTTAACGAAACCGTACTCTTTTTTAATTTTTTTGTTTTCGATTTTTTTTTAATGACAAATTAATAAATAAACTGAAACGTTCAACAATACTAATTATTCGTATGGGCTCGTTTGATCTCTGTTACGATGTGAATCGAAAATAACTCACGGCTATTGACGGGAAGTGTTTGAAGACTTTTGTCTTAAGCCGCAATTTACAGCCATTAGTATTTAAATGTACAAAAACTGTGTGTTCTTCTATCCGTCTGTTTCAGGATTAATTAAGGTGAGTCCGGTTCCATTCATGTGAACACGTTACGATGTATTCTTGTAATATACGTCATACAATATGCCAATCACAGTAAATTTATGTCACCTACACGCATAGTAATATAATGCACATGACACAAGCTTTGTGTACCTGACAAACTATTGGAACACACACGTTACGTCGCTATATGTACGACAATCATAAATATAATGTAATTAATATACATATCATCATGAATGATTAAATTGATACATTTTCAATTATAACTATTCGGATTTTGTTTATTATAGGAAAAAAATTAAACATAATATTCAAACTAATTATAAATCTAAGTTGAATACACTTATAACAATATTATGAGAAGTGTCTGTAATTATTTAAGGAAGTATTGAACCGCTTTTTTCTGCAATGGGTAATTATTTCATTTCACAATGTGCGCTTTTTAGGGTTCTGAGCCAAAACGGCAAAAACGGAAGCCTTATAGTTTACTCATGTGCGTTCATCCGTCCATTCGTCCGTATATCACAGGCATTTCATTCAAAAATACGAGCCACATATTGATAAAATGTGCAATGTCTTGTATAAACTGCTACTTACTTTGGTGGTTAAATAATAAAAATAAATATTTCTAGAGGGGCCATACCATACGTGTAACAGAAACTGAAAAAAAATTTTTTCAGCTAACATTAACGAATGGCACATATTTCGACAGTTCTTTTAAAAAAAACTTTAAGGTTTCTAAGCAATTTTTCTGATTACGTGAATAATTTCGGAAATAGTCACTCCGAAATTTGCAGAAATTGTGCCTCCTCTTATATTTTTTAAGTCGTACTTCTAAAAAATATGGAAAAAATGACGAAGGTAACGCTTAATACATACTTTAAATAAAAATTGTTTTGAACATGATCGGAAATTCGAGTAAAAATGGGATTCTTATAGTTTTGGCACGTTCGTCCGCCCGTCTGTGCGTCTGTATATAAAGTTCATTTCACTTAAAACCTACAATAAAATTTAGAGAATACGTATCTTATGTAAGCTACATTAATTTGGTAATTAAATGACGAAAATAAAAGGGGGAAACACTGTACATATAACAGAAGCTGAAAAAAAATTTTTTCAGCAAACATCAACGAGTGGCATATATTTCGAGAAGTCTTTTAAAAACACTTTAAGATCTTTAATGGGTTTTTTGATTAAGTAAATATAATCATTGCAAAATTAGCATAAAACGTCCAAAAAAATATGAAAAATCACACAAATAACGCTTAATAAATACTTTCAATGAAAATTATTTTGAACATGTACGAATATACTTTTTTTGAGTTATTGCCAAAAAACTAGGCTTTTCAATAAAAGGACTTAAGTGCCATGAAGATGCGCTCTTTTGCTTATGCACTTTAGCTTACACTAATTTAAACTAGTTTAATAGTAATAGTCGACATGCCTACTTGTTTTTCTAGTTATAAGCGTCTAAAGTGCTTATAACTATTATGTGCGGTAAACATGGAAAAAGTGTAACAACGTACTTTTTTCATCTGTAGTGTATTTCCTTATAATAATGGCTTCGAAACCCTACAATGAGCATGGTTCGACGTGCTCTTAGCCATTTTTTCTTATGTACGGTAGTTGGGTGTTGCAGAAGAAAAGTGAAAGTAGAATCAAGGCAGTGGAGATGCGATCTCAGCGTAGTATGTGTGGAGTGTCCTTGAAGGACAGATATAATACTAGTGATGTCAGGCGGCGGTGTGACTTGAAAGAAAACGTAAACGCTAGAATGAGAAAAGGTATTTTGCGGTAGCTTGGCGACCTGAAAGAAATGAGTGACGTAAACTGGCAAAACAAATCTGTAAAACGCATACATGTAACGCAAGGTTCGGCGAAGGTCACTTTTGAAAATCGTGTGCGGGCAAATTGTTAATGGCATATTTACAAAGCGATATATCTTCAGCGTCCGAAATGGACGAGCCAGTATGAAAAGTTTGTTGAATATCAGCGAAGCAAGAGAGATATGCCATATCGTACCGTGTGAAAATGTATAATCTCTGTCTATCCCTCTGCAAGATAAGGGTGAATTTATATTAATGAAACAAATGAACATACATATATGTTTTGAATCGACGTTTTTTTCCTAATGAACTCCAAATGCATTTTTCAATCATTTTTCACATGTTATAATGATATTTATATTATTTTGTTCTTTGAACTTTATGACTTAATTCTATTTCTAACATTCTACGACACTACATTTTTTTTTGGGGGGAGACTTAAAACGTCACAATCAAAAAGAGTCCAATATATAGAAATACAATCATCAAAATATTTATTTTCGATCTTATACACTTATTTTCGTTCAGCTTAAAGAAACGATAATTAGAAAAACATCCTCATTTATCGCAACGAAAGCGAACGGAACAATCGGCGATGATACCGCAATATTACCACATCGCGGTATCATCGCTCAAACAAACACATCGTAGCGGCCGGGCGAGCGTCACGAGACGGAGACACGAACCCATACTTACGCAATTATTATTCATGACGCAGGGCATATCGGATTTTACGCGCGTTTACGCACGGCGGAACACGAAAGTCTGCATGTTTCGCCTTCGGCGTTCGCCTTTTACACGATCACGTGCCGCTAGTAACACGGCTAATCGCATTATTCAGAGACTAGAGGTTGGAAGCGAATCAATTGAGATAATTTAAAATGTAAAATTGTTTATGTCAAAAATCTAATTAGATGAAAACTAGGCGGACCGCGCGCTTAAAATTCGCACATAATATGAAAATTATTTTTTTTATAACTTTTAATTGGGTATAACTTAAAAAAAAACTCGGAGATGCATGTAAAAAAGTTGTTTATTTAGATAAATTGTACAAGCATCATAAAAGTTGAGTCAAAAAGCTGACACAAAAAGTATTTTATTTTTAATTTATCCCCAAGTGACACTGCTTTTATGCGTGTGTGCGTGCGTGTGTGAGTGCGTGCGTGCGGCGCTGGGTTTGGGTGGGTGTGGGTGTGGGTGTGGGTGTGGTGTGGCGTGTGTGGGTGTGTGTGGGTGTGTGTGTGTTAATTTTCGAAATAAAAGTAATAATTATACAGGTAATAATTGACTGAAAGTGCAAAGCAACTGTCTATAAAATGGTACAAAAATTTTATGTAATATATACGGGTTTTCTTATAGAAAATAATTCATACATACCGAACTTATTGTAAATTGTCATTCACGTCTACATCACAATGCCCATCAAAAATAAATATCTGTGTACTGAAAAACCCTCTGGAATGTTAAACACGGAGCCGATTATTCGCGCCCATGTCGGTCCGTCGCCATCGCGTACTCATGTGGTCGCGCCATGTTTTATTGTTGTGTCGCCGAGCTTTCATCGCCCCATCGCTAAGGGTCATACCTTTTGACGATCGTCTTACTTCAGGTCGACGGCCTTGAGACCTTCACGCTAGCGCAGGTGGGTCGTGGTATGTAAGCTGTTGGCGCAACGATGCAATGCCAACGTCCGGAATGAAAATTTTAACACGCTTTCCGAAGCGCGGAACTGGTGATTTAATTTGAATCTAACTAAGGAATTATAGGTCAGTTCGCTTTTGATTAAGATTAGAACTCGGTACCTTTACGTACTAAAGCAACGCTTTTGACCACTGGTCAACTGTGGGTATAGCTGTTCACCGCGTTTTTTTAAATTCCAAAATCCACATGCCTAAATGAAAATAAAAATTATAGCATCTCCTCTCACAGTCTAATATGTAATGGAATCAATGTATTTTTTCTTTATGTATTATCAAAGATAAGTAATTGCTTTAAGGAATCGTGAACAATGATTTTATTTAAAATATTAATTAAACTACTTATAGATCTTTATTGTTGTATAAATTCATATTGTATAGCATTTATATCGCTGTAACTTGTTATTGAATAATCGTTGTACGTATTCGTTCCAAACGGATGTAAATAATGTAGTTATAGAGCGGTAATTAGCTTAATTACGCTTACATGTGAAACTAAAAGGAACGCTTCGTGTACAAAAAATAAAAAAATAACGTAATGATAAAAGACAATCTGAGACAAATCAGTTGAATAAACACGACACGTCCGTCGGTGGCACTTAAAATATTTAGAACTGGCCACTTAGAAACTTTAAAATAAAAATACATGTTAAAAATTTAAAAATGGAACTCTTTGACAACCTTGTTTTGTATGTTGCATTTATCTGTCTTTTTTTTACAAATTGGCGGCAAAAAAAATTGTTTGTCTAACGTCAACATGAATATAACGCGAAAAAAATTCCGTGCAATGATTGTCTTTCGTTGCCATTTAAGCCAACAAGAAAGTTAGAACAGACTTCAGTTGGCCTTTTATGATGGAGCTTCATCCCTTCCACTGTTTATAACTGGTCTCATTAATCTGACGTGCATGCGTGAGGGAAGTCCTACAGTGACGACTGACGACAACGTCAGTGCTGTGCGACTCATGATAGAGACTGACAAAAGAGTGACTTACCAGCTGATTCGGATAAGTTTAGGTATAGATATAAGTCAAGTACACAAAATCCTTCATGAAAATGTAGCGGTCAGGGAGCTTTGTATTCGGTTGATGTTTCATAATTTGACAGAAATTCAAAAACTCTGTTATGTTAATTGGTGCCGCGAAATGATTCACAGGTTTACCGGTATGACTCAAATGCTGTATGTAACATAGATACAGGTGACAAAAGCTGAATTTAATGTTCTTCAACAATTCAACAATTGTTTTAGAACATGAAAAAACAGTCACTGTAGACTAATACCCTAACAATTGTTTGCCTCTTATTGTAGAAAAAGTTTGTGGAAAACGACCTCGCAATAGGATTTTCCTTCATCATGACAACGCCTCACTACATACCTCCAGATAAACAACTAAGAATTTAGAGACGTTAAGTATAGGAATACTGGCTCACCCACTTTACAGCACCAACCTGGCACCAAGCGTTTTTTATTTCTTTTCTAAAATAAAATAAAAACTTCGATGAAAGTGATTTACGGGCGCTGAAGCAATGGCTGCAAATGAAAAGGCCGTCGAAGCAACCTCTAAGTATAAGTAGACAAAGTGGTTATCTCGGTGGTTCCATCTAATGCAGTGATACATTGATCTGGACGGACACTATTGTGTAAAACAATAATGGTAAAAATGACAGTTAACTTTTGATTTTCCACTGTATTTCAGATTGACCCACGTAACAACCTATTATTGTGTAAAACTATAACGAATCCAAATTTTAGATCGTCAGTTAAATATAAGGATTAAATGTCATAACAATGTATAATCCTCAAACAATATACATATTTAGGGAGAAACACTTATGGGTTATTTCTTTTCATTGCCTAGCCGAGCACTCGTAGCAAGATTTCCAAAATAGCAATTAATCGTTCTTTTATAAGGATGTGCTTCTCCATTCCGATAGTTATACCACTAAAACAGTGAAACATTTTTGAGATCTAACTGGATTTAAAAACAAAAACGTGACGAATACAACACAACAGCTCCCTCCAAGTCCGACACATCGCACTACTGAAACATGAAGTGACACACTCAGCCAGCCACCCATTCAATTGATCACACGCGACAGTTGAACTATTATTCCAGTGTTCGATGTTAGATTCGGAAACTAATCGATTCAAGTCATTGATATCGTTTAGAAATTGATAATTGTTACCAAGTCAACAATGTCGGCGACACTCTGCCCATTCTACCGAGGCGATTTTGTATATAATATGACAGGAACTAATTTGGACGGTATTCCACTTATGTTACCCACATTTAAGTTATTTATGTATGCTTAGGTTAGACAGTTAAATAAGTATTATTATGATTTAGTATAATTTAATTTTAGTATATTTTAATGATATTGGTTTTAGTTTGCTTTCTGTTTTTGATACCTTATGAAAACATCCGCTTTTAATATTTCGTATTTTTTATATTCAGTATGAATAAAATAAAATCAGTTACTTTGGTATTTTATTATTGCACAAGATCACTTAAAATAATTTACATAAGTATGAGATTTCGAGAGCCTAAATAAAGAAGTTGATAATTAATAGAATTACTTTTTAACTTCATGAGTTCATAAAAGGCTAAATGCCATTTGCTAAGCTTTAATTACATTCAGTAACATAATTATAAACATTTATTTTATAATACACAAGCTTTCCGCCCGCGACTTCACCCATGTTGAGACACAATGAATTCCTTCTCCTTTGTATCTGTCGATCTTGCTGTTAAGCCCAACCGCGTCTCGCACTTCTATCCCGTTGTATTCACTCTATTCCGTTATCGATTCCTATTCCGGTACTCTTTTAAGTCCGATCCAAATCACGCCATCGATTCTGATCATGCGCACGGGCTTGATACTTGTCCCGAACCAACCCTCGACTTCGACTCCAGTCCGGCTCTTTACTTTATCTGTCCCAATCTCAATTCTGATTCTGATTTCATACTCAATTCTGTTCTTCGTCCGATTCATCGATTTTAACTCCGATCTCGGTATCGTCACGACTCCAATTTGGTGTTTATATGTAATATCGGTTCAGTAGTATAAAAACGCAGATGAAACCAGAGACAAATGATAATTTTCTTATCGGAAACTTTCTCTTACACGCGTACAACACACCTCTAAAGTTTCATAATAATAAGACGTATGGCTTAGGCACGCATGAAAGAACACTATTTTTCAAATACGTGTACTTGAAAGTAGTAAGTAGATTAAATACTACTACTACGCATTGCTCCTAGTAGCTGCATCATAATACGAATCGGTAATAGAACGGGCGGTCTTTAAAAATACACAATACAAAGTGGCTTTTTCACCGTATGAAAATATATACGGAAGCGGAAAGCTCATATACAGCGTGTACATTTTTATGTTTCGACCACTCCTCCGTCTGCCTGTAGAACTCGTGTTTTTAAAAGTTTAAAAAAAAAACCTATGAAGCGCCACCAGGAAATTTTTGAATTCGACCCCTGCACGTACGTCTGCATATGTCCATGTATAGAGTGACGGGGTGAAGGGGGGATTGTTTGGTGGACGTATCTGTAATCGCACGGCGTCCCAATTTATCTTCTTTCAGAGATAAAGAACAATCTTCAATTATTTCTTGATGATTTCTTAAAAATCATACCTATACGTATGTTATTTAGCGTCGTTGTCTTTCGGGAAAATCGTTCTGAGCAAGTTAACGGCAGTTAACGCAACCTTATCACACCGCGTGTGATTAACGGCTTAAATTCTTATTCGATTGCATTTTAGTGATATGTATGTGGTATGGTATTACATAAGCATAACGCTAAAAATTACGGTAGTTCCAGTATACCTAATGTATGATTAATAAACGTTAGATACATTAAAATAATTAATTTACATTAAAATAGTTGTCAGAAATCCTCAGTGTAATATTGCCACAGCCAAAAGTTATTTCATCGAATAGGAAAACCGTAAATCTATGTTAAATCTCGTATTTTAGAAGGACTTTCTTGCATGCAAATATCTACCCGGAAGTCTTATTAGATCCATTCGAGTTGTTTCTTATTATAAACTAAATGTTCAGTGCTCGACTTGCAGCGGCCGTATGAATAAATTCAGGTCGGCGCAAAATGCAATGATCGCGCCGGGCGGGCGGCGCCCGAGTCGGCTGGGCGGATTTCGCATTAAAATTTCATTTCGAATTTCGCGAGACCGGATCTTCACAATGGCCGTGCACGACGCCCGCGCCCTCTGTTTTCATAATGTACAAGTATTTATTTCGCCGGCGCGATCGCCTTCCGAAACGAGCTTACGACTTAATGTTTGTTTCATATTCGTTATTTTATTTCACGTCTCGTATTTTCTATTTCTGCAGTCACCTTTTGCCGCGCATAACTCACGTCATAACGGACGACAGTTCTCGACACGCAATCGGCCAGAAAGTGAGCGAATTAGAAGTTATCACCTTTCGTACCTTTCTTACGGGAGACCTTCTATACCCCGCTACGATTTATAATACGTTATGTAAATACGGCTTCGTTTTTAATATTACTCTTAATCATAAAACGAAATGTATACTTATTTTTGGTACAGCAGAAAAAATATTGTCAAAGTAGATTTAACCCCGCAGAGATGCAATTAGAGATGCAAATTCTCTCGTAGTGTGATGGAAAAAAGAACGAAGGTCGTCCTAGAAACTTTGGTAGCTATATTGGTCTCGCAGCAACAAATGATTAAATTTTAAGCAGCCGAAACTGACGGACTCGCATGAAATGATTTATAAATATCGTATAAATATCGATAAATGATATATATATATATATATACCAATACGTATACAATACCTAAATGGAGACCATATCCTCTGGCTTCCATTCTGAAAAATAGGCTTATATTTATGTTTGTATATGAACTGTTTCTGGTTCGTATTTAAAGTATCATAACTTAAGTTAAAGTCAGTATCCAAAATGAACAAGCTCTATTTCGCTTTTTAGTAAAGAATATTTTTTAAAGTATTGTAACATTGAATAAAAAAATCGGACATTGTCTATTACAAAAGCAGTAACATCCGACTAAAGTCGTCCTTATTTTGGAAAATCATTAATAATTTATGATTTAATGAATTATATTTTATTTACATTAATTTAATATATTTGCATTATACGTATGCTAAAAGGATTATACAGTAAACTGTTTTTATTGTGACTTAAAAAGGACATAAATATGTGTCCTTTTTACAAAAAAAAACAAATACTACTTGATGGATTAAAGAAAAAGCTTTAATAATAATTGATCTTCAATTAAGTTACAGTTTCCTAAGCAAACCCAATAAAAAATTAATGGGTTTGCGGCCCATAGTTAAGACTCCTTTGTGACGAATGGGATTGCAGAAGCAGCGGACATAATAAAAAAAAAGAAATGCGTAGAATATCGACGTATAGCATGCACGCTATTTTTTTAGAACGAATCAATTGTTTTAACAAATTTTTATATTCATCTATTCCTGAAATAAGAAGTGAATAATATGAAAGATGACAGTATTATAGTACAGGATATAGGTTACAAATTGCAGTTACATTATATAATTTCATTTTGACCCCATTACTTTGAATAATTTACTCTTTATTATTATTAATTTTATTCTTAATCATTTACCTTACATTTTAATCTACAAATTAAATACCCGTTAAATAACGAACTGACAACCGGTGATTATTTAGATACATAATTTTTGTTCGATGACACATTTGTTGTTTACGAAAGATATATCCGTAAACATTTTCACTGTTACATAGTTAGTTATCGACAAATATAGCAATCAACTCTATATTATTGCTCAGAAATAATATTCATAAAAACTAGACAATACACGTGTAAGTTGCGACATAATATCATCTTAAATAATGGTAGCCTCTGAAATTCTGGTACGTTAATTTTGATTAATTAATTATGATTATTTTCTAACATCAATTTGTATTAAATAAAACGAATTTATTATTCCATAGGAAATTAAAGAAAAGGGCTGTAACTATTTTTATGGAACTTAATAATATATAAAAAGTTAATTTCATATTGATTGATTTTACCTCATATGGTTAATAAAAACGTTTAAACAATCACACAGAATGTGCGAAAATTCGCAATGTTGTGTAATTTCGTAGCTATGATTAAACCATTTTCTGATAATTTATAAATTAATCATAATTAATTTAATTAACACTTACGACAACTGGTATTCGTATGGAATACTATTCTATAGTTTAATTACTTAGTACCTAGTACTGCATATTATTAACAGATGAAGGTAGGATTTTTTAATGCAATAGACACTAAACGAAAGCAAAATAACTTACGTCTTCCATAAAAGTTAAACGCACCCACCACGTCAAGTGGCGCCTGCAGGAAGAGAACGGCTGTTGTATACACACAAAGAAAAATACGTATTTAAACATCGCGATAGCTAGGAGTACGGCGTATAAACATGGGATTCCGGAATACGCCTTAATGTCGGGAACGTGCCGCGATTGTTTACAAAGTCTGCGCCAAACGGCGCGCCCGCCGGGCGGCGACCTCTTTATACTGCGCACGATTGTCGATTTTATTGTCTTTATCGTTGCTATGAATTAAGTGCTTGTGACTTTTACGATCACTATACAATCTTAGAGAGAGCACTACCTACGGAAATACAGTTGTAGTTCTCAACGGCAGGTTGAAGCGATAGGTTATTGTCTTTTCAGTAAAACGGAACTTGACTATATGACGTATGCTCTCGGTCGCTGATGAGGTCGCTGGTTCTGTTATAATTTTTTGATTTTTTGTTTTCGCTATTCAGCACATGTTATTAACCATAACGCGGATCAGATAGAGTAAAAGTGTAGGTATACTTGCGTACGCGCGTGTGAACAGCACTAAAATGTTATGGTTTTTATTCTACTATTTAAACAGTTTGCCAATGAATTAAAATAAATGGATTACATGAACGTCGTCCTAGTCAGATGATAGTAGTTTTACGTAAAATGTCTCTGTAGATGTGCTTTATTTTTATAAATATAAATTTTACCTTTATATGTATAATTAACTATTACTTTTCATTTCCGAATAACAGTAGTCACATCAAAAAATATGTGACTGATTTTATAATAGAAAATATTATCGATACTTTATACTATTCAATAATTAATTAACTAACACTATTCGTACCTACTAACACTAATCAGAATGTATATAATGTCGTTATTTATAATAATGTTTAAGGAATTAATTGGTAATAGCACAGCTTTTACGTTTTTGACTTACACATAGTATTCGCTTTCTTAAGACAGGTATAGGCATACATAACTAATACGTATTTATACTTAGTCATTTACTAAGGACTTACTTTATGAATATTTCAAATACGAATCACGAAACTGCAAATAAATGCGTCCATCGCTGCTTCATGTCACATTAAATAAAATACATCAGTATCTCGAAAAATCTTAGAAAAACTTTACCTAAACTCTAAGAAATATATAATAATTTACATTTTATTAAATTACTATCTAGGAATAGACAGGAGAACAAGTTGAGAATAATGTAAAACATCCCGTAAGTGCGAAAATAATAAATCGTGCGCCATATCAAAAAAACATTCTTTGGATTTTATAACTCCAAAAAATTCTGCAACAATAAAAGCTTTTAATAATAATAAGATAGTTCTATTTATATATAAGACACTTTATTAAAAAAACGTACCAAAAAATGCATTCTTTCGATATTATTTGGTTTGATTTCCATTCAGACTTGAGGAAACAAATCTTTGCTTTATTTTCAGGTGCAATAAAGTTTTCAATGTAACCTTTAAGTTTATCAAATAACTTGTGTTTGTTCATTGTCAGATGTGTAGTATTTGCTTGTTGTGTTGTAACAAATACATAGTTCATTGCCTGCCTGTACGCCAGCTGATTATACACAACTTAGGCAAAATTATTACGAAAACCTATAAATGCACATCTCCGTGTTTCATTTTCAAAATAAGAAAAATAGGAATTAAGAAATATTTCATAAATATAAAGAAAACAATTTGTAATTTATGAATGATCAAACATACTTTTTTGAATATATAAATAATTTGAAATTCGATATTTTATCATATTATAGCGGTACCCCGAGTTAATGTATAAAATTAATGTGTATTTTGTTCGTCTTCTATGCGTGTCTAAACCTATTACGATAAAAGTTTGATTATATGCTGTACGCGCGCCTGTGTCGAAAGTTTTCGGTCACAAGGAAATATAATATTTATTCCCCGCTTCGTTCGTGTATTTGTACCAGTGAACCTATTCTTAAAATTCTTTCATTAATAAAAAGCTCCACTATACCTGACTAAAACAGGTTTCTAACATTTGCTACCGATTCGATCCTCGTGTCTGAACTACTAAACAAATTTTAAAAATATTTTCTTTTATACAAGGTTATGTTATCCCAATGTAACAAATCCTACGATCTAAATGATCTAGAATTTTATCTCGGCTTCGCCGAAATCGGAAATGTGACAGATAGCCAATAGCACCAGTTTCAGAATCAATAGCAGGGCCAAAACCAATATATAGAACGGGACTGGGGTCGGAATCGAGTGCAGAATAGGGATCAGAATCAGCAGCGATATATGGATTTAGAGATATACAAGATCTATTTACAATATTATCCATTTAAAAAATGAAAGAATTTATCCCCAGTCCTTTCTTTTTCTATTTTAGGGTTCTGTAATCAACATGGAACCTTTGTAAATATCCGTCTGTCTTTGTAAATGTCCGTCTGTCTATCTGTCCACGGCTTAATTTAGAGATTCCTATTACTGAAAAGCTATCATTTAAAATGGGTATGCATATTAATCGCATCGACAAAGTGGTAAAATAAAGCCTTAAAAAAATTGTTTTAGAGTACCTCCCTCATTCAAAGTGGGATGGATTCATTGTGGGTTTGTGAAAACCATTTTCGAGTCAAGGATCCGTTGCGAAATATTAAACTTTAAACTGTTAATTACCGGTAATCAAGCGAAGATATTGTAACTAGAAACAACGGAACTCTACACTGCGCGTGATCCGAAAGGCATTTAACAGGTTCTTTTTTGTTCCTAACGTATAATAATGAAGATGAATAAATACGAAAACGAAGTACCGTCTCATTATTATTACTACTACCCTGTGTACCGAATTTGATTAATTTAATGATCATAAACAATAAGGGTTTCTTACATCCATGATATTCATCAGGCTTCGTTTCTCGGATGTCTGAAGCGATTAAAAAAATTAACTCTCTCAAATAACTGGGCAATCATCGTACATACATTTAATTTAATTGAAAAAATGGAAGTCATATAAAATTTATTATTCGAGTGTTATTTTCAGAGGAATGCATTTTTATTTAACGTATGTGGATTATAACGTCGAGTGAAAAATGTATGTCTCTCTTGAATTCTATTCTATAACAATTTAATAAATAAAAAACTTTTCCTTCCCAGGAAATTGTAAACCTTAAGAAATTCCTACGATCCATGAAAATAACTTGAAATTATCATATTACATTAATATATTACTTCACATGCGAATATATTAATGTACGTTTAAATTGTGTTTACTTTCGTACAGACAAATTTTTTCGACGTTTTCAATTAGATCGTTTGCCGACCGCCGGCGATATCTTTACTAAATTGAATAAGATCCCTCACAGAATATTTAATTTCGCCTTAGCAGTGCTTTAAATTTTCGATATTTAAAATTAATTATGTTTTATTTGCCAAAACCATCTCGTTACGGTTCCATCAAATTAAATGTGAAATCAAATCGGCCGGATGAAAATTGTAATCAAATAACTTTGTGAAATTGATTGCCCTTCAGCGCGAGTCGCTGATTTTAAAAGATGAATGCTTATTTATAGACGTATTATGTTTCTGTATCTTCGTCTTCGAGTTTCTATGTACATTATTTATCTTATTACTTTGACTAAGCATTTCTCGTGTATATACAATTTTATGTATAAGATATCTCGGAAAGGACCGTAACGATTTTCATGAAAATTCGTATTTTATTAATATTGTGCTTTTCAAGTTTCTATATACATATACAACAGAGAAAAAAATACATACATATATATATATATATTTTTTCTCTGAAAAGACGAAATCAAAAAACTATTTTCATAAGCGTTGCTTTATTGCGTTACGTTGTACAATCTTGAAGTAATAATATTGTTGATGTACCATTGACAAATCAGCATTTGGAAAGAATTCAGGTCTTTCCAAATGTATGAAATTGTCGCCTTTTAATAGATTTATACCCTGGTACCGGTTAAATCGTTTAAAAAGCAAAACATATTGTATTAGAAAATTATATGCTTCCTTTCTTTACAACAAAACTAAAATGTATCTAAAGCAATAATATGAATAAGTAAACAAGAGCAAGGGAACACAGTAGTATCTGTTTGCCTATAAGATAATCTAAACCTGAAACAACTATTGAATTCAAAATACCTTTATCACATAGGTTATAAAATAACATTTGAAATACGTCACATTTTTTTGCAAATTTACACTTTACCACTCGTTGTATATAATAACACCGATAAATATAGTAAAAGATCTATTCTATAAATTTATATAAGGAATGTCTTTGAATGGAAATCAATATACAGATTCGAGTACGCTCACCAACACAAGACTTGAGAAATGTACTCCAACTCGGCGCAGAACAAGGTGAGAATCGGATTTTAGACGGCGGCGCCGGCGCCGGCGCCGGGCCCGCTCCCGGGGCTCACAAAGGGCGCGCGGCGGGCATTCAATTAGCGCCGATGTTCTCACCTGTCGGCCCATCGACAATAATTTATGTAGGCGGCCAGCCGGCTCCTGCAGCGATATTTATGGTCGCCTACACAATTAACTGTGGACTAGTGAGCGTCGGTACTGCCGAGTGTAGGTAATCCTTTTGATTTATCGCGGACGCTGTTCTCGATTATGACGTGCATACACAGTGCGATCAAAAATAAAATAAGCAACGACATAAACTTCTTCCATAAATTTTAATTTTTTTTTTCAATTTCAATCAAAACATTTCTATTTGACAATCGATAAGTTATCTAGGCGGCTAGACGGCTTCAATGGCAATATTTACGATCGCCTAATAGTTATTAATTACTGACCGTTTGTGAACGGACAAGCTATATATTTTAGAATTAGTTGGCCTGGCGATTTGGCAGCATATGTGTTGCAGGAAACCCACGTTCGGGATGCATTTAAAATTGTTCCTACTTTAAATAGAAATATGCATTGATAAATTTATGCCCTAAAAATAAAAATGTTTATGGATCGACCGACTTATAGTCAGACAGACGATCAGACCAATCTTGCGTCACTATTCGGCTATATGATTGATTAATAGACTACTGAACATCATTTGCAAGTAAAGGTAATCAAACAATAAAAAGTCTCATAAGCGAAGCGAAATTATAAGGAACAACAAAATCGGTAATTTGTTCTATAGCTACCGCTACGTTTACAATTAGACAAGTTTCTTATTTGACATGTAGAGTGACCGAAATCATATTATATCTACAAATATTAACTGTACACTAATTTTAAGAGGTATTTTTTTTAATAAATAAGTCTGATGATTATTATGTATAATGAAACGAAAGACTTTAAAAATAAAACTTAAATGTATTATCATTATCAACTTTCAAGACAACTCGCGTAGGATGTTCTTTATTTAATTCAAAATTTCCCAAATTATTAAAACATATATACTTATTCAATCAATCAGTAATCAATTAATACGTGAACGTAAGTATAAGGTTTATTAAATAAATACACTACATTTACAAATAAATGGATATATTGAGGAGACGTAAAAAAAAAAAGCAACGATCAACGTAAAAACTGCTTTATTACTATTTATCAAGCTAATAATTATAATTAAATGAATCTAATTATTAAAAATATTTATTAAATCTATAATTACTACTTTCTGCTAGCAAAAAAAGCTAATTATAAATATACAAAAAAAAGATATAAAAGTCACTTTTGAAATGTTTTTATAACACTTTCTTTTAACAATGTTACTCCGGGCGTACCTTTCCTTAGGTCATCTCCATACTTTGACCCTTTTAGCATCTAACCCTAAAGAAAACAGTACTTCTTCCAAGCATCATTACCTCAGTTTCATATATCAATGGATCAGGCCAATCGAGGACTTGTGATAAATAAAGGGTCCTCTAGTACCCGATATACTTATAATGGGATTTGTCACATGTCCAGGATCCGGAACCTTTTAATTAATAACCTCAGAAGGAGTCGATTTGCAATTGTTTAACACACTGCTTTCGACGAATTTGTCATCCCTCGCTGATGTTATTCTTTTGCATCCTAGCCCTTTGCCGAATCACATATTTCCCACTCGATGTTGTTTGTCGTACATTGGGAAAAATGTCAGACTCGGAAACTCGCAATATATGAGCCACTTCCCTGTAAGTGTAAAAATTTACAAAACTAAAGACATGATCTACACTCATAAATGGTATTGTGACTCAATTATTAAAGTCAATAAATAAAATAATAATACTTCAACAATGAGTTGTTCACAATAAAATAAAATAATATCATTTATGTAGTAGATATGCATTAACGAAATGAACATTATAGCGAAAAGAAAAATAGTTATAAAGCATATCAACCAAAAAATAAAAGACATTAAAAACTCTTTCCAAAATCACATATACCCACCTTTACACGTAGCCAGTGCATAATGAGAATTTTGAGTTCATCTAAAACTGTGTATAAGTTTAACAGGTACTCACTTTATCCTCTGGCACCCGAATCATCTTTGCATCAAGGAGCGAGTTAATTGGATTCCAGTTTTAACGTCATTCAATCGTAAAAGGAGCTCCGCGAGCCGTGCTCAGAGTCGAAGTAGGATCCCAGTCAACGGTGCAGATCGGCTAAAGCGGGTCCGACTGGCGCGCGCGCCGACGCCGGTTCTTAAATAATGACTTGGCCACACCTGCTGACCTGCTGGATCCGATTTACAAAACACGCATACGTATAACAAATTTTACTAACGCTCTCCTTATTTACAATTAGAGATCTGTAACCAGCTCGGTGGGTTACATTATCTCTGTCGCAAACCAATTTTTAGAAGTCATAACGCCCGAATTTCGAAGAGCGTAAGAACTATGATTGATTGCTTAAATGACTATTTTCGTGCAATTTGAAAATTTTATGAAAATATTGCCTATTGGAATGTATATTTTTAGATTAACAGGTGTAAGTTTTACAAATTATAATTGTTAATTTGTTTTTGTGGACTTATTGAGACGACATTTTTAAAAGAAATTGCACATTTCACGTTATATTGACCCTATCTGCTTTATACACCCACACATTACGCGTATACTGAGATATTGTATTTTTAATATTATTTATTACATGACTTATCTATATATCTGCAGTTTATACTAAACCCTTGGTGTTGCGAAGCGCCAAAGCGTAAAAAAACGCCAAAGCTCCTGCCATTGTGCATTTTTCAGAGACATTAGGTTTTATGTTCTCTGTCTGTACTTCCGGAGTCGTACCCTAGAAGTCGCCGCATGCGCGCGCGCCCTAATCCGTCGTCGGCGCGCGCGAACAGAGGCTGTTAAACCGCCCGCCCTCGCGCACTCCTCCCGCGGCTCGTTACTCACGGCTCGCGGCGGCGCGCGGCCGCCTAACGACAGACATTGTGACAACCTTCGTGTTATCTTTCGCCTCTTTTGGCTTATCGAAATTTTCCCGTCGCCGCCGCTGCTGCTCTTTTTGACGTCGGAATACATTTCTGCTTCGGCCCGTCGATGGCGACTGAGGGACTATATTTACGATAATTGCTTATATTTTTCAATTGGTAACTCTGTCATAATATCCTTCCATTCTTAATTTCCTTTTTTCTCATTAAAAAAAAAATTGAAGCTTTCTCTCAAAAGCTCGAAAGATTTACTCGAGACACGAAACTTTTAGGCGCTGTTGGTTTTGGGCGAAAATTTTTAAATAAGGCGTACACTGACCTCACATGTCCTAGAATAAAAATAAACGTTTCAATTCTAGGATTAAAACGAAATGCACCGACCATTTAATTTCAATATGCCGCGTTTTCAAATTTTACCAAAACATTTCGTATGCACAGTGAAAAAAAGGGCCAATGTAGACTTTCTCGTGTATTTAGCTAAAAATTTTGTTATCTACATAAATATAAAAATATTAAGTTGAAAGGCCTCAATTTCCGAACCCTCCACGCTGACCTAATACCGGTCGGCCGTCGCTAACAGACATTGTCACCAATTCGGTGACAATCTCCGGAACCAAAAGCTTAACATGTTCTCTAAGGCATACAGAGATTGATTTAGTTTGAATTAAATTAAAAATCCAAAAATCAATTCACTCGTGGTCAAAATTCGAATTCACTATTTTCCGTTTCAAAGGTGACGCTTTCATCGATCTGAAATAAAAATATTGTGCGATGGTATGCTTCAGCATGCGGACTTATAAAAACCTAGAATAACAAATAGATTATTTAAATTTAAAATATTTCCCTATAGTGTTACGTTATTTTTTACACTAGCTCCACCCAGCATTATTATGCCCTACTCCGATACATGGCGTACTTTTTTATTGTTTCTTCATCTTTTACACAGATTTTTCAGCACACTTTAATTTTTTCTACAAACTTGTTGTGTTACTATAAGTCATAATAAATATTTTAAAAAATAGGAACCCGACTACAACGCCACCTATCGGGTTTAGATTTTATTACATCCTTTCTTGGTATTTATTATATAAGCATACAACATGAATATTAGCGATTTTGTTCCACAAATATCGAATATACCAATAACTTGACTACACCTCTACCCATTTGATTCTAACATAAATATGAACCATCGTATCGACAAAACAAATACAAAGTACGAATGCAACCTTGCTTGTTAA
This sequence comes from Eumeta japonica, assembly GCA_005406025.1. Taxonomy (NCBI): domain Eukaryota; kingdom Metazoa; phylum Arthropoda; class Insecta; order Lepidoptera; family Psychidae; genus Eumeta; species Eumeta japonica. Next base: position 189,229 of record BGZK01000290.1, read on the forward strand.
AATCGTTCAAATGTTATACGATCACTAACAGACGAACCGACGATAATATATATGTATACATTTTTCCACTATTTCAATTTGGATCGACTGTTTTTCTAACCGGAATTGGAAAAATTATTTCGACTATCTAACCATTTCAATCTTATTTAAACATTTTGGTAATAATTAAACAGTCCAGTGCACTCGCCGACCGATGCATCGCGCCGGCTGTCGGATTTTCGGCGTGTCGCTGTCGATGCGGGCAAACCCCTCCGCCCCTCGATGTTAATTACTGTAGTGCGCCCGTGATGCAGTTCGACCGAACAACGGCCCGCCGCCCGACGTCATATGATTTGGCATCGCGCGAGCTAATGCCTGCTGTAGGGCGATGATCTTTCCGAAGTTTCCGGGAATGTCCGTTCAGAAAATGATTTTTGCATGTCCGCTGCTTGTGAAAGAATTTGTAGTCGCGTTTTGTGGGGTCTCAGAAACGAACAAAAAGTTATTCTGTTTGACGATGAAAATGTTTTCTATGTAACAAATCAATTTTTATTTGCAATATTAAATATATACTGCGATGGTACAGAAATAACGAAAGACATTGAAAAAAAAAAAATTTTTCTCTTCCGTTTGTATAGAGCGTGTAATCACTAATTCGACATAGATTCATTTTTGGAAGAATAAAAGACTGAAGCTAAAAATTAACACAAAAAACATTATGATAAAGAACCATATTTTTGCCGAATTCAAAGGAAACAACATTTATTTTCTGTCATATCTTATTGGTTACATGATTAATCTTGATTCGTTACACTTAGATCGAATAATTTGACATCTTCATATAAAATGGTCATTAGATACTGCAACGTAATTAAAAGATATTTTCTTTTTTATAAAAATCATGGTCACCGTAGCGTCCCAATACCTGTCGCTCAGAGCGCGTCACGAGCCCTCTACAGTCGACTATTGGACACTCCACCGAGATCAAACGCCAATGTGGCGAAGGTAAATAGGTACATACAAACACAATTGTTTCAAAACGAAGAAAGCGTAACGAGCTCCCCCTTTCGCTATAAATTATATTTTCCTTTTAGGTAAAGTGAAAAAATTATTTATAAAAAAAACTTTTGTTGTAATAAGTTTTCAGAAATTCTGTTGAAAATCGTTGTGATGTCAAAAAATACAAGGTGATTTAATAATGATTTCGCTTCTTTCTTTTGAGCAAGTCTATAAAACGTTAGAAATAAATTTAATATAGGTTTAAATTTTGAGTTATTTTCACAAACTGAGATATATATATTTAGTTCATATTTATCTCTAACGTCATTTATACAAAGTAATATAAAATAGTTATGTATTCTTTCAACCCATCCTCTAAACATAATAGAAAATTAAAAATAATTCTCGTTTATTATTTTTCATTATTATCTATCGATAACAGATAAATTCTCGTCAAATTTTCCCATCAACAATTTCTGATGATTGAACAAAAGCCAATTATGAACTCGTGATTTCTCGGAAGATTAATTTACAACAACAAATTAAAACTTGGTAGGTACGTTCATTTGTGATTTCGGTTCGGCGCAAGAGCTTAAATTAAACTTCCACTCTCGCATCACAGTTAAATTGTTCTTTAACAGTTGAAGGCGTGACAGACACACGGAGGAGTGACCTGCGGGCTAACTCCTGAACTTGTTAAGCCATCCCCGTACAGTGTTGCATTATGTACGAGTAGTCGTCCTCACCAGCGGCACAGACGTGTCCGTCCGTGGGCGTCCGTCCGTTTTATAGCATTTTTATTCATTCTTGATTGAATGCGACTCCTGAAACTTTATAGGAGACGATAATTGAATGGGATGATTGAATGGACCTTGATTGAATGGGAGTCTTCTCTACCATCAGTTTTCGGCTGTTGTGTCATGTTTTAATCATCCCATTGTCGAGGTACGCTTTCCCACAACCATTCTATTTCAGGTTAACAATCTCAAACCCTTAATGCTAGCCTAGAACGGGTCGGACGTTGCTAGCTAGCGTTGTCGTCAATGCTGTCACAACCTTCGTGATCGACCGCTTGACGTAGTCTTCGAGGCACAGAGCGTATGGTACAATTTGACTTGAGTACAAAACCGATTGATCAGTTCGCCCATGGTCATTATCACACCTTCAGGTTCTACGGTCACTGAAACCACTGAGCCGCCACTTCTCAATCTTTACTATTCACGAAATATTCACTTTCGGAAAATGCTCCTGTGTCGGGTGTACGACTAAATATAGTTATGTATTAGATAACTCCATTGAAAAAAATACTAAGTTTCTATAAATTTCGCAATAGAAATGTCAAAAAAATTTAAACTAAACAATAGTAATTGACAAAATCGGACCGGCGAAGCCAAGCAAAAGCAATCGTAGACCTTGCGTTACAAACATAAATTCAGTGTTATTGGATAGTTAAACTCAAACGGGTACGACACACTAGATTACATTTTAACTGGCGATTTGAAAAAAAGAAATAAGTGCCGCCTGTCAGGCTACGTTATATAAGTAAACATCATTTCGTGATGTTAACTGTGATGAAAGTCATTTCGTGACTGACGAGGCATAACCTCGTAATATATTTTTCATTTCGGACTCAATTTGGGCCTTAAGCCCTGAACATTGGCCTAGTACAGTTTGAAAATCGATAACAACTCGCAGAACATGTCAAGCTATGTAATCCGAAGCTATCTAATTGTCACCGTATTGATACAACGTCCGCGACAAATGGGTTAATTTGCTCTAAGAAAGTCGGAACTTTGAGTTTAATTTGACTTAATTTAAGAACTCAATCAATCAGGTCAATTCTTGTACTGATCAAAATTGAAATTCACTACCTTCATATTCAAAGGAATACACTTGACCACCCGGTTGTCGCCAGAGTTAACAAGTAAACGAACCGATTTTTAAAAAAAAGGATAGTGAAAAGTAATAAGATTGTTTATTTATACACGTTATAGATGACTCATCGACCAGAGCACTGGTGTTCTTGACATTGACATATATGTAAAGAACATTGCTTATTCTCAGATTTGGCGACCACCGCTCCTGGCAAAGAAAATAAGTGGAAAAACTTACTCGAAAACGTATAGATGGACCTCAATCTGTCCGTCCACATGTTTGCTTTTAAGCTTTTCTAATATCAGCATTGTTCATTGTTCGTGAATTGGTATTTGTTCGGTATTGATAACAAACCCTAATTCAATAACTATATATATCTAGGTTTAGAGTTACTTATTATTTCTGCACTATTAAATCAAAAAAGTATTTTATTGTCATAGGATTTAAGAAAAATTACATTTGAGCTTTCTCTCACTTTGAAGGTATCAGATTAGCTTTGCTTGACTTCTACAGGAGATTTAAAATAAATACGTCTTTTTAAAACAGAAATGTCTGTAGTTGTCAAACTGACAAACAACCCTCCAACTTTGGGTGAGTTACGAGAATCAGCTTTGACAAAGTTAGCACATAATTGATTGTAAAGATTCGATTATTATAAAGTTATGAGGTGTTCACGAGGCACTTTCCGTGGTAGTAAACGAAAATCATTTAACATTATGAAAATTAATCGTTGCTTGGATTATGCTTTATTTTTTATTATAATTGATGACGCTTTTATGGTAGCAAAATAAAGGCGTCATCAATAATACAACATATATAAATTAAAGCTAATATCAAAATGCAAAAATACTTTTTTTAAACAAAAGAACAGCAAGTAATTTAATGAAATTCCTGTTATGGCATATCTTAAATCAAAATATATCAATCCCCATTGCTAAATATCGGGGAAAGATACAGTCTTGCTGTATTTAATATTGAAAGAAAATATTTTTTATTTTAAATAAATACAAAACTCGTTTCCCTCTGCCATACCATAAGAAATAGAATAGTAGATACAAATAGATGAAAGATATTCATAAAGAAACTACAAAATAATACAACTTTTGGATTATTGTTGCCACTCATTGACGACGCTAATTACACGTCGTAATTTTTTGACGTGACAACGTCTTAAATTAGGTTGCGGCTGGGAGTCACTTATGAAAAATGTAACGCTCGGTAACGTAACGATGAGTCACCGAACGAGAGAGCCCGCCGAATGCCTTGCGTCTCTCCCACTCAACTATGATCGGTCTGCCGCGCGCGCAGCACTAGAGAATTAGTGCATAGCTTGCAAATGTATTGCTTATTGTATGTATATTTGTATATAAATACGTATGTATGTGTAAAGGTAAAAATAAAATTTTGTTAATATGAAATTCAGTGCGAGATTCTTTGTATAAATTAATGTTTTAAATATAATTCTTTGTATAAATAAATGTTTTAAATTGTTACTATTATTTCATCCTTCTTCCTACTATACGAATGAATATTCACATTAAAATGATTTTACCATTCAAAGTCGTTGTCACGTAAAACTTTCGCCCGTATACCGACTTTACAGGCAACCAAATTTTTTTTTTAGTAATTATGCAAATGGGTCCGCATGCGATCAGAGCTGCTTCAAAAACACGAATACCACCGAAGACGTAGACAAGGCTCGATTAGGCTATTTCTATTTATTGGAAATACTTACTGCATAATTTAAGACAGGGGCGAGGGATTTAATATAATTACATAAAATATAAAACACTTTCACACCGAAAAAAGAATTATTTACTTGTAAAGAATTCGAAAACATTTTTCATCATATAAATTATGATATGTAATCAAATGCCAGCACATCACATAAGGTATACGCGAACACACGTAGGGATGTCTAATCACATAAAACAGTTCCCCGCTTGAATATTTTATATCGACGACGTATTCCCATGTTGTTTCATAAAGGATGTGCCGGAGAGTTTCGAGGAAACATTAATATAGCCCCGCGAATACCTACGGGGAAATATCGTCGATATTGTTATTGAGAGAGCGAAAAAAAAAATATCCTCATTTTCATTTGAAGCGACTTGTCGTAAAACTCTATTCGACCGCCTTGAATTAATAACGTCTGATTACTCCGCCCGCCCTACAAGAGGCTAATTTTTTTTTTCTCGACAAATTCACTTTTATTGAATTTATATTTTTCGAGGTTAATGTCAGTACTTCCCGTGGGTAATATTCATTTTTTATATGAATTTTCTGTTGTAATATACTCAAGTGTTCGTTGTTTTCTATTTATTTTACGTAGATCAGTCTCGGTCTATAGTTCAATCAATTAAATTTGTCGTTTCATTTTCATAGCTGTGGTTTCTTATAGCATAAAGACTCCGAAATAAAAGTTGTCCCAACTCGTTCGCTTACAAAGCAAGAACTACAGACAAACTATCGTATGATCAGACAAATAATGAAGTAACAATAACAAATGTGAGCAGTCTGAATACCATAATATTATCTGTCTTTTTATCGGAATAAGTGGAAATAAAACGTAATTAGTGCAAATGAGGCAATTTGCAAATCCAGAAACACTTGAACATTAAACAGCCTTGACAAATCGAGAGCAGAACACAACTCAAACACTTCGCGTTTGTGTGGTTCTTCAAAAGCATTCGTCAAACGCAGACAAAAACACTGTCACGAACCGTCATTTTTTTCTAAATTGCATTCGAACATCGCCTTGTATAGTTAACAGCACGATCAGAATCTTACATTAACCGTAATTTCTATTCTATTCGTTATTTGAAGTTGAAGTCACACCTGTAGTACTTCAGTACTTCAGCACAGTAGCTGCTGAAGCACAACTACCCACAGTCTTTCCATTCCAGATCGAAAAGTTTGTATCCTAAGCTCTCCAAGCTACTGTAGTGTGGCTTAGGAGCTAATAAAAACCGTTCTCAGCATAGTGATAACAGTGTCCCTGACTGACAGCTTAATGAATTCTTCCTGGAAATTAATGCATGATTTAATCTGATTGAAGTTAAAAAACTCATTGTTTAAGTCACTGGTGATCAAAATCGAATCCGGTCCCTTAACCACTAAGCCAACACCGCTGACTATTCTTTGCAGCTTCCGAATTAAGATGACGCCTTGCGGCGCTCTCGATAATCAGCTCTATATTACCCAGTTGATAATGAAGTAAGGATCGCCAGCTCCATGAACGTCCGACGGGGCCTTGACAAAAGACAATAATTATATATTTCGTTCGCGCCCAGCGCGCGGAGGACTGTCCGAGGCGGTGAGGGCGGCGATTCAGCGGACTCGGAGAGGGTACCCTCTCTAGTTAGCGAAACAATGGCCCTCCCGCTTTATTATAATTGCGTGTACATGAACTGCGGGCGGGGGAACGTAAATTACACGAGTACAATTCGCTTTTGTTCCCTCGCACTTAATGTATCATGTATTTTTGTCACTTTTAATTAGGGACGGAATAATATAATTACGTATTACACTGTGCGGGGGGCGTTCGAGCGTCCCGCCTCGAAGGTATTGAATTGCCAAGGCCATTGTTGCTCCGGCGCCGTAGGTACTCGGTGGATTTGCTGGTTGTCGAACAAATGAATATTCAAATATGACAAACGCTCCGGCAGGACTGTAAGGGTATTGTGGATGGATACAAGTAAGATTTCAGATAATACATTTTTGTAACAGAACCGTTTTTGTATATATATATATATATATACAAAATTTTGGAATTTAGAGCGAAATCTTAGAATTACATTATAGTGTCTAAATCTTATACTTAGGCAAGCTCAGATTTTCTAAATGAGTATATAATTGTAAAAATATGGCAATACAATTATAGATTGAGGTAGCAGCAGTATTATATTATTATAATCAGTATAAGTATTATTATAATCATGTTATACAAAATGAAATGTCATTTGCATTTCTATTGTACCTGATGTACATACGGCAAAATCCTTACTGAATAACTTACTGACTTATCTTATCATCGCCCAACCCAGACTGTCATAGATAAAAATTTGATATTTGGAATAGATTTGATTTTTTTTAAAAGATTTCTCGAATGCAACTCCAAAGAGAAAAAAAAATGACAGTTTTGGGGATGAATTTAGGTACAAATTCTGTATAGAAAACACATTTGCTCATTGTGAGGCATAAGAATAAACAGTTTGTTTGTAGGTATCGAACTGAATTTCTTTACGTAAAAACATCAGTTTAGGTATGAAAATACTTATGTATTCTTCGGGCTTTACGACCAGCGCGGCAGTGGGGTGCGGGTACGGGGATTCCTCCACCATTCAGCGCCGTACTCCCCGTCTTATCCTACGAAACTCGCTCCCAGTACTCACATGTAACGCTAGCACATTAGAACATTTACAAATTTTCACACAGCTAATGTCCTAGCATCGACATCCCTAACGGGCATATACTTATTACTAGGGTTCATATTTATTACTAAACTGTACATATCTTAAGTTTTCTCAAATGAAGCCGAAAATGACGCCGACTAAGCGACAATGTTCTATAAAGAAATATAAATTATATTCACCTAGCGATTAAATGAATAATCTCTTCTTTGAAGTTAGAATATATTTCATGATTGTCAATTGTGAAGAGAATAATAAGTAAATAAAAAACACAATGAAACTGAAAATGACTATTAAAATGTGACTGTAATATTAACGAAATCCCTAATGGATGCGTTTCGTAAATGGTCAACCATATAATGGTTACGGTTCAAGTTCCAAAAATTGCCTGTAACTATTTGGGTAATATTGGTGATGGTTAGTCTGTGACATTTGACAGACATGTCTATCGGTGGTGGTCTGTGGCTGCCTTAAGAATGTTTTCGTCGCTCTTTGACCATTGCATGACAGTGGCCCGCTTATCGAGGTTGTGTTGGTTGTTTTAACGCTCCTTGCACCTTGGTGGATGTGACTGTCGGTAATTTCCTGAGGATATGCCTGGTTGGCATGAAACGTACGTAGAATTAACAATTTAACAGTTAGCGAAATTAGATAATTATAAAAATAACTAACACTTGCTTAGGTGTTCGATATCTGTCAATCCTCTGGAATCAATATTCTATCATTTGGATAGAGATTCGTAGTGGAGAGGCAGATTCGAGGGCCAGCGGTGGGTTGCATGCTGCATGTTAATGCATGTTGCAGGCAAGCGTCTACTATGGATTTCCGTCAATTAACACCTCACACAATACAATATCCAAAAATATGAACGTGAATAGTTTTACGCTTGAATAATAACTAGTATACATCGAAGAAAGACTTGTCAACTAAGTACCGAATTCAACACATGTATCTGAAATAACATACCTATGAAAGGACCTAATACTAGCTGTGGCATTTGGATTGGCGTCGATTTAAGTTAGGGAATATTTTAATCTACGAAAACGATTTGAAATTGTTGGTACGCCGCTGTACGATTTCCGCCGCTAATAGGCGGCTATTAAAGCTCGATTCGAATATATGATATAAATCTTAAAATGTGATAAAAAAACAAACGACGCCCGCATTTTATCACGTATAAATTTAATAGATAATAAAATGTGCCTGCGTAGGACAATAATGTGTCTTGTCTTGATGTTATAAAATTACATGTCAATATTGAAATCGGAGCAAACCTATTCCAATTATAATAGGCCGTTTTTGTTGAAAACGCACCACACCGTACTTATGTGGTCTAAAGAAGAAGGAACTTCTGTACAGTTCGCACGTTGACTCAACACATTTTCTAAATTGTCCACAATTCCGATGAAATATTTGGTGCGCATGAACCGTCGACATCAAATCATGATCACATCGACAGGTTTTCATCTCTGGCAGGATGCACATTATCATAAGCAACCGTTCGAGATTCAAAATCAGATGATACTTCATTTTAAAGGTTGCCCACGCGCAAATCTTCGGAATACACGCTTAGAAAATTACATTTGCAAATTCATCGATCGCGATACCTCAATAGCACATCATATTTCATCGCTCGAACAATGACGCCCTCCCAATAAACGCGGAATATTAAGCAGGTCGAATTCGGGATGGCCGCAAACGATATTCATGGGTTACAATTTGCCGGGGCGATATCGCGAGATCATCGAACGGACACGGAGCGGCCCGCTGTGGCAGTGAGCCAGCCGGCCGGCGATAATATCAAATTTGCATACATTCACCTTATAACTGCCGTTGGACTTTTGCATTCTGAATTCATTTGATTTCCGAACGGCTTCATATGTGAGAGCCACCTGGCGCGGCTCGGGTTCAAATATTTAAAACGCTTTCAGGTGCGGAGATATTCCTGTGGCTGGACTGGCTCATACTTTCGTGGAGATTTTAGTCGGCGATAGGGTGCATTTTGAAATGCAACTCCTTTTAGTGGTAAATGAAATTTCGTTCGAGAACTTCTACTCTGCATTCGGTAGAGCTCGTTACTCAAACAATCGTTTACTGTTTAATAACCTTCATTGTATAATATTGATGGAAACGAAAATTATCAACTCTATGATTCTGTATTCTCGTAATCTATAACTTACGCCAATCTATTGGAATTGGTTGTAAATCTTTATATACAATGAACAATGAAATAAAGATAATTATAACAACACTTATTATTTTTTTTTAATGAACACCTGGAGATAGGAAAATTATTGTTTTCAAAATGCGACAAATATTGAAAATAAAACATTACTGCATGAAGTTACCAAAACCATCTAGCCGGTGATTTCAAATAATGACGAAACATTTCAACATTTTAAATTGATACTCAAATTGCCCGCCAGTTGTTGCTCACTTGCGTACAATTATCTATCGATTATAACAATCAACAATTTGCAAATTCAATTGTAATTCGAAACTATTACTAAGAGCTTATTTAAAACGTACACAAAACTTGAAATTAAATTAGACGAACTACGGACATAAATGTGCGATAAATCGAACATCAAAAAAATCTATGATAAATTGAATTTAAGATAAAAATGTGAAATAAATAAAACAACTGACATTGTATAACTTTTTTTTTCTTTCTTTCAACATCAAAATTCACAAAAATTGCCTTTTACTTGTTTAGGTTTCGTAATAGAATTATTTTGGACAGCGCAATTACAGTGTTCGTCCAATTATTTCTTGTATTCCAATTATTGTTTCATTAATGTTTATTTACAGTAAAATAAGCGTTCAAAATATGTAACGAGCCGTCTCTCTCGATGTCTCGTCGACACAATTATGATTGTTACTCACATCGCTCTCAGATCCAATTATCAATTATATTGTTCACACATAATAATGGTTAGGGATTGTAATTCGCTATTTATAATTCCCAGTCAGCTATTAGTTTGTTGTAGTAACGGGCAGAAGAACTGTACGGAATCGCATATAAAAAAAATACCATTTTTCATTAACAAATCAAATTAAAAAATTCATGGGCACTTTCTCGATAGAAGTAGGCATGTTTATTTTCTTTTTTTTCTATTATAAGAATCCATAGAGCAAATATTTTCTAAGAATCCATGAAGCAAAGAAGACGACTTTCGAAGCGTGCTCCTCGTACAAAACAATCCGAAGATCGCCAGATAACTCTATTGACGACCAACAGCGTCGGCGTTATGATAACCGACGGTGTTCGCTCGGAAATCAAAGTTTCCAAACTAGATTTGCCCCTGAAACGTTCCGTTAACGCTCCGGAACGAATTTAAGCGAACCGAACCGGTAATTTAAGTTCATCCAGCATTCGTAACGCGGGGTCTGTTGTGTTTACAAACAGAGCGCCCACTTGTCAAAACAGTTCGTTCCTTAACAAAGGAGAGGACGTCGTGAACGAGATCCGCGCCCGCGCCGGCCCCCCGGTCGAGGACTCCGCTCCTAAACCAATACGGCTCCGTCTACGGGATGATCTATCGCGTTTATTTTATACCGTTCTTTCTATTACATTTTAAGTGCCATGGCGTTATGACGAATCGGAGTGGTGAGTGGATGATCAGCGGTTTGCTTGCAACAAGTTACCGAGTTCAAATCCTGAGCGTGGGTTTAATGGATTTCTAGGTTAAACCTATTAACTTTCTCTCTATGTCTCATACAGCATAAGCCATTGTCCCAGACGTTGTCATCGGGACGATGGTCGTTAACACTGAACCAAGAAGAAGCCTGAGGTTCAGGTCTTTCGATCCTCAGTAATATTGTGGAAGAGCATGGCCCACAATAAAGCGATAAATTCCTAATTTTAAATATAATCTTGCATAGGAAAATATATACAAGTTCATATACCTATAAAAATTAGAGGCAGAAACTCGCTGAAACAATTTTCGCACAGATTGACTGAATTTTTAAGCCATTTTTAGATTTTTGTTCAATTTTAAGATGCTAGATATAAAGTATATACACGAGAAGATTTAATGTATATACATCATAAGAAGCTTTTGAAGTTTTATAGACCCTAAATAGTAATTTAATATTTTAGACGGATTGAGTCATGCACACAATACAAATAAACTGTATAAAAGATAATTCACTCTACAGTGTTGATTGATTTGTTACCTTTTCTGATTCAAGATGGCTTCTATTAACATACTTTCCCTGTCACTTACGAGACCAGGACAAATTTTTTGATACCACAACGACGGATATCCGACAATATGCTCAGTAGTTCTTTAAATTTTGATGTTCAAAAAATTTAAGCATTATATTGATATTATCATTCGACGATATTATCCATTCAAATGCTCAATTGATTTTTTATCCTTTTATGGCATCTGGACACTATCAATTTTAATTTTAATTGTTGTCATACGTACCTTTAGCAGCATCCGAGATTCCAAAAAGACTCTAAACTCTACTACTCTAGAATACCACAGAAATACACACACATAAACCGATAAACACATTATCTTCAATAACGCTCAAAATAACTACAAGACAGTACATAAATTTGATTAGGCACAATAATAGAGACTTATTGAATAAAAAAGAACCCTATAAATGAGCGGTGGAACATATATTTGAAAGTGTTTTTCACGTGAAGATGCACTTGCAGAGTTGACAATGTTACTGCTACTGCATACACAAAATATGATGAGTACCAAAATGAAATTAACACTGCAGAAGGAAAACAATGAAACGTATGAGAGCTGGCAGAACTACCGGATGCGATAAGGTTTCTTTGGAGATACATAGGGGAGGCGGGAATATAGTGGTAAGCCTGCTGCATATTAATATATGCAGCTATTTAATATACGCTGAAAAAGCCATGGGGTACCTAACGATTAATGTTAAGCCGTCATTGTATCCCTTTGTAAAAAGAAAGACACATCATAGACTTAGGAATATTACTCCCCACCTAAGCCTCATTTACAAACTGTACGTATTTTTTTATTCTAATGATTTTGAATGAAGGTGAAGTAATATCTAGGATACAGAAGCAAGATTTCTATAAGGTATGGGGTGCACGGACTAAGCTTTTTCCCTGTAAAAACAGAAATATTTTTGGCGAAAGGCTAAAAGGTTTTCTGTACTTTCGTACATGTAAAAAGCTTTATTATGTAGAATGAAAAACAATTATCAATGGAAAACCTAATCTATGCGGTACATCCTTATCCACGAGGCCTACGACCTGGTCATGGTCGCAGGCCGTCCTTGCTTACCGGTGGCCCAGGGCCATTCGTAGCTAAAATCGACGCACACGTCTATCAGTGTACGTTCAATGACTGAAACGATTCGTATATTATTTTTGTATATGATTTTTTAATTAGAAATCCTTCCGTACGAGGGACACTTTCCGTTCGTTAGAATTTGTTAGGTAGTAAATTTTAATTTTTGAGTAATTCATTTTCTGGAAAATTATTTGAAATCTCCATCCTGAATCCTGCTACAGTTTTATTTAATGTTTCTACAGTTCACGTATTGTAAGCATATTTGTTAGCTTGATATCATTAGCCTATAAAACAATAGTAGATATATTAGATTTTTTCTTGAGCATAGACCTGACCGGTAATACTGTTCTTTATTTTCGATAATTTGTCGGAACCTGGTGTAATGAATATTTTTTATTTAAAGGAGTCGATAACATTTAGTATAACCATCCCAAGCAGTTGTTTATGCCGATAAAATTCATTTGAAGAAAAAAAAAATGGTAGACATATTATTAGGAGGCACGGATAGATTTATTAGCTCTGCGTTGAATCTTGCATTTTCGCATCCATTGAGGTAGTCTAGTTGTGTTTGATGGGATAGAATATGACGTTCCAAAGCGCTTCAAAGGGCTGCAGTTTCGTCCTTATAGGCGGCCGTCAAGACGTTCAATGTAATCACTAACACTCCATGATTCATTGAAATTCCAGATATCCTCGTATACCTAGAAATGTCAACCATTTCAAGAATAAATAATTGATGTGATTAAGCGAGACAATACTAGATTGATCACGTTAACAAACTAGTAGTGGACTTCACAGATAAGATATCATAAGATGGCAAAGACAGAAATCGTGCGAACTGGATGAAACAAAAGTTTTGGATGGGGCGAACGGATATTCAAATTGATGTATAAAAGATTTGTGCTTTTTATATAAAATATCCTCTAATTCTTATATTATAGAGAAAACCTTATATAGGGAACACCTTTGGAAAGGGTTAACTCTCTCACCTTAAATCACACAAAAGCGATCCGTTTATAATGAAGGTACTAATACAGAAAGCGCAAAATTTAAAAAAAAATAGCAGGTACTATTACACATTGAGTGCAAAGCAAAATGAACTAAAAATGTAGAGTTTTATTTTTCCTCTAAAGAAAACGCAAGAAAGTTATCAACAACTTTTATTAAACTGGTAATTTATCCGAGAGAAGTGAAATCTATTGTATCACTTTCTCCAGTAACTTCCACTTTACAACTAAAACTTTCGCTCTCTCTCATAACTATGACAAAGGAAAAAAAATTTGTTTAACAGACGACAATAAAACTTCTTCACGAGACTTAGTCACTAAAAACGCCTTCTATATAACAAAACTTACTTATAGCAGACTTTAACAACATTTAAAGTTAAAGCCGCGTTTAGCTTGTCGATGATGTACTACAAACATGGTGTATTGTATCTATTAGATATGTCCTTGCTTGGTAAGAAAAGTATCAGTTGGCATACGCCTAAATGTTTGAATTGACGAATATTTTTAACTTTCCGTAAGTCCTAATAAATAAACGGAACCGCTACAGAATCACTCATGAGTCTGTCTGTCTGTCACAAATTTTTCTGAAGCTACTCGACGGATAAGTCAGCAAATTGGTAAGTACAAATTTGTATGACTCAAACACAGATGTGTGACGTAAATACATGAGTATAGAAGTCACGCTTGAGAAGCAAATTAAATAAAAGGTTTGCAAACGGTACTACATATTGACCATTTAGGGCTAAATATATATTAAACTAATTATTATTTTTATATGATATTATTATATAATAATTACGCAAGGGCTAATATGTTATATATATATTGTATATATAATATATATTGTAATAACTGTGTTAAATAGGTACCACGTGAGGCATCCGGCTTCTGTGCTAAGTCCCATGAATGTAGGTGCTTTTTATGATTTAAAATTTAAAATCTGAGAATGTTAGTTGTAGCAGAAAAACGAAAGTAGAAAGGGCGTTAACCGCGGTCGGGGCTTCATACTTAGACCTCGATAGCAATAAACACGAGAGTATCGAATGTAATGAAGATCACCGTGACCTCATATAAAGCACTTGAACAGATAATTGAGAAAGTAATAGAATAAACATACTCTCGTCGCTGCTGCTATTCAATTGTATTTTATAAAAAAGAACGACATTTTCCCTTATTTTCAAAACGAATAGATTTGGACATAATGCCTAATAGTTCTTCACTTATAGATTATAGGAAAATCTATAAGAAGTTTATTATCTTAAGATGGTAAATTGTTAATTATTTTACATAGTTTACATTTGCAGTTTGATACAGTTACCACAAACAAATTGGGGGCACACTTATAAAAATTTGAAAAACGATTGGCCTTGCAAACCATCCCCAAAACTTCCCGCTGTGATATTTATTGCTGTGTTTTTGAGCTCCTTCAGTTAAAAAATACAGTTTTCTATAAGTTTTTGAGCTTTTCGGGTTCAAAAATTCGAAAGATGGATGACACTGCAGGCCATCCTTGAAATTCCTTGCTACTTTTGAGCTCAAAACGTTCAAAAATAATAATAGCAATAAATTATAATGTTTTTTTGAGTCCAGAAATATAGTTACAATACGTTTTGAGCTTTTCAAGTTCAAAAACCTAATATTATTTTTAAAAAAAGCGAATTTTTATATTTCAACTACGATATCTTTCGAACACGTTGTTCTATTTTGATCCGCTTAATAGCATTCGACGCAGTTTTTTAAGCAAGCGAAGATGACCGAATACGTAAATATCAATCATTCAAGAATTTCACATAAATTTCTGAATAAACCCTTTTTTTAATTTTTTTGTAAGCATATCTCACGAACGAACCAACTTAAATTGATGCAATTTGCAACAATCGATGTTTCTTTTTTAAGAAGAAAAACTGATTTGATTTTGAACTACATTGATACTTTAGTTTAAATAATATTGTCAATAAAACATTTTCTAAAAACTTGTTTTCGATTGATATCTTTTACACAAATCAATCAATTTTTATGTAACTTATGGTAGTTCTATTTATGCACGGAGAAAAGAACTAATTTTGGTGTCGATCGATAGAGCAGTCTAAAAGTTATTTCAAAATACGTATATTAAATATTTTTTTTTTTGTAATTCTCCCAAGTCTAGGGAGCGGAATTAACATTTCAAAAATTGCGTTTCGATCGGTTAATCGATTCAAAAGTTATATGAAGTTTATATACGTATGCACATGCAAACAAGCGCACGCGTTTGTTTGTACGCACGCACAGGGAGAGCGAGAAATCACTCGGAAAATGATCAAAATAGATTCATAGGACACTAAAACGTCAAAATCTGATTTTCGAAAATCGCTCTGAAAACAATATGTTCTCAATTTCTAAAAAGTTATTAATTTCGATTATGAGAATTCAAAAAAAAACATGATAAATAACATACTCATAGTACGGAACCTTCTCAACGCGAGTCCAACTCCCACTTGTCCTATTTTTTTTAATGTGCACTCCACTCGTTTGAGAGCTAGTTCCACAAAATAATTAAATCATGGTGTTCGTGTGGGTAGCGTGTAAAATGATGTCATGATTTAAAAAAAAAATTGGAAAATACAAAAGTGCACACCTCATAGCGGTCGTTCAATTTTTACAAGTATATATATATTAGTACGAATGTTTTTTCTTGTCATTCATGCATTTATATAAGTCTATAAGGACATTATGAGTAACATGAAAATATTTCAAGTTCAAAAATAGCTCGATTTTTATAAGGCAAGAGTAGAACACAATCTCAATGCTGCGCTCATAAGACGTGTAATAAATATTTTATCTATTGGAAGGACATGTTTGTTCAGTAATTACATACATCAAACGAAAACCGCGAGTTTATCTATGTATATAAATTCATTGCCGTCAATAAATAACTTACTGTAAACATTTGGTTAGCGGCATGCGCTTCAGTCGATGGCGAAACGAACACTACGCGTTAAGAAATGACGTACTGAAATAGCGATCGAAAATAGGATTTTATTCTGCGATCCTTGCGAATGAAGCTGCCTGTAGCCGCTATTAGGGAAAAATATCTGTAAATCTGTTGTCCCCGCAAGCCATTCTTAAAATTTCCCGCTATAATATTTATCGATGTGTTTTTTAACTCTTTGAGTTCAAAAATATTATTGACTCAAAGCTCAAAGAATCATCTTTAAGCTTTTCGAGCTCAAACATTCTAAAAACTAATCTTATAGGACATTATCGAGACATTTTGTTACTTCGATCTCAGTCTTCAAAAATATACCCATATGTAAATTATCGAATTTAAGCGCAAAAGATCGTTTTGACGTGATAACGTCTTATAAATTGGCTGCACGCACGAAAAGGCGTGACTTACTGTCGCGTTCCGCCTGAGCCGAGCGTGCGAGCGAGAGCGCGGAACGAGCGATTTCTCTTCCACTCCATCAGCCGATGCGTCCGAGTAGAAGAGAGCCAGCGGCCGCACACAACCTACACGTGAACTGTTTTGTCAACTGTTTATAAAGTGAAGTGAAAAGTTGATGTGGTTTCCATTGTTCATTACAACAACAATTGCGGCAAGTGATAATAATTCAATTCAATTCATAAAAGTATACAATTTTTCATCAATATTTTCTTATGACGTTATCACGTAAAATAATCGCTCGTAAACCAACTTTGCAGGCAACCAATTTTTTGTGTTTTTTTTTTGTAAAGATCTCCAAGCTCAATAATATAGTTTTATTGCGCTTTTAGCTCTTTGAGTTCAAAGATCTAAATTTATTTAAATGAAACACTATTTTTTAAATTTCTAAACCCAGACATCTTTCGCACGCATTGTTAGATTTTGATCTTAGTTGCGGCATTCAACGCATTTTTTACATAAATAAAATTGACGACTACAATAAGATCAATCAATCGATCCAATAAGAACTTTAGAAGATAGTTTATTGCGATTTTTTAGTTATCCCACGAACGAAGCCAATGATTTTAATGCACTTTACAACGAGCAACGTTGCTTTGTAAATTTATCGGTAGAGTAATTTAAAATATATTGTAAAAAAATATATTTTTTGAAACTTTTCTCCAACAACATCCCATAAACAAATCAATCGATTTTTATACAATTTACAACAATCAATGTAACTGTTTGGAGAAAAGAGCTGATTTTGGTGTCGAACGATAGAGTAGATCCCTTTCATAAGTTAAGTAGATCCTTTTCGAATGTCGCAATCTGAATTACGATCGATTTATCCATTCAATATTTATTACAGGCTTATATACTTATACGCACGCACGCGCGCGCACACACACACGTAACTTAAGAAATGAATAAATTCCTAGGGCAGTAAAACGTCAAGATTTGATGAGAACTCATCTTTCAAAAATCGAACTGAAAATAGTAACTTTACAACTTTATGAAAGTTTTTCAATTTTCATGCCGGAAAGTTAAAAACTTGCCTTACGCTGACATTTTTAAAATATAGTTTAACTTAAACCGAAGCAAAACGAATTCTCAACTACCATCTCTTTAAAAATACACTTACCCTCATTTTATAGTCGACGTATGTGAATTCGACTACAATCGGACACCCGAAAGAAATAATCGTTGATAATCGTTGATACATAAATACACAAACATAATCGTTCATAATACACCCTAAATCCGTTTAATTGTAGAATTCAACATTTACCATCATGCGACATATGTGCGCGCCCGCGTGCCCGGATGAACGTGCACGTGCCATGTTCCGATGGCCGCATTTCTTTTGAAATGAAACTTCTAATGCGACTTCCAACAAGGTTGCGTTAAACGTTTAACGCTACCATGGAGGGGGTATGAAAGCACTGTTGCGTTAAACGTTCAACGCTCCTGGGAGGGGAATAGAAAGAGACAGAGCGAGAGTGAATGCGTGGAACTCGAACGCACGCGCGTAGTATACCTGTTACAGGCCAGCGCGAGCGTTAGCAACGAGTAGCGTCCAATATTCCAATAGATTTGGATATTTCTCCACTCGAAAATGATAATTAAAAGATGTGATCAATTGTGAATTGTAAGCAATGTTAATAAAGTTTGTCTTAAAGAAACAATATGAGTTCACTAAAATCAATTTCTCCCCTTTCCTATTTTCATTTCCACATTACGAAGTTTCACTTCTTCCGCGCGGAGGGACTCCACGCACATCTTTTTTCTATAAAAAAAAATAGCTCCCTCAGGAAGTCTTATTGTGTACGAGTTAGGTGTTACAACTGCACACTGACGATTTAAATTTTGCTCTTCGTGACTGTTAAAGCATCGCTGGGAATTATATAATTATATATGAAATTCCAATGTATATAGAGAGTGAAAAATGTCTAACGCGTTTCGCCAAACTGACAGTGGCTAAGTCAGAATTTTTTTTATACGATGTAAAATTCGATAGAATGATTGAATAAGAATTTGTGTAATCCATTTCGTCTCTCTATATGTTGTATTAAAATTAAATAATACATTGTAATTAAACCGGTAATTATCAACTACACTATTGTCCGTTTAATTTAAACTATCTGGAACGCGATTATGGTTTCGACATTCAACTAAACCTCAGTAGTGTGCTGTTTATAGGTTTATTATAAATATGCTTCAAATTAAAACGCGTTTTGAACAGGAGTGAATAGCAGTACTCTTCACATAGACAAATAAACGATAAATAATGAGGAAGGGTATTACTCCTAGCAGTGCATATTGGATATGTCCCCATTAGTAAACTGTCTCGCTTAGTTCGTTATGATAGTGATTGATATAAAACACTTAAAAAAGCCAACACCTAAATTAGTTCACATTTTCTTTGTAGCATGTTCCTAGGTCTAGACTTTCCACGTACAAGATGGCTGCTAAAGTAATATCTTGCCGAGTTCAAGAGATATAAAGGTTGTTCTTGCTGTACTATCCTCCGGCGGCTCGTCAATAGATCTCGCCGCTCGGCGCACAGACACGGCTCAGGTGCGCGCGCTCCGCAACGATGGGCCGTTGTAATCGAAGAAGGCACTATATTGCGCTCTACTCCCGCTACTTTGAGGCTTGTTTTCTCTCGATTTAATCTATATTTCAAGACCATTTATTTTACAAGACGCGATTTTCGATTAGGTATTTCTTTTTAAGGAACGATTAAGTACAAGTAGATTATTTATATTATATCAGGTTAATTAATTTAAACTTAAATACCTAGTACGTTTACAGCAATAACGAAATCAGCTAGAAAAATTAAAAAAATATTTGGCAATAAATAGTGATTTGTGGATATTTCTTTACTTGAATATTTTATTTATTACTCATAAAGGTTTTTTATTATGAGTGCAGTACTTTACCTTGTCCATAACA
This sequence comes from Eumeta japonica, assembly GCA_005406025.1. Lineage (NCBI taxonomy): Eukaryota > Metazoa > Arthropoda > Insecta > Lepidoptera > Psychidae > Eumeta > Eumeta japonica. Next base: position 209,153 of record BGZK01000290.1, read on the forward strand.
AAAAATCCATTAAAATAGAACAACTATATTTTCCTAAAAAAACTTCCGTTCGTAGAATTATTACGTTATATTGTCAAATTCAAACCGGCATTCTACTGATTTGTTAGAATTCAATATTGAGGATTGAAAATTGAATCGAATAACTGAGCAACTTACCTCACGCCCTCTATCGACTCGAGCTGTATCCAAAGGTAATGAGACGGGTAAATTATGCTGTCGGCGGGTGTTTAACCTGTTGTCTACAAAGTAGCGATATTTTACAACACGACGCGAAACAGAAGGCGGTGCTTACCATTTAATAAGGCCTTCCTCTTTTGTTTTCGGACTCGAAGGCTCGACTTTTACAGGCAGTCAGCGGATAAATTCAAACTAACTTCTTATCTATTTAACTTACTTTTATCGGTTTTGTATTTTATACAATTTAAGTATTTTTAATTTTATCATTAACTCCGATTTTAATATACAAAAAAATAACTAAAGCAATTACCATTCTGAAAACGCGGAAAACTTTCAAGAAAGAAAAATATCGTGAATAATTTATGAATTTGTGAATTTTTTTTTATTCCTTAATTATGTGGTTCTAATGAACAATATAAATGATCATTATTGTTCTTACAGATTTCCTTGACAATTATTAAGAACTCTCATAATTAAACGAGCTTCGACCAGTAAAAGAATTTAGGGCACAATTTTCAGGATTTGGTGGCTTTCATTTTAGTTATATTTACTAGAACTAGAGTTTAACTGATTCCGCAAGAAATTTCATAAGTTGTTCTTATTAGCTTAGGAGACTACTTAGAATGGTCTATGGTACCGTGTTTGCGTTCTGTGAGATTAATAAGTTTCTCTACATTTTGACGGACTTTAGCGAATTTGATCAGGAGGTAGCTTAAACCCGACAAAAAGACGGAACCTAATTTATTTTCGAAGCTTATATATAATTTTATTAACCAATAATTTTTATGAAATTATTAAGTATAAGGACTCCTTAAAAACTACTAAGAATTGTTGTAGTTCGACTAACTACGCTTAAATTTTTGCAGTTTGTTCTTACTAGCAGCTTATACTCTCGAAGAAATTACTAAGCTTTCGTTTTTGTACAGACGGAGCTATTCAATCTGTATAAAAATGAAAAGAAACGAAAACAAATCAAAAGTAAACGTAGAGCCGAGTATGTATTACGAGTGGCGTGGAAGCGAGCATGTAAGCCGCAACGCGACACTTACTTCTAATATAAGCTTATTTTAATGAGCGCCCGGAATAAATTTGAAAAAAGAAAAGTCTCTATGTTTATTGTTATTTAAAGTTAAACCTCTGCCCCAGTTTTGATAAAATTTAGTTAATAAATAAGTTGCATACTGAAGGAGGCCATGTTCTCACTTTTTTTTTGTAGAAAATTATATTTATATGTTTTATATTTATAGGCTTTATACAAATACATGTATAAAAAAATTAAATCCACACTTAAGTATTTATCGGAATAAAAGTTAATATGTAAATAAATGAAGCTTACTGCAAGTGAGTACAGCCGCGAGCAACAGCTAGTACATAATATAGTTAAATTATGATTCAACAATGTTTTAGGGTCATAAATTAGATGAATGTTAAAAAAATCGTTAGTGATCTTCGTTTTTAAAGTTCCTTACTCAAAATGGTAAAAACAGAAATCTTGCGGTTTCATCTTGTTCGTCCATCCATCCGTCCGTCCGTATATCACAGGCATTTTATTCAAAAAAAAACAACGAGATATATAACAATGAAATTTGGAATGTAGATATCTTGTATAAGCCGCTACTAAGTTTGGATGTTAAATAACAAAGATAATTATTCTTACGGTGAACATTTTATGCACGTAACAGAATCTGAAAAGGCTTAGCTTCAAGCTTTAAGGTTTCTAAGCAATTTTTTTAATTAAGTGAATGTTTTTGAAAATAATCGCTCCGAAAGTAATATAAGTTGAGTCCTACTCCCTTTATCTTTTAAACCGTATATCCAGAATATGGGTAAAAATTACGAAGTTAATGCTTAATATATACTCTCAACGAAAATTATTATGGAGGTGATCGGGGATATATTGTTTTTAGTTATTGCCGGAAACCTGTGCTTCGCAACAAAATGATGTAAATGCAATTAAGATACGCTCTTTTGTTGGCGCACTTTTTCACACCCTATTTTTCACTTTGAGACTGTCGTAAGTGTTTTAATTGCGCGTTAGCCCACTTTAAATTTAATACATTATTACGTATTTTGGTAAATACATTAATTAATTTTTAAAATTAAAATTAAAATTTAAAATTTAAAAGTAATTTTTTTTCACCGCTTTTTTTCTCGTCTATCCCTTTCCCTTGTTGTGGGGTATTGTTGGGTAGACCTGTAGAAAATATTACAAAGTTGGACAGACTATTTCTCTGTGCAACTATCTGTTTGCAAAATATTCAACTTTAAAATGCTAATTTTTATTAGAGGTAAATCTAACCTAACCTAACCTTCCGTAGCATGAAAAATCAAAAGAAAAATTGACAGTAGTATATATAACGAATTTAAATGGAAAATCTTTACGGCTAAGTCAGCATTGCCAGTTTAAGAGTAATAGACGATATACCTACTTGTTTATCTAGTTATAGGTGGCTAAAACACTTACACGTGCTCTGTGCTCGGGAAACATGAAAAAAGTGTAACAACGTACTTTTTTTCATCTGTACTGCATTTATTTGTAGACACGGGTTCGGAACCGTACACCGGGCATGGTCCGACTGGCTCTTGGCCAGGTTTCTGTTTCTTCGTTTTCGTTATGCCGCACTTTACAAACTGGAACCCCATTTCTTGTTCGGTGACTCAACCGAGCAAAAACCTCTGGCCGTTTGAATGACTAATTTGTATAGTTAGCTAACTATTCGAAAACCTTAAATTAATAATGAGCGATCCCCTTTAAATTAGCAAATCAATCTACGGTGAAACTTTGGATGTTTTGTTAAACTTCCAAATTGTTACCGACGATTTATTTGCTCAATTGAAAGGATTTAGTCGTTTTTGGCTTAAGGCTTATTATATTGGTAAATCACATATGAAAGGGTTTTTGATTTTTTATTTTTGAAACCCAATTTTGACATATGAACGCCACGCATTCTTTCAAATAAGTTTTTGCTGAATATGGTCATCCATTTAATTAAATTCAATGTACCTATCTTGCTGTCTGTTTTCTAAATCAATTTTATATGATTGTTGTCGTGTTATATTTGATCATACCTTTACAAAAACTGCTGATTCATAGTAGCTAATATTATCCATCTGAGTACAATCATTGTCATCACGTATTGAGAATACTATTCTTTTATGGTCGAAATATATCATGCCTTTCATACAGCCTTAAAGGGTGAGGTCAATAGCATAGATGAAATTCTCAAATGACATCATATCATCTACTAGTGGTGGGTAGTCACAATTTAGTAATGCATTGTCTAAATCTCACATTGAATACAATAAACCGGTCAAGTGCGAGTTGCACTTGCACACTAAGGTTTGTACCACTGTATATTGTCCACTACACACTTTTTTAAAAAATTGAACAACTAGAACAAGATTGAACAAAAAAACGTAGACCAAAAAAAAGACGTTATGGAGACCTATTTTAAATTTATTTTATTATTTATTTTTATAGCGATTATAGTAATACTCACAATGTGAACATTTCAAGCGCCTTCCTATTGCCATTTGTTATTAAAATCGAGCAAAAACGCAAAAAAAAAAAAAACATTTGCTTATATGAAGGTCTCCTCTAATTTTTAATTTTATTTTATATTAATTATTTGTTGTTATAGGGGCAATACACCCTACGATAAATTTCACTTGTCTATCTATTACGGTTCATGAGATACAACCCGCTAACAAATAGATATACCGACAGGCAGGCTGGCAGACGAATAGCGAAGATTTAATAATAGGGTCCCGTTGATAACCTTTGGTTACAGAATCATAAAGATGTATTTTAAATGCAAACGCAGTATACTGTAGGCAGAGTCAGGACATAAACTCCAAATCATTATCATTTTCTGTAAAAAATTTTGCTAATTAGATATAGCTAATAATAACGTAAAGAAGTCAAACTTTTAAATTTTAAGCGTCCATTAAATACATAGCCACAAACGGTTCAAATTGAAGAGTCAAAGAACAATCTAGCTTTTTCTAGAAATCGCAAGGTAAATTCGCCATCGCAAACAATTTAAGGGAAATCACTCCTTGGAGAATATAGCCTATTTCGTTACTCAATACTAATGCAAAATTCACGTCTCAACAAAGAGCTAGGCGCCAATAAATAGTCTGATACGTCTAATAAAGCTCCGGGAAGGAAACAATACTGCTGGTAGCTCACGATCATTAAGTGTTCATTTTGGTATTAGTTTTTGTTGTGCCTGATTATTAGTTTCTCTGTACTAGGTATCCTAAACTATAGTTACAAACATTTTACAAAGAAAATCCTGTGAATATTGATAATCTGTATTGGTATAATACCGATATTTTAATTAATTTAGTTACCGTGTATATTTGTATTCGATATTTTTAATTAATTTAATGGGCATCGATACGAGTACTTCTATAAGGTGGTCGATACTTTCTCCATAACGTTTTTGGTGGTTTTGAAATTCAGAACTGATTATTAAAAACATTTTCGTTTGATAATATTTTAAAATACGGACCCATTGCAATAAAAGTTTGGAAAGAAAACGGGCTTCTTTCCCAGGTTGTATACAAATGACCGGAAAATGTTTCATGTTCTCTAAAAGCCAGCAGCGCACAAGTGACTGCGGGTGTTGATGAGCGGCGGTGACCGTCCACTTTCCGAAATGGCCCACCTGCTCCTCATAAATCCTATATATATAAAAAGAACCGCAAATACAATCAAAATTTTACGAATTAGCAAGTAAATAAATTATTATTTACTAATTATAGTTGTTAGTTGCTGAAAATATTATGTTTTATAAGTATATTATTATACATCAAGAAATATTCAAATTGTTACTTCAATTGCAAACATTTAAATTTTGAACAAATATTTGCCGAATTTGTGAAGGAACACGTAATCGGTCATGTATCATCATTTGCTATTTATCGTGGTGGGAATACAGACAGCGATATTAATACCCTTCTCGTATCTCAGGCAAAAATCAGCGCACGAGGCACGCTCGGCTCTCTTACAAACATTTCATTACCATAGTTCTATTTTAGTAAGACGCCTTCACGGCGGCGAGCCTTCCTATAATGTCGTAAAGACACGATATCTCACAAATGTTATAAATGTGAAAGTTTGCACCTTTGAATCTTTATCACACAATCACGCCAAAACTCCTAAGAATATTAAATAGAAACCTTGACACACAGGGAGAATATATTCTGATATATAGAACTACACCTGACTTAAAAAAAAGTGATCTAACCTGATAATTGCCCCAATTTGGTCCAAATCAAAACCTTGAGAAATAGCCGAACCGGAATTAAAATCAGAATAGGGACTTGACTGACTACAGAGCCGGACTAGAATGAAAATCGAAGAGGAGACTGGGACCGAAATTTAGAATGAAACAGATTAGAAGTGGAACTTAAGAACGGGATCAGTATGAAAAGTGTAAAAAACAATGTAAAAGACGAAGGAATTAATTCTCTTTTTACGCAACAGATATTGTCATTTGAAATAGAGAGTCTGCACCCGAAGCGTTCAGTCTCCGTACCGAGTCGCGCGAACATTGGTTTTCAATGGATGAATTCGACATAAAATAATGTTAATCGATTCGCGAAAACGAATGGAGAGAGAGAGAGAGAGAGACAATCGATCTGTGTATGGGTTAATAAATGGGCCCCGATAGTAATAAAAAAAACGAGAGATTCGACCGTTTTTATTTTCACAGTGAATTGATAGAAATTACTTAAGCCGCTGGAATACCGAAAACCGATCCGTAATCGGCTACAATATATTGATCTTTTTTACATGTTAAGTTGTAATGTGCAAAACGATCTGGGTGACGCACCCCGTCACCCAGTCCTGAGGCACTGTCTCGTGCGGAGATAGTGGGAATGACTGTACCGACTCGGCGTATTTTTGCGTTCGGTTCTCAAATAAACCTTTCGTAGCACACGCACTTTGTCCCATCGAATCTTTCAAAATGTCTATAGTGCCTGTTTGCTACGGACGACAATACCCGAAATAAATAGTTTAAGTCGTATATCAATATAACTAGGATATATTTTCGTAAGTCGCATTTTAAGAGTAAATGTATACTGAGGCACATAAGGTAGAAAGCTATAATATTGTATAGTTTCGTTCACATTGTGATATATAATATATGTGAATTATAAGCGACTATGTCCGTAACAAGTGCATAAAAACTTTAATAACTTTGTTTCGTTATTAATATAATAGTTTCAGCTTATTTCACAGTATTATATAACATATTGTAGAGGATGCACATCTAAAAAATTCATGATACAATTTCACTAAGTATTACATCATCTTAAACTGAAAGAGATGCATAGAGCGGGATAGGTGTACATAGCAGGCCGAGAGGTGATAGGCGATGCAGACACCTAAGTAGGATTTAAATGTGCAATAAATAATAGCTTTTTGTATGTTTTATTTTCACTTAAAGTTAATTGAACATATTTGGTTCATCATAGGCCCTATAGGCTATCAGTACGTCTTGAGACATACTCGATAGGTATACACCGGGCCTTGTGGTAGCAAAAGGGATCGTGTGGCTCTATAGCCCAATTTCGGGATAATTAGGCATTTAGAGTATGAAACCAGCTCGCTACCACATACGCAGTTGATTTAAACGACAAATATCGGTAGGAAAATAAAGGGAAATCAGAATAATGGCAATTCACGGTGTCCACACGCGACCTGTTTTATACGTTGATATTTGGTATTGTAAACTATTATTACACGGGCACGGTCTAAAAATAAATGTAAATTGTAAATAGATATAGTTTTAATATAATATTGTTTATTTGATAAATAAAGAGAAGGCAGATCTCCTGCAAATCCCACATTCCCACATTACCCGGTCCTTAGGTCGCTTGGCCGGGTATCTTTAAAAAAGGCTTAGTTTGTCAGTTCGAGTGCAGCGGCCGACGGGAGAATAACCCTAAAAGTAGAGAGGAAACAGCGCCCACAGAAGAGGGTGAACCCAGTGTGTATAAGTGAATAGTGCAGCGACGACGGCGTTTAATTTCAGAACCACTTTCCCGTGAAAGAATATTCGTCCACACTGTTATTATTATTAATTAATTACATTTCGTATTTTATATATATACATATTTATTTATTAATCTCTCAAGTCATTGTTTAATTATGTATAGCTCTCAAACAAATAATTTCATCATTTTACTAAAAGCAACAACTATTAAAATGATCTATGCCGCCTGCCAGAGGGAGTTACGACCCTGAAATATGCAAATGACGAAACCTGATGAATTCCTGAAAAGCTTATTCTCTGAAGAGTAAAAATTAAGTTGTATACGGGACTAAAGGTAAAATACTTACTCATATAATCCAATATAAATACATTTAATAATGCGCCGTTTGACTGCTATTTTCGTGTATAGCCTTATAAGATACTATTTTTTTTTCCATTATTGAGGATTATATAACATAATAGACCTTCGAGATACATGTTACAGAGGCAGCATCTAGAACATTTCATATGGATCCTGTTTTGTTCGCTTAAATAATACAACCGGCATAAATGAGAAACCCGGCTATACCCTATGGAATCGATCATGCATCTTTCCACAAATGTTCATAAACGCCTTTTTTAGGACAATTTTGCCAAAGAACCCATAGTCGTTGAAAAAGCCTTTTACACTAAGTGTTCTGTGATCGCCCACAGTAACCTAATTTATGCGGCTCTTTATATTGAATCGTGAAATTGCCAACACCTTAAATCCATCTTAACTTCACGTCAACGCTGTTATTATGCACAGAATGATAACATGCTACATCCTTTAGGAAAAAGCAGCATCTGCTTAAGGCGCCGATTCATGTAATTGAGAACTATTGGGATTTACACCACTGAAAAGTTAATGTCATCGTTAAAGTTAATGACACCATCAACTATAGTTGTCCGCAAAAAGAGTTTCGATAAGACGATTATCTTTGATTTATCAATAAAATTTAAAAATTGATGCCGACGGGTCACTGGAAATTGGTGCACATCATTGTTAACGTTAAATTAGTGCCAAAATATGTAGATTGCATTTTTAACCGACTTCAAAAAAAGGAGGAGTTGCTCAAATCGACTGTATTCTATTTATGTGTGTTACCTCAGAACTTTCGACTGAGTAAACCGATTTTGATGATTTTTTTTTATTTGAAAGCTGTTGCTTTCCGTATGTTTCATTTCAATTTGGTCTAGTTCTGATAGTGGCATCCATCAGAAAACCATATAAGTCTTAAATTTGCATTAAGTATGTGCGCGACAAATGGACGAATAACTCAAAATCTCGCCAACCGATTTCGATGATTCTTTTTTTATTGGAAAGCATGTATTTCAAGTGAAATCAAGGGTAATTTGATGAGGGTTTATTTAGGTTCTGATTATGGAATCCATAAAAAAGTAACGGAACTCTTCAATTCTTAGGAGCAAATTAACGATATTCAGCCGATTCTTTTATAGGCTATCCGGATATTTGAGTCACCGTAATGTTGTTATGGTCAAGTAATTGTCGTAGTCGAATATCATGATCAATAGAACTCCTTAACGGCTTACAGTAAGGGTGCAATTTATAGGCAGCACATTTAGTAGGTCTATCCATACTCAGACAAATTAGTTAGTGCACTTCAGATTCACTAAAAATAAAAAAAAGACGAAAATTTTAACAACCAAAAAACAAAACCTTATTGTTATTTTAAACATTATTGTTATTTTTGGAGTCGATGTCAGCCAAAGAAACACTACAATATTGTAGGTATATACCTAGAAATGACACCGACTCCAAAAAATAAATTCAAATACTCCAAAAACAAACTCCATATGTATAAATATGACATTTTTTTATTAGCTATTCCAAATCAATACATGAAAAATTCAAGTATCAATAATTACAATCTCGATACTGATGAAGAGTTAAGAATGGATAATAATAATGTTAACTATATAGTTATACGTACTTCACGTATATAGCATTGTCCATTTTACACAACGTTTAATTAAGTTTATTTTTAACGTTTCACCGAACGAGAGAAACTTTGACTCAACTATGATCAGCTAGAGAAACATAGCTTGCAAATGTATTGCAAGTTATTGTATGTATATTTGTATATAAATACGTATGTATGTGTAAAGAAAAATAAAATTTTGTTAATATGAAATTCAGTTTCTTTGTATAAATTAATGTTTGTATAAATAAATGTTTTAAATTGTTACTATTATTTCATCCTTCTTCCTACTATACGAATGAATATTCACATTAAAATGGTCGTTGTCACGTAAAACTTTCGCCCGTATACCGACTTTATACAATTAATTAAAAGACAGAAGAAAACTGAAAAATATTTTCAATAAGACGATTTTTAAATGTTTGAAAATATTGTTACAAGAGAGGTACGCTTAACGCATGAAGATTTACGTCGCTATTTATTTGCATAAGAACAAGCAACCTCTCACTCTGCAGGCCTACATATTAAAAACGCATTACGAAAATCGCTTTAAGTGTTATCGGCCGTTTCTCGAACTACATATAAATAATACATGCAGTTTTTATAGATCACGGTATGTTAATAATATTAAAATATGTAATATCTATGACAAGCGTACTTAATTTATAAAGTTAAATCTACTTTAGGCGCACCATGAACACTTTTTCTGGGCAGTGTACAAAATTGAAGCGTCACGCTTCTGGTAGGTGATGCTGATGAAAAGTTCAAACTTATATATACACACACACATATGTATATATTTTATAATAGAAATAATGTCTATCATAATCCATCAATATAATTAACATACACACACACAAAAGTGTGTGTGTGTGTGTATGTTAATTATAAAACCCGTTAATTATATTGATGGATAACTATAATAATATAGAGATGGATAATTATATAGAGATGGACACACACAAAAGTGTGTGTGTGTGTGTGTGTATGTGTGTGTGCGCGTGCGTGCGCGCGTGTGTGTGTGTATTTTAGAATAAGAAAACCTAATAAGTTATCACTTCATGGTTATAATCACATCACATTTTTTTGTTATTTGCTTCACACTGCAGACAATTTAAAACCAGAAAAATTATATAGACCGTTTCATCATTTTGCATGAATCAACACTGCCTATCATAATTTGATACTGGTAATTAATACCGCAGAGTAAGCCCTGTAGCACGCTTAAATTCCGAACTGTTATTAATTTCCACACCGATGGAACGGTTATTAGATACCTATAATTAAGGTCGAATCGCGAATAAATTCTCTTTCATGATTGACTGAACATATTTATGGTCATGACTTGGGTTACATCATCGTTTTTCATGCTATCCCCCATATTACACATATGCTGTTGATGTTAACACAATATTCGTGCTGCAGAAGCGGGCTGTTCGTGTCATTTATACTTTGAGATCAAAAGCATCTCTCAGAATTTTTTTTAAGAAATTAATATTTTAACTGTAACGTCACAATACATGCACTATACGTACACAAACCTGGTATATATCAAGAGCAATATAGAATTGCTCCAAAAAAGAGCAACATTCATAACAATACATAAGGAAGATCTTCCTGCACATAAAACCCGTCCAAAATTAGTTAGCAAATCATTTAAGGGGCAATGTGTGCTGTTTTATAATAAGATCCTAGCTGAAATTAAAAACTTGCCATTTCATGAACTTAAACTTTTCGTTAAACAGAAGTTATGTAACATATATCAGGTTGTTTCGTTTTATTTCCAAGTGTTGTACTAAATTATTAATCACTCGATATTTAGTATCGATAAGTGAGAAAAGAGCAAAAGTTGAGTTTTTTGCCCAGTATTCTCAAGGTGAATCAGAATTTGGAATGCGTGGTAAATCATTATTGACGTATTTGAAGTGTAATTTCTATTATTGTTGAATTTTCCCGTTGACAGGATCTAACGTATTATCTACTCTCCCTTGTACGGAGGCTTAACCTCTGAAACAGCACCGTCGTTACGTCAATATATTGTTTAAGTTTATAAGAGCGATTTATGAGCTGTAACATAACTTTTTTTTGTTATGTCGCAATAACAATAATACATCCAATAATAAAACTTGGTGTGATCGTAATCTAAGTTGTAAAGTAAAAGAAGAGATAATAAAAAATGGCCAAATACGAAAGCATCCTAAAGCAAATAAATTAAAAAAAAATAGTTCTTTTTTTTTGGTTTTGATAAATACGCAACACGGTTAGTATTTTCAAAATACGTTTCGTCGTGCAATTGTAACAACGTGTTTTACAAATTAATTGCAATGCTCTTCTTAAGACTTGCTTTTATGAACTTTTGTCTTTGCATGATACTAAAAGAAAATTATTTAAAGTGTTAACTCTTTCATTTAACTAATAACGGCTTTAAGTCATCAAGCTCATAAATATCTTTTTACTTGTGCGACCACCATAAATCCTTTATAACGTCAAAAGAAATAGTTTGGGGCACTGCTTGCTTTTGCAATAAGTGCGTATGCGCTCTTACAAACTTTATATGAACAATTTAGACAGTAGCTTTTATTATAAACAATCCATTAAGTGGAACATGTCTTACTTGCGTGATATTCGCACACATCTTCACTTTTTTCGTTAGGAGTGAATAGCACTATTTGAACAAATTGCACTATTTGAACTCGCAATTTACAATGAAGCCCATCAACAATGAAATTTTTCTTTGCACCTCTAACGCCCCAATAAGATAGGTTGCGTAAATTTGCTTTTTTTTAATATACATATAAAAATTATATATAACCACATTAAAATAAATATACAATACGAAATATTCTTTTGAACACTTCTATTTAAGTTTTGTCCTACTCTTTTCATAATAAACTTCAATTGGTGTTGGTTAACAGGCCATTTTTATAATACTTATCAGAAAGTATCATTTTCTAGCGGCTTCAATAAAAAAAATTAAATTGAAGTCCCATCATTCTATAAATCGTGTCAAATATTTAGCCGAGTAGAAGGCCAAGTTCAATTACATTCGATACATGTTTCATTTAGAGACAACAGGATTTATATTTTGAAACGAAATTATAAACATACAAATTTTTACCTATTTGTAGTTTGCAATACTGTCAAAATAAAAAATCATCAATATATTCCTAGCTATATCACAGTTGTAGATGGTTCTTGCTCTCATACAAACCATTTAATTACAGATGTTACATTTTTTATTTTGTAAGGTCTCGCTAGAATAAATTACAGTGTCACCAACGGAGTCCAGCAGCAGATAGCTTATACTGTCACGCTAATTTGAATGTAGGACTATTTAGGATTCGGTATAGAGAATTCAGCAAATAATCAACATAACAACGAAAACTGTTCCGGATTTTGTCTAGTGAATGAGAGTTCCGGTGGTTCACTCCTCCTCCTTCAAACACCGTATTCCTCACCCTAAATTCCACCAGATATATCATTTATTCCTAAAAGGACGGAAACGCACTAGTGAATTTTCTGGGATTGTGAATATCTATGGGCGATGGTGATCACCTGCTCTCTGGCCCACCATAGAGCAAATGGAATATGCGAGCCACGCATATTCCATTTTTTTCTATGTTACATCCTTATCAAATCTCACTCAGATCTACAGTTCCTTTAGGGAAATAATGATCAGCTCCATGCATGCAAAATCATGTAACTACAGTTCCCTTAGAGTGTCATTCTAAATGCAGGCGCACCCGTAATCACGGCTAGTTTGGATAGCGGCCCCTTACAGCGTCGCCGAGAATGGGTTACGTCTCAATAGAGGGCGCCGGCTGTTTGCTTAGGACGAGCGCGCGGACGGACGGGCGCGCCGCTCCTCGTATTTGCGTGCCGACTTAACCTTTGTTCGACAAATATTACTTAAGGAAGCTGTATTGTGTCCGCGGTAATCTCCGGACGCGGCGGACGCGGCACTCGGCCAAGTTTGTTATTCGGACGGCGGCCGTTTGTTCGTGTTAGATAAATTAGCTCGCGCCACCCGACCCACGCCTTAATCGAACCGCTTTGAACTTGCCGCTTTTAATCCTCGTATGATTATACGTCATCGTTATAAATATATGTTTACATGCGATATACAGGATAGAATCTATCATGCATCTTTTCGTAAATATACGTAATCCCTTTGTTTTTTACATAATTAAAGTTGCATACAAATTTAAATACATATAAAAAGATGTAATTGATTTATAACGTATAATATTTATACACAATTGTCAAGCTAATCATCCCGGCCCACTAATGTACTACTACTTACATCAAACGTCGCTCACTAATTTAAAACATATATTATAGGAGTTCAAGTAACATTTAAATAATGCCTAGAAGAAGAGTGCAATAGTAATGGGACCTACAGAAAGAAACGTATTTATTATTGTAACAAAAAATGTATTAGGTACGTAATCATATGGCCAGATAATTAATTAAATAGTACAATGATAAGTACTACACAAAAACTACTCACATAGAAAACTGCGATGTACATTAAGATAGACTAAATGAAATTATCGCATAGGACATCACAAAATACCTATTTTACTAAAGTTAAAGAGAGTATCCGAGCGGAAAATTAATTTTCTGGAAAGTATTTTCATATTAAATACAATGTTGTTTAAGCTTGGCAGCAAATGGTGGAAAATGGATACGATAGATATAAAAATGTTCCGATTCCGCTATCACTTCTAATTTAAGTTTAGATTCTGATGCCCCACTCGCTCTCGATTGTGCCCCAGGTTCCACTGCCGCTTTGATTCCTGTCCCGCTCTGGATTCCGTTCTTATTCTAGTTCTTCAAGTTATTATACGGAATAGGTCATTTGTACAAACGAATAGTACATCTGTAAACTTACAACATAAAAATACTCTGTTTTTTTAATTACGGAAAGCCTTTACAAACTTTCACATCTTCAGACCTTTAAGTATTGAATTTCCAAAACCTTGAAAGAGGTATATATAACAGCTTATTGGACTGCAACAAAATATAAATCTATGTACAAGTTGTGACAAGGTCTCTTTGTTCCTTCATCGAAGTTCAGTACATAAACGTAATGATTCGTAACATAGAGTCATTGAGTAATATGCGTTTAGTCAGGGTTTCAACTCCGTACGAGTTCCACGCGTAGTTAAGTGCACCTCTCTAATAATTAATAGAAAATATATAAAAGTGAACATAAACTTTATTTAGTTTTATTTAACAAAGCCCCGAATAACCTACACAGCTAATTTATTATCATTAGTTTTAATAATAAATTTGTAATTAAAAATTTAAATGCACATTTTATGACCTTAACTTGCAAATAAATGGTACTCCTATTCAAGAGCGGCGGCGGCTGGGCGATTAAGAAGTTCGACTGCAAAGTGGAAGATAGTAAATTCAATCCTGACCATGGACGAATCGCATAATCAGTTTTTAATTTAATTCAAATCAAGTTACAACTTAAGTCGAGTTACGTCGTCGATCCCGCACGCTGTCAACTGATTGGTGACAAAGGTCTGCAGCAGCCTCCGGCCATCACTGGGCGAACATGGAAGCTTCAAGGCCTAACCCCTCCGATATGAAATAAAACAATTCTGATCTGGTGAATGCCGTCACCTGGCACACGAATATGATTGACGCCATATAATAATGCGGAACAAACTTATCAATTCCCGTCATGAACTTAATCCCAATTGTTATCTTTAGACATTGGCTCCGCAGAGTTGTAAAACACGGGAACATCCTCGCCGCAGATAAGCCGACAAGTGGAATGGCCCGATCGGCTAGGGGCGGGCGGCGCGGGGCCGCCCTCGGGGAGCCGAAGGCGTCGAGTTCATCGCCGGCACCGAGACTCCCATCCACTTCAAGGGTATTTACATAAAATTAGAGAAAAACAATTTTCTCATTAGGAAATTCCGGTAAGTCCGCGGGCGCGGCCGCCCGAACTCGTGCTTCCGATAACCGACACGCCGAATTTCCCATCGCGCGCCACCGAAATCCGCCGCCGCCCGCCCCTCCTCTTAATTTATGCAAATTTTATTCCGAGCGAAGATTCCGCCCCCCGAGAAATTGTACAATCCTAATCTTTCCGCCCGAAAAATATTTTACTCGTCGAATAAAGTTGTTATAAGTCTTATGGTATCTCGCCCTTTTCGTAGAGGGGCAGCCGCGACCCGCAGCTATCAATTTAGGTTTAACACTGATTTACAAACTAAATGGTACCTTCTTCGTATCGTCAACAACCACATCGCGATTGCTAAGCAAGACAGTAAACAATTCTGTAATAAAAATTACTATTGTGATAATTTCAAATTCCGTCACAAACCTTGTTGTGGGCCTAGCCGAGCGTCTACTTACGGCGATTTTCATTAGAAGGCTATGAAAACGCCTTCGCATATCTCCTCAATTACACTTCCCGGTATACGTCATTGAAACTTAATTCTCGTATAACCTCTAAGTCCAACTTTAACGCATACTTCGAAGACGTTAAAATATGTCAAAACTCTGCTAGATACATTTTTGGAAAAATTTCCCTTAATTATGTATTCTCCAATTCAGTCTTCAACGAGCGTATAATTCCCACAAAATTAGGAACCGACGCTGCTATGTAAACCGGATAATTATGTTTTACTAATCTACTTTATTTCCATTTAATTTCATCCTCTCAGTTTATGTACAAGTTCTGTCTTAATGGGAGTACCGCTCGACGCGCGCGCTTAGCCCCTGTCCGCACTATGATTTTGCACTGTGCGATATTTTTCTCGCAATTCTTTAACACATTGGATCTTATTAGAGTAGCCGCACTGACGATTAAAAATTCACGCGGAAAAAACCCATGATTTGATACAAATTGAACCGCGATGCGATGCGGATTTATATCCGCGTGTATTTCGCCGTGCGACAGGGCTTTACCGTTACTGCTACCCCTTTCTGGGTGCCTGCCGCTCTCCACAAATAGCGAGATACGTCCCAAATCAGCGTACGAGCTATGTGCCACTGTAAGTTCTATTTCGAGAACTCGGCATTCGAGCAACTCCCGGATTGGATCTTGTAGAACATCTCGAATCCCCGAACGATTACTAATGTATAAAGAAATGTCCGCGTCACAGCGCGGGTAAAGGTGAAGTGGCCAACAACGCGAGTAAACACAATAAATATTACATAACGAACTGGCGACTCTATGCTAGGCATTTATTATATTTTCTCAACATATTTTTTATCGTCACAACTATAGAAGTTTATTAAGATAAAAAAAAACTGTAAAATTGTTGACCCTGCAGACCATCCCTAAAACTTACCGCTATAATACTTTCGATGTGTCTTTAAACTTTTTAAGTTACGAATATTGTTAATGAGTTTTTGAACTTAAAAATTTGAAATGCGATTGGCCCTTCAGGTAGTGAAACTTTTTGTTAGTTTCGCATTCGAAACGTTCAAAAATAAAGCGGCAATAAATTATTGAGCTTATCAGGAGATCGATTATAGTCTTTTTTCAAGTTCCCCAAGCTCAAAAATATAATTCTAATACGTTTTGAGCTCTTTGAGTACTAAAATATATACATGTATTAAGAGCTTTTTTTTTAATTTTTAACTAATACATTTTTCGAACGCCTTGCTCGATTTTGATCTGCTTTATGGCACCCGACGCAGTTTTATAAAGAGAAAAGGATGATCGACTACTAAACATTAATCCATCAAAAAATTTACATATCATTTTCAATAAACTCTGTTTTAACATTTTCCGTTAACTATGTTTCCCGAACAAACCCAATGATTTAGATGCAGTTCGCAACCATCGTTGTTGTTCGCGCGCGCGTGCGCACGCACACACGCACGCATGCACACATGCAAGGAGAGAGAGAAACATATAGACAAAATGGAAAATGATCAACATGGATTCCTAAGATCCTAAAACGGTAAAATCTGCTGGAAACTCTTTCTTTCCAATTTATGAAAACTTCCAAAACGGGAAGTTAAAAAATGCTATTTTTAAAATATTTCTATCACGATATCTTTCGAACAAGTTATTCTGTTCTGATTTTCTTTACGGCATTTGATATAGATTTTTAAAAATGAATGAGTACTCAACATCAATCCATCAAGCAATTTCCATGTATGTTGAAAAATTCTTTTTTTTTTCGAATATTTAGTTAAATATATCCCCTGAACGAATGAACCAAATTTGAAGCAAATTGCAACAATCGACACTGTTTTGTAAACTGGTTAGATTTTAGAATTTATTGGTAAAAAAGTTTAAAGAAAATTCTAAATAAAACAATTATAGAAAAAATTTTCACCGATATATCTTGACCCCTCAAGCGCGCAATGCCATTATAGTGGCATTTGCGACTGAGGCGCCACCCACTAGAACGGCATAACTCGCTCTTTTTTGGTACGATACAAAAGAAAAATACTTTTTAAATTTCTGGGTTATACTACAATATTATACGAAATTGAATCTTATAGTTTAAAAAATAAGGGAGCAGAAAAATATTTACTGTTCTCGTCACTTGCGTCAAAAAATTTACAACGATATTTTAAATCCACGTGATGCCATACGCTACGTCATCTCACTTTGCGGTGAATTGTTGTGTGCTGATTTTGCTACGAAATTATGGATAAGCTAAGAAAACCGTAAGTATTTCTCTTTGATAAATATACTAAAATACGTAGAAACGTTTGGAGAATCATATTAAGCATAGATTACAATGTTTTTCGAAAAGACTTATGTCTAAAATAACCCGAAACTTTCATCCTTTATTCTTTGTTGTATAACATGGTCGCCATTGTTCAATTTTAGTTATTGATTTTACATATTATTTCAATATATTATTTTATTTCAATGATTTCTAATGACAAAGTAGACTATTAGCTTTTGTCTCGGTGCAAAATTTGTAGAGAATTTACATATATGTACAAAACCGTTACATTTGCTAACGGCAATCGTCTGTTGTAAGCGGTGAGGGAGACATGTTTTCCAAATTTCAACCGTAGTACAGTCAAGCAAAAGTGAAAATATAAAATTTACGATTTTGTTCGAATTATTGAATTACTTGAATTATTAAATTTCAGGATTAATTGAATATTATTACAAACTATGCAAATAGGATAAAAAGGAAAATGTTTATATTGCATTTCTGTCAAATTCATTTATATTGCAAATTTATTTTTATTTTGTATATAAATATTTACCATGTTTTATAAACTTGGAAAATATGAAATTTTTGTAGGTAAAGTATTTACGAGGAATTTTTCTAAACTATCATATCGCTAATTTGTTTTATTTTGAATAAAATATTTACCAAGTTTTATTAATTTTGAAAATATGAGAATTTTTATGTTGGGAAAGTATTTATGAAGAATTTTTTTAAACGTTATTGCTAATTTATTTTTATTTTGAATATAAGTATTTACCATGTTTTATGAATTTTTAAAATATGAGATTTTTCATGTTGGGAAAGTATTTATGAGGATTTTTTTTCAAACTCTATCACATTGCAAATCTTTTTTTAATATAAATATTTACATACTATGTTTTATGAATTTTATTTTGTTCTATTTTTAGGTCACATTACAAATATTGTTTTTCAAATATATAATACAATTTTATAAATTTCTGGCTAGTACCATAAAACAAAATGGTCAACGTCCCTGCGTTCACGACATATTGTGGACTTGGCGCTGAGCGAATCGGACCAATCACTGCGATCTCCAGGTCCTGCGCGAATCGCCAGCGATCCCAGATCGTTCGTCGGCGCAGCCATCTCCGTCATCCTCCACATCATCACCACAATTCAAACGTCCCAAAACGGTTAAGTACGTACAAAACTAGTGTTTGTGACTGTTTTAGAAGTTTTGCATCTATTTTAACCATGCGTACATTACAATCACATGTTTCAGGAGGCCTGTTGCTTGTTCTTCGGCTGTGTATTGACATTTTGAGAAGCCGGCACCCAAAATACCGATGTCGATATCGATTTGCGAAAACGCGTAATTATACTTTTACTAATAATTAATTAAAATTTTAGTTTTTATCCAATCGTAAATACTATGTATTATTATAATATATATATATATATATATAATATATTTATCGAAGTGGAAATAAACCCATTTGGTGAAATTTCTTGTTCTTATATTTAAAACTTAATTTGTAGACTAATTATCAATATTTTCTATATAAAATACTTAGGTGAATTGATGCGATGAAGAAATAATTTTTGAATAGAAAATTCTAATTTCTTACGATTAAATAACTTTTCTGTGATTTATAAGACAAAAATCTAGCTATTTTATCAAAATTTAGCAAATTATTCTTTTAAATGCTGAATATCTTTTAAGCTATCAATTACATCGCGTTGAAGTAGAGGACGTTTTTTTAGAAAATTAAATTTTCTACAATTTTGTCATTAACATTTTTTCGTAGGCCTCGTTATTTATAAAATAATTACAGAAAAACTAAAATTTTATAAAAGACTTAAGTTTAGTTACCCATACTACCTCGTCAATTTACGATTATGCCGCAATATGCACTTTTCTAAAAATAAAATCCTGACTGTGGGCGAGGTCATACCATGAAATGCCACTGAACTATATAAATTTAAAAGATAAAAATACAAGTTTACGTGTATTTAAAATGGGAAGTTTTAGAAATTGGAAAAAGTACTTAAAACTAAAATTAAGAGTTCCTTCTTTAACAGGTTTTTTTTAGCATATAAAATGAAATTTTACTGCGGGAGTGAAAAAAAATCATCGCTTAAAATGAATCATCTTAATATGTATTGTTTTTAGTGTGCCGGACTTCAATCAGCCGAAGAATCAGGCGCAGGCTGATTCCGAATGGGGGGTGTCGACGGATGTGGAAGAATGCACGTCGGGCACCAAGAAATTGCTGATGGAGCTGGGTATAAATAAACTTGGGGAAGCCAGAGAAATTCGTCATTGAAATAGAAGATACCGAGCATGACATTATGTCACAGGTATCAAACCTCGTTGCGCCATTTCCGGCTTCTACGATTCAACCAGCGAGTACTCATCAAGTGATAACTTTTCCTGATGTCCACGTTTCTGCTGATGAAGACATGCCGAGTTCTTCTAGGACTTTCCGTGTCTCATCACCAACAGAAGCGCTTTTGGATCCTGAAAGTGGAAGTAGTTATGATGATTCAGAATTTTCGGATGACGATGATGCCGAATATCTTGTCACTTCCGCCAAAGAAGATTCAGCAGAATTTATCAAATGATGAGGAGCTACCACCTCAAGTAGCGGCGTCGGCAAGGTTTATGGAAGCCGAAATGGATGTAGACCACGAGAAATTGTTGAGTGGTGACGTTAATTTCAAATGGCAACGAGACTTCACCGCATTCACTGCGGTTAGAGAAGAGTTTTTGTCCACCCGTTGGTGCGGTGAAGGATTATGATTCTCCTTATGATGCCTTCATCGATATATTTGACGTTGACATCATGAAGGAAATTGTCATTGAAACTAACCGTTACGCTCATCAAGTAATTGATAAGGCAAAAGCTGTAGTATACATACAATGTCATCGCGCATGTACAAGTGGAAAGATACCACTGTAGATGAGCTTTACCGTTTGTTCGCAGTTTTATTTATATGGGCATATGTCAATTTAACTCTTTAGAAGAGTATTGAGGAAAGGCACTGACGTTGAATTGGTCTATTTCCGTAATCCCATGTCCTATGACAGATAGGACTTCTAACTGCCTACACTTTTCAGATAATGATAAACAACCGCTGCCGAACGCGAAAAGCAAGCAACCGCTTGCTGCCAGTAACCAACCAGTTACTGACTGTAAGCAGCTGCCTGCCGATAATCGAAAGTGTAGGTTCCTTTTCCCATAGATTGTATAAATTGCAACCTATTACTCCCCATTTGAATCGAAAATTCCAGGAATTATATGTATTAAATAGATCGATTAGCGTAGATGATTCGTTTACCCTGTTCAAAGGTCGTCTTTCCTTTGCACAATATATAAAAGCAAAAGCCGCTCGCTGGGGAATCAAATCTTTTGAATCGTGTGAATCCCGGACAGGGTACTTAAATAAATTTATAATTTATACAGGTGAGGAAAAAAAAATAACAACGAAGAAAATGTCGACGATTGTGATGAAAGAGCTGAGGCCGGGAGGGGCATGGTCAAAAGTAGGGGATTAAAGCATAGACACAAAGTAAAAACTAATGTCTAACCCTCCTGCTATTTCTGACACTGCCCCTAATCCTAACATTATGACAAAGGCCTGACCGGGAAAACTACAAAATAGTTTTAAATTTACTAGAAGGTCTTGAACATAAAGGACATTGTGTCACGATGGACAATTTTATAATAGTCCAGCGTTGGCACGATACCTCAAATGTCGAGGCTTTGACTGTCTGGGCACAGAACGCCTCACTCGGAAAAATATACCAGAAGATGTAAAAGAGATGAAGAAAAACTGTGAAAAGGGCACGATCATTGCTTGCCACTCCGGCGATGTAATGGTGTTGGCAGGATGCAAAAATCTTATCGATGATTAGCACCTTCCACGACAACAGCACCTACACGGGAACAAGTGCTGGCGAGGAATGTGAGAAGCCCATATGTGTAAAAGACTGTAATACAACTATGGGGGGCATTGATCTAAAAGATCAAAAGCTCTCCATGTACCCAATGGAAAGAAAGAGGGGTTTAAAATGGTATATAAAGATGTTCAAAAGGTTATTGAACACATGTGTGCATAACGCTTATATTTTGTACAAGTCATAACAAAAGATATGACGAAAAGAACATAATTACGCACAGAGCGTTTCGATATCAGATTGCAGTATCGTTGAAGATGCGGTACATGCCTCCCGCACCGATTCGCAGTCTGATATCGCGATCAGAATTACGACTGGACAGGACTAAAAACCATATGCCTATTCGTGGAGATACTTTGTGTTGCCAGATGTGTTTACTAAAATATGCCATAAGAAGTCGGACGGTAATCCAGTGTTCTGTATGCTAAGTCGGATTATGCGTCTTGAAAAACGATTGTTTCCTTGAGTATCATTCAGTAGAAACTCTACCTCCACATAGACTAAAACGAGACAAGCCTAAACGAGGACATGGGCTCGACCAAAATTCCTCGAACTTCTGACTGAACCCATCGACTTCTAAGGAATGATACTCAAAACAATTTTGGATAAACTGCACTAGATTATGATAGAATGAATGAAAGAATTTTGATAGCGGGATATGTTAATATCATGTTCGGAGAGACTTTGTAAGGGAATACGAGTGTCGATTATTATGTCAGACTAATTTTAAAGGTGTTTGCGTAGCTTTCACATAATTCATTTATTTGAAACCCTTTCGAAGCTTGCGTTTGTGCAAGGTAGACTTCTTTGAACACATCCATATCCTTTATTTATTTCTATGTATGTTTATTTATATATGATATATTTGCTATATTTCCCTTCCTGACAATAGTCATCTAAAAGTGTGACGACATCCACAGAAAATAAATTTTGCAAAGAAAATCCATAAAATCCATGACGACTAAGAATTTTTCAAAATATGTTTTTGAAATAAGTACTAAAACATCTTCGCGTGAATGAAATTTATAACAAATAGACAATTTCGGTATCAGATTGTCAAACGAAGGCCAAAGACCATTTTTAATTTTCTTGTCATATGGAATATACTTCAGTACTAGCGACGGTATATCAACATTGGGATATTTTTAGGCTAATATGTGCTGTTTGAATATGCCTATATGAATATTATTGCTTTTACCTGAAATTTTGCCAACCTGTTTGGTGGATATGTTTTTCTTATATTTTCACTTTGAAATTGCAAACTATTTTTGCAAAATCTAAACATGTAAATACAGTTATATGTACAACTGTACCTGTATCAAAGTGGTTAGGTTGACACTTTGTAAAATTCTTACATATTTATAACTTTTATCAGTCATGTTCGGCTTAGTGGATTATTTCAGATTTTTAATGTTCTTTTTGAGGCTTAGGACTGTTCGATTTGAATTATTTCAGATTTTGAGGCTTTTCTCTGGCTTCTACATATTTATGAATTTTTTACGCTTTTTTTTATCTTCATTATAATTTAAATTGTATTCTGAAACATATTTCATTTCTCGTAATAGCTTTATATTGGAATGTGATTGTGAATAATAATTGAATTCAAAACATCTATAATCGATTTCTTGCTCTTTTTCCTTCTTCAAAACTGCCTACAAAGAAGGGGTAATTTTAAATATTTTATTTTTAACAATATTATGACATATTTGAATTTTATAGTAATGATTGTAATATTTTGCCCATAAAATATGTATAGAATTACTGAGATATCAGCTATAAATTTACTAAAGAATTGTATTATAAATAATGTAATTTATATGTAAAGTGCAAATATAATCCTTAGGAATAAATTTTATTATTATATTAATACAGTGTATAAGTTTAAAAATGTAAGCCTAGGAATAAGCTTTTTATTGTTTTATATTTTATTACTTTTTATTCCTTATTTTATATGAAAATAATTTTTTTTAAATTGTACATGATGTTTGCTTCATTTCTTCTCCGAAGCGGTATATATATGCGATATATATATATCGCATATCCATAATAAAATAATTATATCATAATATATTGCATATAAATATACATTTACAAATATATATATCTTTTTTGCTATATACATATATACAGTTACTATATATATGAAGTAAAATTCACTAATAATTTATTGCATTAATAGTTCATAATCATTGCATTTGTAATTCATGGCAATTATTTAGGAAAAAAAAATTAACAAAGACAAAAATGTATTTTGATATAATCATTTTACTATATATATAGTAAGTGTATGTTTGTATGGATTTAGCAAAAAAGATATATTTTTTGTAAGTGTATATTTATATGCAATATATTGTGATATAATTATTTTATTTCAAGGTGATAATCATGTTTATGTATATCACCTTGTATATATATAGTAAAATATCGAAATAAATCACTATGACAAAACTTAATGATAAAATTATACAATAATTACATTATAATTCCTCACAAACTAACGAAAAAAAAAAAACATATGTTTAGATAATTTAAATTTGCTCACTGTACTTGCAGCTAGGCGTAAATGTTTGACGGAAAGTGCAAGAAATCTAAAATGGGGGCGTTTTGACGCCTCGGCTTTGTATCTGTTTTTAGTAAAAATAAGTATGTTTAGTGTCAGGAATATAATTATTTTCAAGTCTTGAATAGTGTTACGAAAAAGTTATGTGGTTTTCGTAATAAAATAGTGAATATTATTATATTGTATGTTCACTGAAAGTGAGTGATGTAATTACAGCACAGGTTGTGCAACTTTCCAATTATGTTCCCGTTAGAATACTAAGTCTGTGATAATGTGACTATTTAATATGTAATTAGAATCTAATTGACAATCAAAAAATACATTAATATGATAAATATCAACTTTTCAGTCTATTTTACAAAATTTGTGATTAGGGAGCGCTTTGCGATTAAAACTCCAGGGGAGTTGTGCGGCCGAAAGAGGTACTATTTTTTGGGTGCGCGTTCCAGTGGTTAAGCAAATCAACTAATTTTGATATATTTGGCAACTACGAAAGTTGTTTTTTAAGAAAGACAATTGATGCCTATAAGCATAAAGTCGAGGAAAATGTTTTTTTCGTATTTTATAAACAAACTCAAAATAATATTTCAATATATTTCATTTACTCTTTATTATAATACATATATATGCCATTTTGTTCAACAACTTATTGCCATTCAGAAGGTAGTGACACATAATTTCACTGCTATAGAAATTTTGGGACTTCTGTTCAAAAAACTGCGACAAATAGTGTTGACAGTGCTCTCTTGATGTTGATAATCTTAATACTACCTAAATAAATCTGAAGAGACTGAATCAGGTAAAAATCTGAGGATGCAAGGTCAAAGCTATATGATGGATGCAATAACATTTCTCAACCATACTCTCTCAATATTGGCTGAGTGGCTAAAGATATGTGTGATCAGACGTTATCATGGTGAAAAACCACGTCCTGTCTATTGATCAATTCCAGCAGTTTTTTTCTCTACTTCTTGCTTGAATTTCATCACCTGTTGGCAGTAAATATCCAAATTGTGGTTTCATGGGGTGGTAAAAGCTCATAATGAATAAATGCCTTTTCAATCCCATTACATACATTGCATTAACTTGCGATTGAGAGTTAATTCGTAGTAATGTAGTCTGTGGTTTCAATAGAAAATCGCAAATGAGTACAAGATTCATTAAATTTCTTTCAGTAAGCTCATGTACGACCAAAGTATCGAAGTTTTTTGTATATCCAACTTTTTTAAATGGATTAAAATTATTTTGAGGTCATTCCCCAGCTGTTCAGCTATGTTGTAAAAACTAATATGCCGATCTTGCTTTACTTTTTCCAAAATGACATCGACTTATTCCGTAACAGATCGACTAAAGCGATGTTCATTTTTGACATCAAATTGTTGGACTAAAAACACTTGAACCAGTTTTGTGCTATTCTTACTAACACTGTATTAGGTCCATAAATATCACAAATTTTTTTAACGGCTTGTGTCGCATTTTTCCCTTTTTTGTACTTAACTTCAAAATATGTCGAATTTCTATGTTAGATTTACCTCATTTTGTTGTACAGAAAAACAATATAAAAATGACGAAACGCCGTGTTTACATTTTACTGTTTTTTTTTTAAATGTCATCTACTAATAGTATCAAACTAGCCAGATACAAACAGCACAACAAAAATGATTTTACTACAATTTTATACTTATAACCTAATAGAAAAATATTTCCTTGAACAAATATTTTATTTTGTCGGTAGAGCAGTTTACAAAATAATATTAAAAAAAAAAAACTTTTAAAAAATTACACTTTAAAAACCTAATGGCGATAAAACACAATATTTTTCCAAATAGTCATCTTACTGATGATTACCTATTCTGAGTTCAAAGCATTCTTTTAGCGTTTGCAAAGTTTCGTTTGTCCAGAAATATCCGTCCGTTCTCGCATCGCATTATTATAGTACTGAGTAATATTTGTCGTGTCTCGTAATGCATCTCTTCCAAATTAATATGTACTATGCGATGACGTTTAAAAAAAGATATGGGCAGTAATTAGGGACTGCCGACAAAACTATAAACTTAGTGTGGTATGTGTACACGAAAGTGTAAAGAAAAGTATAAACGTAGTGTAATTTAGTGTGGCTTCAAATTCGCAAAGCGCGGGCTCAGAGCGAGCAGCGCTATTATTGTGAAAAATTAAATCGAAATGTGAATCTATATTCAAATTTGCATACTGTAAATGTTAAATACTATAATGTTAATTTGCATTGCAATAACAGTATTTCTTATCAAATACCTATTAAATTCGATAATATAAAATGTCTAGCAGCAACATATTGTACTATGTTAAATGAAACGCACGGCGCTTTCGTACTTTTGGTTGTGAGGAAAAAAAACGCAAAAAATAATCTAGTGTCACAGATTTAAATCGATAATTAATTATTGTGTCAGGGCCGCAGCGAAACGTGCGCTAAAATTTCCTTGTCAGTCACTTGAATTCTAAGATTTTACCACACAAAAATCACCCAACCGTCCAAAAAAGATTGCGCTACTAAAGCCTAAAGTACGCACAGTCTAGGAATAAATTCCTCACCAACTAACAAAAATTCATCTCCTATAGATTTGGAGAATCAAAATTGAGAATGTTAATAGAAATCCAATAGTAATAAACGCATCTAATTAAAAATGTATTAATTTTATTTACACAATGCAATTAAGTATTTCGCTGCTGTTAATATATTTACATATGCGAAATATTACCAGCCAGTATTTAATGTTCTAACATTTCGTAATAATTTCTTTTTTACGAAGTTTTGACACTGTACACTGACATCAACTTAACAGCCAAGGCGGCACTTACATCTCGACACACTGACGTACCATTCGTATGATGTTGTTAGTTCTCCATTTGTTCACCTAAACAGATAAGTTTGTTGTACTGTAGAAATGACTCGGTCGATGTTTTACGTTCCCACAAAAATTTCAATAATCCTGTAATCCCTCAAACGATACCGCTCATATTTTAACTAAAAAGTTGTATTCATCTTCTGGATTACTATAGTATATGTCATGAAAATCAGATCAACGGTTCTCGAGTTATCCTCGAACAAATATATAAGCCCCGTTACAGTTGACTATTAAAACTTACTGCTCTCAAATTCCCACAAAGGTGCCAATAACTCATGCCTACCTCCTCGATACCACTCGTATTGGAACTTAAAAATTGTATTTTCTTACTATTATTCTATCAAAATTTTTTGAAGATCTGATAAATGGTGCTTAGTTTGTTCTTGAATAAACACGCAATCTACAAACGTCGTAGCGATTGACCATCGCACCTCGTTTCGCTCGGTCGATTATAAAACCATGATGAACCATTAACATGTCGAAATATTTGTATGAATATTCCTGTCAACTTTTTGAATAGTGATACAAAATGAAATTCCGTTTAAATAAAAAGCGAATCCGGTAAGCGCGAGAGACATTTCTCGTAATTAATTAATTAAAACATCGTAGTCAAAACGTGTAATTAGTAAAACACTTAAAGGCAGAACGACAAAATCCGGCTCGTCACTAATTAATAGAGGGCGCCAGGGGATTCGCTCATAAAATGATGCCCTATTTAATGTCGTTCTAATGAGCGAGCTCAAGGGCAGCTAATGAATGCCACTTCGTTAAAATAATGCTGATTCCATATCGATTTCTCTTTTAGTCGGCGACGTCCCTGTCGTAGCTAATGGTGACGAAAGTAACGAATAATTCTGCTATATTTTTATTTAAAAACAACAAATGCTTCGTTCGAACATTACGTTCTTGTAAAGTTACAAAACTAACAACTCTTATAATATACGGTTTTGTTGTTTAATTTTACAGTTCTTGCTCTTCAAAGGCAGAAAAGCTATACATTCTGGCCCTTCCACTAAGAATTTACTGACGAATTTTATTGTTATAAAACCACTGATATTCTTGTCTCAATCATCGGAATAATTGTTTTTCAACCAATCATATTATAAAAGAAAGAATTAATTACTATATTATGTATAGTATAATAATGTTGTAATTGTAATAGTAACAGATATTACTAGTGCATTATGCGTTCCAATTCTTATGGATTGCACGTAAAAACACTCTAATTTTGCAATGTTTTGTAAATAAAAAGAAGTTAAAAGTATAGTATAAAGAATTATTATTGATATTAAAATTTAGAAAAACATTTAATTTAAAAATCCGTGAAATGATTAGCCTTTAGCTCTCACTTTGGCGCAGAGGAGAAGACAAAATTATAACAATCTTTGTAATTTTAGATTATCAGTTAAAAAAAGAAATTGTAGATACGAGAGTGTAACATGGCGTCACCACTGGCATATATTACTTCTTTGAAGTCTGCTTAATTGAATACTTACGCCAACTTTTGCAACACCATACAAAAATTATCACTACGAAACTACAACGAATAAAACTTGATAAGTTTATTGAAGCTTGGACGTTGGTTCCAATATGGAAAATGAGTAGATAGAGAAATTGAAAGATAACTTTTTAAAAAATTGGACAGTTAACGTTCAGAACCTAATAAATTGTGGATATTATGGAAATCTGTAATAACATACATAGAAAAAAAGGTATGTAAAGTGAATGAAAGTATAGATGTCAGTAAGTAAGAGTATGGAATCTAGTAAGGAAAGCAGTAGGTGGTAAAAAATAATATGGATAGATTTACTGATCGGAAAAGACAATCATAAAGTACAAATAACGAGTGATTTGAAAGGTAAACTAAAAGAGGCCGAACGTATGCACAAAGTGCAAAAATCTGAGCTAAATAACTTGTAAAAAGAAGAAAAGGTAAAAAAAGAAGTCTATGACAAAAGGTTCATAATTAATTTCGTGAACTAGGTAAAAAACCAAAGCGGATGTCGTGGTATTTTGTAGTAACGCATCGGGCATGCCTCGGAGGACGTAAAAGAAGGATCGAGCAGCGTGTATTGGGTACTGCCTTGAGGATTGAGAACTAACGTGGGAATTGGGTACTGAGTTTGAACTATATACTCTGGAGTCCATAATGACCTGGTGTATGGACCAGCAAGTATTAAATGTTTGAATACTCGGTGGGTGCTTCACACAATGAAATTGTGAGCCAAATTTTAAGTAATGAAATTGTTAAGGCATTACAATTATTATATATTGTAAAATAGTTTTGAGTTAAATAGAAAAAAAAACAAAATTAGTAATTTTATCTGATTTCTGGAATGGTTCAACGTAAATGGTTTTAAACTATTATTGTGTGCTTTTCCATTTTCTAATGGTATGACTGAAAAACACATGAACTATATACGTAAGATTAATACATTGATTTATAATATAAAATAACATGTCGTCATAATGATGCAAGTTGACATTTCTTTGACACTCTTAAATTTAAATATAATTTTGTATTGACGAGAGATAGGATTTTAACAAATCTAACAAAGATTCTTATCTTCTGATCTAATTTCTTAAAAAAACAAAGATTCTAACAAAATATTTTAAATGACATTTGTACGACATATCAAATACTGCAGAGTATAGTTCTATGATTGACTGCAAACTGGCAGCTTTGAAAGAAAGAAGCCCTGATGTAAATAATTTTATTACCCTGAATAGTGTTTTCTGGGCGAAACTAAATTAACAGAAAAATGCTTAGAAAATCTTAATACACTTGTTAGAAAAGCAGAGTAGGTCTAGCTTATCGTCAAATTAATATTCCGTGTCGTCGAATCAGCCCCATTGTAAACAAAAGAAATATTACAAATAATGGCATAAATAACTACCTTCTCTACCTGGTGCATCAAAATACTCAGAGTATGGAGAAAAAGGAGCTCAAAGTTGAATTATTCATCGGCTAACATTGATATATCATAGAAAACTGACTCAAAAACCTCCAGTTTTGTTCGGACTTGCGAATCACCAGGTTGCAAGCTCCTTCAGCAGGGAGGGTTCAATACATGAAGGATCTTTAAGTCATATTGAAAATAATTTAAGATTTCAAGTAAGAACCAATATTGTGAATCTGTCTGTTGGACAGTTTGCTTATATGAATTAGTTTGTGCGAAACTCGAGTGGCTTGTTGTAATGAGCGTATACAGACCCTCATTTAAATTTAAAGCGATTTAAATAAAATCCATCCAATATTTTATTTAAATTTCTTATGAATCAATCCTTATTAAAGATTAGTAATAATAACAAATACATTGTGATATGTGAAGACTTTAATGTAAACTTATTAGATGTCAAAAATCGCAGCAGTAAAATTTTAAAACTCTTGGGATGTTACAATTTGTCAAATCTCTTTTTCAAGCATATGAAGATCACATCTACCCTAAGACTTGCCTTGATAACATTTATACAAATATGGAATCATCCCAAAAATATATTATTAATAATTTAAAATAGAACCACAATGGTCAGTCAACCTCTTTCCAAATACCACTTAAAATAACACCAAAAATAATGATAAATTACATACCAGTGAATGAAAAAATATTATATAATAATAATATCTTAATAATAATATCTTCGGACATATATACACAGCACCGTCTGGTCCCAAACTAAGCAACTAGGCTTGTACTATGGGTACCAGACAGTTGATATACTACATACATACTTTTTTTTTTGTAAATATATACGTATAATACATAGAAACACCCAGACTCAAGACAAACATTAATTTTTAATAAAATAATTAAATGTTTGTTTTGTGCGGGAATCGAACCCACGACCCCAGCGCGACAGGTAGAGTCACTACCACTGCGCCAATCAGGCAGTCGAAATTATATAAATTTAGAGAAAATGATTATCGAAGAGATTCTGAAACTATAATGCTGTGATGATCCCAATGAGTTATACAACTCTATGTATAATGTAATAAAAGCAGAATATGATAACATTTTTCCAAGGAAAAATTTTAAATAAATAAATGGTTATCTTTTGATGATTGAGCAACAGTGGGAATACATAAAAATAGAAAGAAATTATATGAACTTTATAATGAAAGATCATATAATAAAATGAAAATTTTGTTGAGTTTCTCTAAAAAGTACTCAAAAACTTTTAAACGTATATGTATTGTGCCATATAGAAATCTATAGCCTATGCCTACTCTTCTGGGAAATAGGCGTGAACTTGTATTATTTTTATTATGATTACCATTATCATTATCGTTATCATTAACGTTATCGGTATATGGCTATCGTTATTGTTACATCGTTATCGTTATGTTATATCGTTGTCGTTATATCGTTATCGTTATATCGTCATATTATATCTTTATATCGTTATTGTTACATCGTTATCGTTCTATATTATATCGTTATATCGTGTCGTTATATCGTTATCGTCGTAAAAAATTGTTGTCGCCGTCGATATAACTACAACGGCTGCTGCTGCTATTCTTATTTCTGTTACTACTTGACACTTGTAAATAGGGCGATAAATAAACAGAGCGTCTGGTTCCTGTTTTGATAGCTCTGAGCAATCACCAAGTCAAACTAAGGAAAATAGACCATATTGGCTCAAATCAAAGAAAAAATTAGAAAGGCTGCAGATGAACCTTAACAACTCTCAGAAACTGACACTGAAAATCTTACACCGACTGAAGAAAGTACAGAGTGAAAGATTAATCGAAGAAATATATTAGAAAATGGGGATTTCATTTCCTCATATATTGCACCATCTACTTCACTTTCTATTAAGATCCACTACAGTATAAAAAACAAATACATGATACTGATTTTAGGCGATATTATTAATGAAACGTCGAATGTCAGCGGAAGAGAACAAACAGCTCGTAGTTATATTGCGATATTTTGTAGGTTCCAAATCATCAGACCTATTTAGAAAATAGGTGGCTATCAATTTGGATCTCACAAGTATTTCACTGAGTTCAGCACTTTTGCGCGTCCTCTGAGAATATGACTGCTTATCCCAAATAATAGCTCAAACACATGACGGTGCAGCAGCTATGTCTTCTGAGCAAAACAGTGACTAAGCTAAAATTAAAAAACGTTGTCCATTAACTCCTTTTGTTTAATGTTCTGCTCGTATTAAATTAGTTTTTTTCTAAATTTGTTCAACGCATAGGCAGAACTGAGCGATTTTTCGATATTATTATCAAAAGTATAAATATTTTTTTTCACGGTAGCACGTACCGATTAGCTTATTACGGCCACCCAAGTAGCACGAAATTACTGCATAAAGAATAAAAATATAATAAACAGGCTTAGGCATTATTAAATTAGTTAATTGCTGATATACAGTTAATGTCTTTCTAAACCACGTTTCTACAGTCATACTAACTTTCAAAGCTACAAAACGGTGTATCTTTCCTGATATTTACAGACTGTGTGCTACTTGGGCTATTCGCCAGAATATCGCGCATCGTCAAAACACTTTGGCCTTACGATTCGCATATCATCAATATGGGACGATGATACATTGATTTATACTCACTTCATTCTTGCATAGTTTAAGAAAATTTGACTACATTTTTTTGGATTTTTTGATAATATTTTCGCAGAAACAGATATTTCTTACGTAACATTATATAAAAAAAAACCTTTTGAAATAGCTTGCTGCCTGCAGTAGATTAATGAATTTAAAATGATCGAAAAAAATTTGAGATCAAAATTTTTGGGCATTTATAATAATACTGAGCACTTGCGGCCAACCGAAAATAAACGAAATGTAAAAAAATATAACATTTTATAGTTAGCAAGCAATAGCTGAGCTTTTTATAGGATTTACCTGTTGATTGTCCACTTTGGCTCAAATTCCTATGATCGCCACTGGGGTCTAGAAACGTGAAATTTTGTACAAAGGCTCGTATTTTTAACGTAGGCGAGCACTAAGAAATGATTTATGAAATTCAACCCTTAAGGGAGTGAAAAGAGAACAAAAATTATGTGTATATAGTATATTAATATTATTATAAATATTCTAGTGAATAATATTTGGACTACATAAACACTTTGGACTACGAATTAAATAACAGCTGAAAAATACAAGTAAATAAAGAAAACATTCAACCATAAATTAAAAATTATTGAATTTATATTACAAAAACCTGCCAAGTGCCTATCGGGCCACACGCAATATAGGGTTCCCTAGTTGTCGCTTGGTAGTTGCCCGTCACAATATGCGGACTTAAAAAGGGGCTTTCTGTTTGATACTATGTACGTATCAATTTAGTTTCTGGTTTAACGGCTAATAGCTTCTAAAAACGGGCCCACATAAAACGGGTGTTAGGAAGTTATGATTTTATACTTTTATATTTTTACATGGTTCATAAATTTATTTTTACTAGCTATTTTACGCAACCGAGAACGTTAGATAAGAAATTTTTAATGGAATTTCTACGAAATTTTGCTTTTTACTTCCCTGAGTATATTTTATAACTTGGTCGACTATTAACTCGTTCACTTGTAAAGCCTACTTAGCCGAACTTCATTATAATATTTATTACTCCCGCGAATTTTCTCACTTGTCTCAGAATAACCATTTATCTGGCGTGACACTTGACTTTATCAAAAACTAGTAATTAAAAGCTTAATATTTCGCAAACAAACCCCCTAAATCGAAAAATTGTTAAAACTAGCTATTAAAGATACATTGTCATTGAAAAATATTGCGAAACTTTATCCGCAATGTTTTAGTTCAACGACAGCTGTATTTTGTTTCAAGTTTTTTTTCTAACACTTAATGAGCTTGCTTAATATGACTGTCTGCCTTTGCAAATCATAGCTTTCTAGTACAGCCTCAAAGCAAAGCCTTGATAATAAAATTGACTAGGCATCTGTTTTGCTTTTGAACGGAGCACATGAAAAAGCAGTATTCCAATTTCGAATTTATTGTCCTCTAGTAATCATTCGAGGGTCTTTACATTATCGATTAGAATGCAACTACCAAATTATTCTTATATAAATTATATAAGTTATGCTTATTCTTTTGAACACATTTAACAAAGTTCCAAAAATAATTTAGATCACATTTTAATTCACTTCCGCATTAAATGAAATTACTTTTACTATTATCGTTAAGGAGTCCGGATGTGTTTCTGCTTAGATTGTCAAGTTGGAAATATATAAATAGAAAGAAATATATATTAATAAGTAATTTTAATTCTGTGTATACTAAATTCTACTATTAGCCATGAATAAGTGGTTTCTGGTGAAAAATCGCAATCCTAACCGTTAAGGAGTACTGTAGCTTCCATCATCACCTCAGCAGCATGAGATGATAACTACCACACGCAAAAACTTAAAACAAAAAAACGACCCCTCATTTGGACGCCGTAAACCGAAAAATATCTCACTACTATCTTTTAATGCTAACGGCTTAGCAAAAATTATCCCCGAGTTGTCCAAATATATGTCGGTGTATAGTATCGACATAGCACTAGTCCAAGAAACTTTTTAAAGCCAAGTAGGCCTAAGGCTTGTGCGACCGCAGGCTACGCTCAGTTACGAACGGACAGGACGTACGCTAGAAAAGGGGGTGCCGCAGTGTATTACAAGAGCTCCTTACGCTGTTGCCCTATTATCATTCCATTTCCCATTAACATGGAAGCTACGGGTTGTAGACTCGCTATGACGGGTCACGGTACACTCGTCATAGTCTCGGTCTACCTCCCGTCTCCTAAAAAGTTGCTCCGGCGCAACCTCAGAAACTTCCTTACCCCAGGGAACGCCGTCATCCTTTTCGGCTATTTTAATTATAAAGCCCCAGGCGGGGTTGTCCAATTACTAATTATAATGAAGACAAACTCACTCAACTCGAGGACAGACTCGAATTTGAAATTATCGCGTCCTCTACGTCGACCTACCATCCTGACGTCGCAACAAATAAACTCTCCACACTAGACATCGCTTAAATTTAAATTGTATCGCGACACTTTACTATTTTCTTTCTGACCACCGGCCAGTCCTGCTGAAAATGAGATCTCCGACGGCGGGAGTCCTAATCCTACCTTAAAATCAACGATTGAAAAAGAGTGTCGACCGCCATTAAGAAAATCAACACTCCATCTATTAATAGCATTCCATATGACATTAGTACAACTGACGAAATAGTCTTTGCCATAGGTGCTCTTACCAACCACGTTAAGACAGTAGTCGAGAAAAGCGGGTGGGAGGTTCCGGCTTCCTCAGATCGCAGGAGGCTCAAGGCCGACGTTCTCGCATTGATAAGAGCAAAAAACAAAACTCTGCGCCACGCGAGCGCATTCTCCACTGCAGAACACAGATCTAGAGCGCGAGCACTCTAACGCCGAGTGAGGACTTACGATGAAGAAGTCCTAAATGAGAACTGGAACGATCTCATAGATGAAATTACATCGTCACACAAAGCGTTTTGAAAGGTTACCAAATTTTAAAAAACAGAGGGGTATATCCCCATACCTCCTCTCAAAAAAATGGATGATTCCGTTGCCCTAGACAACGTGGAGATAGGGGAGTGCCTAGCGGATAGTATCGAATCCCAATGCTCTCACATTTCCCCTCCGCACGACATTGCTCATATTCAACATATCGAAGAAGAGGTCCAGAACAAAGCCTCCCTCGAACCCAAAAACGATCTGCCCCCCGTCTCGCTCAGTGAAGTCCAAACGCTGGTGAAATCCCTCAAAACCAAAAGGCACCAGGCCTCGAAGGTATTAGTAAAAAACCGTAGCTGTTTTCTTTAACGTGGCTAAGACCTTCAATAGGGTATGGCACGTGGACCTAATTTATAAGCTTCACGCTCTCAAAGTACCAGATCGTCTTATTCATATCATCCATAGTTATAACAGAAATAGGCATTTTACTTTTAGATACGAGCGCACTCACTCGACTAGACGACGTATCAGAGCAGGAGTTCCTCATGGCTCTTCCCCTCTTTCCCCTACTGTACTCCGCATACACTAACGATATTGCGTGTCCATCATCAGGCGTTCAACTCGCGTTATTCGCGGACGATATCGCACTTTACTTTCGTGCTAGGCTCAAAAAATCAATACTCCTCCTCCAAAGGGCCATTGATGAGCTGAGTCGATGGTTCCGCACCTGAAGGATCGAATTCAATCCAGAAAAGTCAGCCGCTATACAATTTAAGTATAATAAGCGTTAGAGTCGACAAATTGTCGACTTAGACACTCGCCATCTCAGAATATCGAACGCGAACGTTCCGTGGCAGTTCAATTACAAATACCTAGGAGTCAAACTCGATAAAATCTTCATTTTGAAGATCACATCGAGTGTGATAGAAAGGACCGCAATTTTCTATCGAGCGCGGCTCGGACCCATGCTTGGTAGAAAATGCAAACTATATCGGCGCAATGAGCGCACTATTTACAAAATATGCATAAGGACGGTGTTGACATACGCGTCCCCGGTCGTCGCTCACACCGCCCTTAAAGCACTGGATAGGCACCGAGTTATTCAGAATAAATTCTTGAAGGAGGCTACGGTTGCACACTGGTGCGTCCGTAACTCAATACTTCACAGGGACTTAGAACTCCCAACCATAGCTAAATTCATGAAGGACGCATCCAAGCGATTCTTCGACATCGCAGGATCTCACCCCAATGCACTCCTTCATTCATCAGTTGATTACGAACCACCTCACCGTCATCATTTTATCCGTAGGCCACGGAATGTACTTACCGATCCACCTGACGCTCTTAGAGTGGCTGTATAGTTTCATGGAAGTCAACAAAACAAATGACTGACTAAGCGTAGGTATACCTCTACTACTTAGTTCTTAGACCCTAGCCCCCCTACACCACCCGGCCGCTTCCTTTGGGATCACGATCCCTTAAAGAATCGCCCATAGGGCATATCACGCTCCGTCGATAACCCCGCGTGTCGTCCGTCCGCGTTCGGTGAAGCTATTATAGAAATCCAGCTATATAGCATTGCCGATCAAATTATTCCAACGTCAGGGGGAAGTTTTTAGTGGGTTTCAACCCCACACTACTCGCGTGCACGGGCGCGCGGGTGTGCGTTATGCTTTTTTTACCTCCTCCTCACCGCAAGAGGGAAAAAAATTTAAAATTAAAAATTCAGATAAACGTATGAAGAATTTCCTCCTTTTTTCGAGTCGGTTAAAAAGAGAAACAAACACTTTTTTGGAAAAATGAGGGGCGACAGGCAAGGAAATTGCCTGAGGATTGCAATTCTTTTCAACAACATTAAATATTTGAGAGATTTCTTTTCCTAAAATTGACAGAAACAATTGTCGTTGAAGCCGATAAACGAAGTCACCTCACAATTTAAAAACAAATGAAAAATAATTTACAATCAATCTCTTGCTCGAATGCCAGTCCACTATGTGTGAAACGAGATAAAAAAAATTGGTTGTCTGTAAAATCGGTTTAAGGACGATAATTTTACGTGATATTGTAATATGAAAACATGTATGAAAAATTGCATACTTTTATGAATTGAATTTAATCATTGTCACTAAATTATCATTATTTTATATAATGCAAAGAAGTAGTTAATATAAATTGTTGGAATAAACAATGGAAACCACATTAACTTTGCACTTTACTTTATAAACAGTTGACAAAACAGTGTTGATTCACGTGTAGGTTGTGTGCGGCCGCTGTCTCTCTTCTACTCGGACGCATCAGCCGATGGAGTGGAAGAGAAATAGATGCGTCGCAAGCCGAACGCTTAGGCCGATCGTGCCTCTCTATCGTTTGTTCTGCGCTCTCACTTGCACGCTTGGCCCAGGCGGAACGTGACAATGAGTCATGCTTTTTCGTGCTCGCAGCCGGCGTTCATTGATTTATTAGACGTTAGTTACTCATGTCAAAAGTACTTAGACCAACATTGAATTCGCCCAATAGGTACGAGTTTTAAAAAAGTATATGTAATGATGCGCAAAAAGTACCTGTTAATAGAGCTCTCATACTTATAAAACCTTATAATTAAAAAAATAATAATAATATTCATTTCTACACCGTGGAAATGTTTGTTTGAAACATATTTTATTTATCAACATTTCCAATATTTGCACACAGAAGAACAAAGTAGCACAGGAAAGTACCAAGGGAATTAAAAAAAAAAATAACTGCACGAGGACATCGTGATAAAGGTAAAATATCAGTTCAGGCCGGTGCAAATGAGCCGAGCGTAGAGCAAAAATGCAGAGTCCATTGGTTCTCGGACTTGAATCGGCAGTTCGCGACTGGATCGTTTATGTCTAGCTTTTGCACCGCCAGAGATCCAATTTCACAAGTTTTCTGTTAGCATCATTAATCTCTAACGACCATTTTCTTTGTTCAGTTCAGTGCACAAGACGTTGATGTAATATTTGTTTTTTCCTAGGTTCGTTTAGATTACACAGGCTAACAAGATTTTTTACCCAGAAACCAGAACATACTTTTCCGAAAGTTTGAAAGTTTTTTGGTTTGTGGATTTGGGAGTTTGTAGACTTTGGGTTTAGGTGGTTACTTAATAATTTACGGAAAACGAAACTATTATTTCGATAATCTGATAAACTCATTAAAAAAGGCTGTAAGGAAATATGTGAAAATTCTAAAGGTATACAATTTTAGACCGTTTTTAGCTTTTCTTTCCGGTTTTCACGCTTTTAAATTACTTAGGGGTGATTTCTGATAGCAAACCGTGGTGAAAATTATATACCTTTTCTAATAAACTTATAAATATCGAATCTCAGTTTCGAAAAGTTCAGAATCATATGAACTTTGAGAGGATCGAAAATCATAAAACTAAAAACTTAAACTATTTCAGTAAACTCAACGCTGTTGAAAGTGGTTGGCTGTTGAAAGGGGTTTTCCTTTAAAAAGTTCCTTATAGCCTTTTTTTTTTAAATAGATCGCGATGCTACGTAACCTCAAATATAGCCAAAAATTGCGATTTTTGCACTTTTAGATTAGGATATCTCGGAAACCAGACCCAATTCAGAAATTTGGACATCGGATTCGGATTCAGCGCACCATAAACCTTCAGAAAACTTTATTCTGGTTTCTGGGTCAGAACATCGACCAGACTCTGTCGGGCTGTGTTATTTAAAGCGCATGCTTTAAATAACACAGGCTGACAGAAACAGAGCTACACATGCAGCTCCAAAAATATGAAGTTTTATTAAAATAACACGTTTGATTTAAAAACTTTTTGATATTTATGAGTACCTATAATGTATAAAGAACTCTTTTTAAGTGAAACTTCTTAAACGATGATTCGATGTCCGATAATTAGATGAGAATTGAAAGGGAAATTTCAAAGACGCCACAAGCTTAGACACATTTCGTCACATGAGAGGGAAGAAAGATGTAACGTAGAGAGAGTGAGAAAGAAAGCTATGCATTCAGACGCAACGGAAGTGGGGCAAAAGAAAACGACATAGAGCAACAGAATAAATAGTGTCGTGCATGCGCACGTTGTAAATATATGTGCCAGATGCTATATATCTGCTACATAGCTACAATGATATCATTTCATTTTGTAGTTATGTACTTTTCTCTACATTAAGTGTTCTGTGACTGTTTTGTTATATGCATATCCATTATACACATATCTAAACTATTAAAATTTTAGCAGTAATAACGTTTTTAAGCTTAGGAAGTTTCACCACTATCACAGGTACGATGCTGAACCCACTTTTTTTTTTGTAAGAAATTTATAAAAATTGTTTTTTAACATTTATCATTTTTTTATATACGGTAACATAAGGAAGGTGGACATTAAATATAATTTTAAATACCGTTCGATAGAGATATTCAAGATAGCAAAAATGGGCAACTTAAACAATACATACAGGTCCGACGCACGACCTTTTACTTTTTGCACCCCAGTGTTCTTTTGTAGGACATAATGTCTAATAATTATCAAATGTTTAGTATTTAAAAAGAACATCTCTTTAAATACTATACTCGTGATAATTTCCTCAATTCGTATAAATGAGTACAAACAGAAAAACAATAATATAATCAAAATTGTCGACCACTTCGTATTAGATAACGTATGGGACAAAACGGAATACCCACAACGTATACACATACAGTACTATAGTGCACCCCTTTGTCACACACAATCGGGACACACGGACGGCCCACTTAGCCGCCGCGGCTGCTTTGTCCCAGCCCGCAAGGCCGTGACCTGCCCATTCTGATGGGAGCTGTTTCCCCCCATTACTCTGACCGACAAAAGTTGACGACTGTCGTGCTTATGACCTGCAGGTATGCATTGATCGAGGCTAGACCTTCTCGAAGAACGGATTTGCGGTGCGTGAGATAGCTATGCGATAAGTGCAGAGTAAATGGGTCAAAACAGCATGAAAGCAATGAAATTCGAATTGTTTTAATTTTCTTTGCTACCATCCGTTAGCAATAAAATAGCATCAAATTGTACCCCTTTGTTTAGTTATTTCTCTGCAATTCTAACTTAAAAAATAATGTACATACCTATGCATATTGATTTTTATTTTAAACGAATCGAACCTGAGTTTTATAAAGCTAGCAATGAAATAGAAAATATTGAGTTACTGCTATCTTTACAATAAAATAGCAGTAACTGAATTTTTTTAAGATGGCAGTAAATCAAAATTTTCAATTTTCATGATTCTCTTCTATTTCTAGCCTTATAAAGCTAAAGCCCGGTATATTTGAAGTAAAATTGAAATAAAAGTCAACGTGCATATATGTGAACCTAATTAACGTTTGTATTGCAAAATTTAAGTCTTTTAATTAAAGAAAACGACGATAGTGTTGTAATTGATTAAGTTTAAAAATGCTATTTTCACCCATGCACTAAGTAACACACATTACTATTAATTCACCATACACTACTACCATTAGCATGTCGGTGACGTGAACTCATAAAATTTTACTTGCACACAAATCGTCCAACGTGCATAATAAAGTTTTCACATACACTGCTTTAGCATGTCGATGATGTGGTAACGCTAACATACATATTTTACACATCCTAAAATCGTCTATAGAAGTTTTCACTTCAAAAATATTATAGATAAATGGTCATCTCCAGTAATTTGATCCAAACTTGACACAACGAGACATTTACGACAAACTGCGGTTACTATTAAACAAACATTAAAATTCGTATAACTAACTATTGATACTACTTTCTAACCTTTCCAGTGTTTTCAATTAAGAACAAGTGCTCGAATTGTACCCAAAGATACTTCAGAATAACCGAATAATACAATCATTTCCTATTTCTATTGCAATAGTATTATAGCATCCCCTATTGGAAATCACTCAAACAACTACTTTCTAAACCTGGTCAGCAGTGTTTCGAACATAAACCATACAGAGCTTAATCGAACGTATCAAAATAATAGATGACACACAGACTAATATAATTTATATATAACATTAGTAATAGAATCAAAGAATAATTTCAAAAGTCAGTTAAATCAATACTTATTTACAGTAAGAAATTTGATGCTTATTATTTATTACTAAGAATAAAATCATTCTCGATATTAAAAAGCAAAAAGTTCCCTTAGACATATTTTTAAAAGAATTTCTACCGCGCCTCATTAAAACATCACGTCAGAAACAATTAAGTCGAAGTTAATGGCCCTAATTAACCGGCATGATAAACTTAATTAACTGTGACATTTTAAAAGGCATAATCAAGTCCAGATCTTCTGGAAATATTTCG
Organism: Eumeta japonica; assembly: GCA_005406025.1. NCBI lineage: Eukaryota > Metazoa > Arthropoda > Insecta > Lepidoptera > Psychidae > Eumeta > Eumeta japonica. The sequence goes on from BGZK01000290.1 coordinate 251,102, forward strand.
AACAAAAGTTAAAATTAAATGACGCTATCACAGTGTAATAATTCACTTGATGTAATTGTTCGTCTGTGGGCAAAGAATTAATTTTTGAAACATAATGCTTAATTTATTTTGGAGCGATATCTCGTTACTTCAATATTTTTTTTTTTTCTTATTATCTCATTTTTCTATGTCGTTACCCAAACCAAGTCAGCCAAATGCGGATGTACTCGGAACAACATGGCGAGCAAGGTGAAATGGCGACTGTGTCAAAACTACGTGGTCGTCATAGACAGGAGAAAAACTCCCCAGTTTAAGACTAAATAGTCTGAAACTGTTGCAATCTACAAATGTATTCAAGGAAATTACAAAACAACAACGTGTCCATAAACCACCTCGTTGTTGTTAAGGAACGACCGATTATACAATCCTTCTATACGGCATATGCGAAATCCCAAGAATAGATTAAGGGTTTAAATCCATAAACAAGGTTGATCCGTTTCGGAATTTGTTTACTCATTAAATAAGCCGCATCGATCCGTCGGCCACAATCGGCCTTCGAGGAGATGAATGAGCTTTGTAGCAACGCCGTGAATACGTCGGCGCAACATGAAAGCGACGAGTTCCGGCCGCGTTCTGGAGCGCCCCACTAATTGGGGCTTTGAGGGAGCGCCGGCGCCGAGCCCGAGATCCACATCTAGCGTGCATTAATGATAAGGCTTAAGCGGCGGCGGATTGTTTGCTAACAATAAGTGCCTCACGTCGCAGTACGCGTCGCGCAGCCCCCAGAATCAATTATGGTCTCGCCGCGTTTATCGTTCGATATAGATGGCTCGTATCACGTCTGATTACTACCCAAACTGAACTGGTAATCTAACCAGATGGCAAGAGGCTTCGACGGCTCGACAATGCTGTATGCAGTTACGACTACCCACTTCAATGAAGTTCTGGCAACTCATTATCAATGATAGTACAAGTGGGGGAAAATTTGACACATAGGTTTAAATGAGCTAATTTAGAACATTGTAGGATAACTAGTATTAGTGGAAGTGATAATGATATTTTATAAAGTGAAAACTATATATAGATTTTTTCTTGTAATTGTGTTAGCTTATAAAAACGTAACATAAAACCAGACATACTAAAAATGCCAATAGCTCTACAAATTGACATAAGTAAAAAGGGCTAGTGTGGTAGATTATATGTATGTGATTAAATACTCGACTTGGAATAAGAACAAAGAGTTATTCAGATGGTTATGTATTCGTTGCTTTAACAAATTCTTTATTTCATAGTTAGGTAAATTGTAAGTTACTACTAGCGTACAATTAATCTTAGAAATCGTTAAAGAATGGCTCAACGTCAACTGTGCCCTCAGTTATGTACATTACATATATTTTATTCCAGTCTCAAACGCTGGCTCTTCGAACGACCAAGTTTGCAGTTTATTAAGCACGTAGGTTAACTTTTTGCTTACTTTGGTACTAATTCTAATGCCCATTTTATAAGCTTGCTTTTTTACTGTCCAAGTCCAAGTGAACACGTTATAGCTATTTTTAGTTTATACTAGATTATTTCGTCGGCTTTAAGTAAACTCCCTATTGCTAAACTGTACTTTTTGTTTAATGCAAGCATTCCTACACGAACTGAATAACAGACTTACTACTTACAGAGATAGGGTGTTTCTTTTCCACATACGTGGTAAAGTATTTAAGACCAAATATTATATATTCTAATCCAAAAAATCACATTGAACTATCTCGAATGTGAGCAGCAAACTAATACCTATTAACTTCAATCTACTATCGATCACCAAGTACTTATTATACATACAATAATAGTGACTTGACGACTGCTCTTTATTTTCACCATGTGCATATAGAATTTATTTCTGTTTACATTCCTCCATTTTTTTCTTTCTAATAGTAAATGAAGAGCGCCATCTATTAATTTTCGATCAAATATGCCGCAGTGATATTGTGATAGAATCGTTCATTTTGGTTACTCACTTACATTACAGTACATTACATTGTGCCTCTCATATGACGTTAATAGATTAATAATTAGGTTGTAAGCGTACAGAAGACATTTAACCTTTCCAACTGTTTAGAGAATTATCTGCACTAATGTTATAAAGAGATAAAATTAGTTTGTTGGTTTTTGTTTCTAGGAGGCAATAATCATCATAACGGCTGAGTCGATCACGATTAGATTTTCACTAGAGGGTAGAAAAATTTAATAGGCTACGAAAAATATGGAAATTTACAATTGGTAATATTATGGTTGCTGTATGAGAACTGAAAACCTTTAGAGATGCGATAATTTATGAAAAGTAAAACCGGTAGAGCAGAATCGCAATCGGGATCATGGCAGCCACAGCGTCACCAGTCAATAGAAAAGATATGAGGATTCATTCTACATTTACGCGGGCGAAAGCTCCCTACAATAAAACTATTAGGGTTTAGATACTGTTTAAAGTTATTATTTTCTTAATAACATTTATAGTTTAACAGATTTCAATAAAATATAGTATAGAAAAACATACGTATATATTTAGGGTTTCATGAGTAATATGGTGAAATCTAACATCTCGAAAAATTATGGAAAATATCGAAATCTCTGTTAGTAGACTAAGAAAAAAGGTATGTTAAGTGAATAAGAGAACAAACGTTAGTACGAAAGATTATGAATGGCGAAATTTCTAAGTGAGGAAAGTAGTTGGTGATAAGAAGTAAGTATGAACGGATTTACCGTTCAACACCATCGAACCATAAATCGTTTCCGTTTACTCTATTTCTACCGTAAACTTTGTCCTAATTTATGAAAGCATATAAAAAATGTAATATTTCAACATTTTAAAATGTTTTTATAATCACTAGAGTTCAATGAAATAAATGCTAAATGTTATTACAACCTGAGAAAATTTTTCTTACATCATTTCATCCGCAATAGTTATTTCAAATTGTTGTAAAAAAATTTTAATTTTGGATTACCTTCTCAAATTTTTATAAAAGGATTAATTAAACTCTACAATTCACTAATTATCGTTTCGGCATTTATGAAACTTACAAAAAGATAATAGTATACTAGTCAGGAAACAACAGAGCGCTTACGACCTGTTTTCCTTAAAAGTTTTCCTTCAAAGTTTAAACAATCTAAAACTTATACCATAAATACATTTGTTCGCGCGACACAATACTTTTTGAACTATCTCCCGCTTTGATATGTTTTATTCATTAAATTTTAACTAGTTTAGAACCTTTACCAATTCTGATAATTTAGAGAAAACAGATAAAAGTTTATACTCATCAATAAACGGGATTTGCGCACGTCATTATGACAAACCAGTGAGTTCTCTAAAGATATCCATAGTTCGCCCATGCCATACGTTGTTTCTACTCTATTGTAAAATAAAAGTTCATACACATGCGTAGAGTATATATTTCACTTGGTCATTGAATACAATTAAATTTTTTTTTATAATATTTAAAGGGAAAACCAATATGGGAGCCATCAAGAGTAGATGATCAACGCCGCTCATAGACTGTTAGAACATCTAAGGAGTTACTAGCGAATTGCCGATCTTTTCAGAAGAAATATGCTCTTTCCTTACCTAATAATATATTCTCTATTCTCTTTTCTCCTGCTCTGAAATATGCTCTTTTCCCTTGAATGGCACTTTTATTCATTCTAAAGTTTTACCGTACGTGGCAAAAAATTGCGCATGAAACCTAAGGCGGTGGAATCACTCTTATATGGCGATGATTGTATTTCCGATAAGCGGAACGATGACAAAACTCCGTGGCGAGATTAAGTTTGAGTAACTTTAAATCACTTATAGTATACTATTTTAGTATACTAGTACATAGTATACTATTTATTATATTAAATCATGTAAAAAGATGCAAAATCTCTGTGCAAAGTTAACGGCTCGAGCTTGCCGGATAATACAGGGTTTTCTACTATTCAACACGCTCGAAGCTTTTTAAACGCTAGTTTTATTTTGCTTTCCAGAAGATCGCCAAACCAAATGCTTTTCGTTATATTAACACCAAGGATCCCAATATTTGGTGTGGTGCTAAGGAGAGTGCTCTCAAAGAGAAGAAAAGGAATAAAGAAAAATTTTGGCGCTAAAAATGCAGTCATATTTTTAGTTGTCGTTGTTGTTATTGAGATTAAGTTGACTCTGCTCCATTCTAAAAGATGCTCTAAAAATGTTTGGATTTCGGACATAAGTTAGTTTCAACACTCATCGAAACGGTCCCAATAGATCCATTGTGGCCATGGCATAGTGAGTCTACAGTACTCTCATCGGCGTTGCAAAGAATGTTAGCAATTTTCAGTACAATTTTGTTATCTAGAATGAACAAATAAGGAACAATGTACACGCTTGAAGGATACGGGAATTCATAGTTTGAGATCCAAGTATGTAACAAAGTCAGTTGCAACTTTAATGCTCCGTTCCGTAAATGAATTGTCTATCCACCTGCATAATTTCTCAAGAAGCCTATACGAAGGATGCTTTACTAGAAGTGCCTTTTACCAGACACTCAAAGGCTTTTACTACATTCAAACTTACAGTCAAAACCTTCTGTTTGCTTCTGGACTGCCCTCGACCTACCATGGTCAATAAACTATAATCATCAGCGGAGCGCCCACTTCGAAAACCGTCCAGACAGTCATTTATCAACTGGTATTTTTCTAAATAGCCCAAAAGCAGGCGATTCCATTCCATTATTTTGGAGAAGATGGAAGTAATTACTGTAAAGCTGTAGTTAAACAAATCAGAATGTTCACCTCTCACACTATTCCTTTTATAGAAACAGTGTGCAATAAAGCGGTTTTCTAGGAATTAGGGACTATACCGTAAGAATATGAGTGAAAAAATAACCGCATCAACACTGAGGCCAACTCGGAAGTATACATTTTAAGCACAATGAGGGGTATTTTATCTGGACCAATCGATTTGGGACAAAAATTCTTTACCCATAAATACTGTGTAAATGGGATATCCGCCATAAAATTTCCAATTCTGAGCAGGAGTGGAAATGACGATTGATAGACATTACCTTGGATAAGTTTGACGAGAGATCATAATACATGGAACGCCAAAGAGTAGCACTCACGCCAATTTTGCAAATGTGCTCAAACTTCGACAGACCTATTGCCTTTTTGTAGTTCCAGGATGTGTATTTGTAGTTGTTCTTAAATGAGTTTTTTTTAAATCCCTACACGCTATATACTTCGCCTAGGCTTGGTAGCATATCAGTTTACAGCGAGAAGCAATTTTTCAAGGCTAACCAAACTAAAGTTGCCCTTTTTTATAGTTTATTATTATTAGTATTAATAGAATCAGCACAAGCGTTAGATTCATCCCATTTAAAGTAAACGTGCCACCATGGGTAGGATGCAAAAAAAAAGTGCATCTCGTCCTAGTTGTCTGACTTCTAATGCCAAAAACAGCGTTTTCCTTATGATATTGACTGCAATAACCATGTAAGAAGAACCCACTTGGAACCAAGCAGTGGTCTGATGACCCGAGCGGGACGTCAAGGGAAAGACTTTTTAATAATCCAGATACGTATTCAATACAAGATCTAACAAAAATAGGATAATATGACTCTCCACATCCGGCACTCGCATGGATGATCAATTGCCTCATACCCTGGGCCAAAATGAATGCATCTGTAAAGACAATGGAAAACGCGAACGTAATCATCACAATCTACGTGTAACCAAAGAATAAATACCACAATTCACTTTAAATATGCGCCGGAAGCAGATATTTTCTTGGACGTACAGACAAACAGCGGCATGAGGCACAAAACAGCGCACAAAATTGTATCCCGGGTAATAAAGATAAAAATATCAGCCGTAGAAGAATGACTGCAACGCATCAAGTATTAAAAGATTAATATATATTATAAAATAACAGATATTACAGAATATATCTGTATTTAACTATACAGAGTAGAATCTATCATGCATCTTTCTGTAAATATTCTTAATCTCCTCTTTTATAGAATAACTTTTCCAAAGTAACTATAACAAAAATACATCAAGAAAAATGTATTTATAGTTAAAAAAAAAAATTAACACCACCCTAGCTCGGTCAGCCATCATCGCAAGCACCGTGCCGGACGCCGCGTGCAATCCGCCGGCGCACCACTAAGCATGCCCAGGACACGTGACACCTTGAATTCTGCCCTGCGTTCGGGCTATGCAATATATTATTTTTAAAGAATTTGTCTTGTCACTTACCTATAAATGATACTGGATATTATCAATAATGTAAAATTCGTCGAAGCTCTCACATTTCCTCTCCTACTTTCCTCTTGTGTTTCACTCAAATTAAATAAACAAGGCAAACTAAGGCAAATTATCGCTTAAGCGATACTTCACGCAACTTTTGAACTTGCGAGCAGTAATATTACCTCTGCAAACTCCGCAACAACAAAATCATGTTTGCATATTATATAGCAGTAAAAGACATTATTATTAAACACTTCAATATTAATCACATACAATCTTAGCTTCCATATCGTCAAAAGTAACAATTTATAGTAAAAGTAACACAATAACAAATTGTCTAAAGATCCTTAAAAAGTCAAGCTCCCTAGCTAATTCGCGTGCAGCGCGAATTAGCTAGGGAGACATGACGTTCACGTATTATTGCCAGGGCGCGACTGATGCGCGACTGAACGTCGTGAACGTTCTTGGGAGAGCGCGGCGTGCAGACAATTTGCAGCAAGGTAATAAGGTTGGAACATCGTATATTTTTACAATACGTTTTAAGCTGTTTTTCTGAGAAACGGCTACTTCAATGAATATAGTTTATTTGCCAAAATTATTCCAAAAATGGAGGGGATTATCAATATTTGTGGAAAGATGCATGATCGATGCCAATGTATACATTAATTTTTGAATATTGATTTACTTACTGATTTACTCAATGAGTTTTGTTTTTCAAACGAGAGATGTATATGTATTTTTTTTTATTTAAACAACACACGATACAGGATTAAAAAGTCTGAAAAGAAAGAAGAATACTTCGATAACACTTTTTCATGTTTTTTTTTTACTAACATAAATCAATTTCATATAAAATTTTCATAACATCTCAAGTTCACGTTTTGAAAATTAGAATCCTACTCCAGACAGTAAATGTTTTGACAAAATGTGAGGAAAATGTCACTTTATTTGTTTCGTTTCGATCTTAACCATCAAGTACGTACACATCAATTTAAATAGCTTTATAAAATATTTGTTATAATATTTTATTTTAGTTTGTACTCGTATATGTTTAATATGAATTTTCCCACTCATTATTGAGAATCCGAAGAAAAAACCAGCCAACCAGACAATTCGCAATTTACAACACAAATGTATGAATATACGGATAATTAATTTTTTATTTCTTAAACATGGGTATAAATCTCTCCTTAATTTCTTAAGCTCTATGCATTGCCCAAATCAAGATTATTCCGCATTCCAAACAAGCCGTACGCTCTCGCGGCTACGCTCCATTGTACGGGCAAAGACGACATCTCCCTTACCCCATGCCCACGCAATATCGGCGGCAAGGTCAACTAGAATGGAATATCAATATTTGCTTTAATACTACAGTTTACTACTTGGTTTGCCCGTGTTCAGATTAAGTGCAAGGTTTTGTACTATGAATAGTTTACTTGAATATTAAATAAAAGTATAACATAATACCTACACTGCATGACTTAATTATTGCTAATCTGTTAATATACGTATACCAGGTTTCACCCGCGATCCCGGCCACTTTCACCTATAATATATTCCTCATTTTTTACATCTAGCGACTTTTATAATTATGATCCCGATTTCAAGCACACTTTGGATCTTATTTTATTTCGTTTTCTACTATTCGTTTTTAATACTTCCACTACGAATGGAATAAATGTCGAAATAACTTAGATTGTTCCGACGCCAGTTCTACTCGTATTCAGATGTCGATGGTTCCTCCTCTCGATTAGACACAAAGCCGATACTGCTCATCTGCTCACCCCTATCCTTCTCTAAATCAATTCTGCCCCCCTTTTGTTTACAGAACCAGTGCTGCTCTAAATTTATGCCCGACCCGCTGTTCAACTCTTGGTTTCGATCTCAATCCATATCTCGGCTACGATTTTGTTTGCTAAGCCGGTTCCACTGTAGATTTTCTCGAAATGGATTTTGCTTTATATTTAATCCTACTAATGCTTTCTGTAACGAAACCGTTTTCTCCTTCATTTTTCCAGCTTTCATTCGGTTTTTATTGGATTAAATCTTTAAAAGCCCTGAAACATGTGTTTTTTTTTTGTTTTAGAAGAATAGACCAAATATCAATTTACATTATTTCAATATTGATAGTGCTTTGTATAAACTTTTACTTATTTTGGAATTCCTTTAGGATGGCATTTCCAAAAACGTATTTTTAGTGCTTAAATGCGTTATAGTTCCTACCATAACACATCAAATTTTAAGCACCCAAAACCGACGAACTTGCGTGAAAAGTTTGATGGATGTCAGCAAAGCAAGAAATATGTAAAAAGGTCGCACCACATGGGAGTCTATAGTCTCCACCTACCCTTCTGGGAAATAGGCGTGAGTTTATATTACTATATTATACCCTTGTAAAATTTCAAATTTCTAGACCAAACACATTCGACTGTGTATTTATCAGTAAGTCAGTCACTTTCTCGAATTATACATAGTAGCAAAATTTAAAAGATTCATAACTTGCAAATTAAAATTATTAAGGGCCTCTTCCACCATTTTTTTAAGCTGACATTTAACAAAAAGTCACTTTTAAAATGAATTTTGTGTTTTAACGTCCTCCTTTTAACGGTCGTTAAAGGCTAAAAACAATAGTTCCTATACAAGCCCTAACATTAGTCTAATTACCTTTCACGTCTATCAACACCCTGATCAATGTGCTAATGTTATAATATTACAAATTATGATACATATTATGCAATGTACGTCCTTCGACGAAGACTGAGGACGCCTAGTAATAAAATGTATATATCTTACACTCGTATGTACAATTTATATGTATATGTATGCGCATATGTGTACAACACTAAATATACGCACGCAAAAATTAGCGTGTTGATGAGACGAACTCATAAGATTTTATCCACACAAGATCTCTTAATGTGCTTAAAAATGTTTCATTTCAAAAATAAATAATGAAGTTATCTATTTTTTAGGTTATTATGTTGCTACAAAGACCTCTTTTATACTTGTTTAAACCATTTTTATATGATTATATTAATTTATTCTCTTACTACATTATACTGCACAGTAGTCATACACTTGAGTAATTAAAATAAACAATCAAAATAGAACGCAATGTAAACCACGTACACTACGCACATACTAAATACATGTACACAGCACGCTATACAGAAATTGAAACCATCTGTTAATAAGATATATTGGTATAGACAGCTTAAAGTCGTGTGCATACTTTTCGTTCTATGTATACGTGTAGTGGCTGCGCGTGCATCAGTGGGTGGGCGCGCACGGGCACAACACGTCATACTTATAACCTACAGATATCGTATTAGCATTAACACGTCACGTGACCGTGTTGGCCACGAATGCTTTTAAATTACACCCCATCCAACCTAATTAAAGAAGTTTTAATTAAAAAAAATTGTGACTTTTCCGATTATTGGAATATACGTGTGTATTCCAAACCACCAGACTACCAATCTATCATTGGTATTGTATCAGGTTGCTTTAATTTTCAAATACTTATTGATATTGATCTCTGAACTATAACCGTATAAGTTGATTTCTTTGATGAGACCTACGAATCAAGAATAACCATGTTTAGTGTTTTTTTGTATTTTTGACAGTGAAGGTAAGGTTAACAACGTTCGCCTTTTGAAACTGAATTCCATTTTTTTCTTAGACCCAAATTTTACACAAAATTTTGTTGCAAGTTTTTTTTTTTTATAAATTACAATAATAACAATCTATAGCAACTGAGCAATATAAGCAATATATTACCTTACCAATACATACTGTATTTCATTCATTTCTACAAAATCCTTTTCCACTAAAGCGTAATGTAGCACGTAAACAATATCAATAGACAAGGTAAGTATCCTATGATGTTGAACGTTGGAGAATACTTCAAAAACATAATTCCCATTGAATGATACCTTCCCGCACCATTTAATGCATTAAACGCAAGAAAATCCTGGGATCTGGCAGACGGCAGTCGGTGTAGACCACGGTTGATTTTTGCCATCTGCCTTGGCTACGTTCGCCGAGTGCCGACTGCGGGCGCCAATTATCTAAATTCGCGACAACGTACTGACATAATGAAGCGAAATTGCAAATAATTTGAGAACACGCTCAAAAAGCCATCGACCGAGCAACTTTTCCTAATTACAACTCCGACTGAGCGAGTTTAGTTAATTAATTAATTTGTGTGTGATTATTTAAAGCCGGCTCTGGCACCGACAATTAGCCACGTACCGCAAGGGTATTCGTAAATAAGCCTATATGTATGTGTTTCCTGCACAAAGGCTTCGTTAATGTTATTTAAGCATTTCCTTTCCAGTCCCTATTAATATTGTGCTACGAATAATCGGCGAAGAGGTTTTTATACGCACAAAAGGGCTCACACTGGATTCTCTTGTCGTATCTCTGAGATTATAATTGAATAATTTCACATGTAAATATAATTTTTAGGGTTTGAAATCGTAAACATTTGCAATATTATGAGTTGGAATAAAAACAATTTTAATTCTTCTGCCTTTTTTTTCGTATCAATCTAATAATATCAAGGATTTTTTAAATTTACAGAGCCAAAACTCTTCTAAGACTTTCTAAGTACTCAAATGATGAGGTAGAAGTATTATGTAATGGTAAGTGTCAGATTAATTATATATAAGTAGTAATAATGGAATAGCGTATAGCTCGAAGTAGAGTACTGGAATGGGCGGTCGTGCCGCTGTCGAGTGGCTGTCACGTTCGAATATTTTCTAGATAAAATGAAAGTGCGTTATTCCGGATTTATCGTAACGCAAGTAAAAAGTAACGTACGTGAAATGTCTAAATGTTTTGCTATCCTTTATGTTTTTAGGGTCGTCTGGTCACCGGTTTCCAAGTTACAAAGGATTAAGAAAAACTTATCTCTCGTCTTAGTATATTAAAAAGAATAATTCATGCAGCTTATAGACACAGTTATGTAGATAGAAATTATTGTGTCATAGATAACGCACATTTCGTTTATAATTTTGATTTTTCGAGTTACCTTCGCGTTTCTACTCATATTTCTGAAGTGAAAAATTCTATAGGTAAGTTAAGCAATTTTCGGGTGAATAAAAATTTCCAGTTTCCTTCACCACGTCATTGCGCCACGGATGTTGAAATTTCAATGAAATCGTTTCAGTGTTGAGAATATTAGCACTGAAAAAAAATGTAGAACTGCTTCACCTTTAATCTAGTGAATGAATAAACAACATGCTGATTGAGATATTAATTAATCTAAAAAATATCTTTTTTAAGTCTAAAGTAATTTTGTTTACAATCTCTTTTACACGAGTATCTAAGTTTATGAAGTTAATACTTCTATTGCTTTAGGCGACCTTGGGATGGCTAAAATCCTATGAATTCACATCGCCGATGTGCTATAGCGGTATATTTTAAATTTAAATTTCAACATTACTGTTGTTTTATAATAATGTTTTGTTTCAATTAAAAAGCTTTGCAATTCTGACCTTAATATGCAAATCTACTTTTAATGAAAATTTACTGGGCTTACACGACCTATCACGTGATTTTATTAATAAATAAACATATGAAAGTTTATATAATCGTTTGTCGGAATGCTGATAGATATGTAAATCAGATTAATATTAATTATTTTAATATACAAATTATGATCCGATCGCATCCCAAAAAAAAATACTTATATTTGACGTTGGCAGTCCCCAATTATTCTCTAATTTTAATCCGTTTTCAGGCGAATCACTGTATTTTGTGCACATTTTTCTAGTGACTTCGAATTCACAAGGGTAATTACGCTACGTTCATTATCTTCTATGTTTTGAGGATAACGCAAATTTAATATTTTCGTGTAAGTTCCACAAAGATTTGTCATTTCTTGGTTATTGACTAACACAATCAAGACGAATATTCAAACATGCCAAAGTCTTCAAAGAAACAGGCGCATTTTAAACATGCGAAGATAAACAAGAGTACAAACACATACATAACAGGATTGTAGTTTTAAGATAAGTACGCTCCTTCACGCCAACGCTTAAATTGGAAGTAGACCGGCCATGTGGTAGGCGTTCCGGACGACCGAAGCGTGAACTAAACGAGTCACCGCATAGGCAGACTCGAGTGGATAACACACAGCAGACCTTAGAGTACTATGGGAATTTATATAGATCAAATCAAATGAAAAATGGCTTTATTTCGTGGATAATAAGATTACACTTGAAATGCATAATACAAGATCCAGCTGCAGGATCAGAACGCTCATCAAGTGTTCGCTAAAAACCTAATGTTTAAATAAATTGATGAATAGGAGAATATATATCTACCAGGATGCTTATCAAAATGTGGCCGCAAACATTTTTGATTAAAATTTTACTGATTGATTTTTCGGGAAAAATTTCATTCGCGTGTTTGCAAATGAAATGTCATCCACTTCACAGTTATACATTTTGAGGCCTTAAAAAATCACGATTGCTGTTGCCCATATGACCGCACCGCATCGCAGCCAAGTGTAAACAGGTATGATTTTGTTACATTTTTACGTTCTCACGTACACTTATCATTTATATACCAAATTAAAGCTATTTTTTTTCAGTTTATGATTATACACAGTTGCTTTAGAAAATCTGGCCGCAAACAAAGGTCACTGGCTGTTAAAGATGCTAAATATTAAAGATAAATTGAAAGAGTTTTAGCGTTAGACGAGGATAGCCATTGCCGGGTGTACGACACTTTAGAGTCATTGCGCATGATTGAAAAGCTGAAGTCAAAAGCTATAAATTTATGTTAAAATTAGGTTTTTAGGTTTAAAACTCAAAATTCAAAGTTAGGTTAGGCTCAACATTACCACCTATTCCAAATGCGTATTCAATTTAATAGGCTTAGAACGCTAGTATATGGATATGCACAGTGAGTACTCGAGAACAGCTCGGGCAACGCGAAAGCAGGGTGGCTAGTTACAAAACAAAGAGCAGATATATGAAAATAAAAAATTCAATATGAATATTAAACTACAGAAATCATCAATACATGCCATTGACGCCGCTTTTTACCTATGCAGTGTACATTCCGACACAAGAAAACTGTATCCAAAAGAAAGGACCCTTAACTAAACATTTATATACAACCTTTATATTTATCAAATGTGATTAAAGTAGTAAAGGACATAAAATATATTATTATTGAAAATGCACAAAAATTCATAAATATCTACCTTAGGTGTCGCGCAACCTCTGAAATAACATTCGTAACACCTGCCATACAGAGGAAGTAGAACGAGAGACGGGGCAAAATGGCGTAGGCACACCTACCAACTCGACTCCCAAGATATTTCTGATGTTATTAATAGCATAAGTGTTATCGTATTGAACCACGACGCCTACAATATTGCTTAGGGCATAGATATTTGTAAAAATAACACATTATATTACCGCTTGAAGTCACTTTTTGCAAAATTACTATATTAAAAGACCAAAATACCATTAAAAGTAACCCGGACGGAATTACACTACTTACAAAAAAAATGTCAAAACATTTTTTTGTAAACACTATACATATTTGTAAATAGTGTAAATATTGTACAAAAATAATTGAAATGACTTTATGTATTAATGAAGTTTATTTATTAATTAAATTTACTTATTAATGAACATTATATATTAATAAATTTACTTATTAAAGAAGTTTATTTATTATAGTGCATTTATTTATTTAAGGCACTTATCTTAATTGAAATCTATTTAAAGTGTGCTTATACTATAAAATGGAAATATAATTCTAATTAATCAAAAATATCGATTCAACTTTTCTAACTTTTCTTTATTTCAGAATAATATTCCTGACCTCCAATTCAACTTTCCTAATTTAACACCACCATAATTAAAATAATTTTCCAATACATTTACAGTTTATTAGCAAATTCAACGTTTTAAAAATAATTAGCGTTAGTAAGTCTCAATGTGAATAAGTAAACAATAACAACAAATAATTCGAGTGCAACGCGTTCGCCTCAAGTTATTATCGCCCTACCCCCGCCTCTTCGCCCCATCCCGAAAACAGGCATCTATTCCTTTTTTGTACGTAAATACTAGAATATTGCTTAGCGCTCGAGCTGACGCCTCTTCTACGTCCGTTGACCAATATGTACAGACCCTAACTTCGGTTCGGTGAACAAAGTCTATTCCGTTAGGATACTAGCTTTTAGCTATGGCTCCGCACGTGTGGATAGACAATGAATTCTTTCATCTTCTGTTTCGAACGATCTCTTTATCTACATCTGGTCTAAGATCGGACAGAGAGTTTGTTGCGTTCACTTTTAATTGAAATCTAATTTTTACATATATCTATGAATGGGGGGATATATTTTGGCCACGTTGCCTCTCAAAACGTGGCCGCTAATATTTGTCATTGAAATAATTTGGATTTTTCCAAAAAAAAATCATTGACTTGTATTTTAAATAAAATATAATCCACTTCACAGAAATATATGCAAAGAACTTTAAAAAGTTGTGGTCGTTATTGCCCACTTGGGTGCTAACTCTTCGCAGCCAGTTGCAAAGAGATATTACTTTTTTACATTTATATGTACGCGATGTGTATTTGTTATGAAAATATCAAATAAAAGCTAATTTTTTTCTGTGTATGACGAAATACTTCTACCTATGTAACAGTGGCCGCAAATAGGGGTTGCTAGCTGTTAAAAATATATTAGAATGAAAAAAAGCTCACGCGCAACATCGCTCATCGGACTGGAACCAACGGCGTTAACGGTAACAGGACTTTATATTCCTCAAAAAAACAATGTAATTAATAAATTTTGGAGGGGCTGACTCGGGTGGTTACAAAGAAGAACGACTTTAAGTCTGAAACAAAGAATAAGGCGCTAAATACGCCCTCTGGAGTCCTTATTAGGCGACCTAGCAACAAAACGATCATTATTTGAACACTACTACTTTTCACAGTCGTCCGCGTTTTCGTTTCAGTACAATAGTAGTACAATGGCTATTGGCCATGATGCGCGGTCTCCACTCAATCATCTGAGACACGTGTGCATTGACGCTAGCAGAAAACAGAAAATTATTAATAAAAATGCGATGAACTACATGTTTAAAACAATAATAATTACACAAATTATTATTAGAGCAAAAGCATAAATTTTCGAACAATTATTACGTAGATCATTATAAGAGCAAACACAAGAGGATAACTTTTTGAAACAAAAATGACAAGAATCTTCACGATTGTTATCACTTATACAAACATTTGTATCATTGTAACTAATATCGCGGCAGTTAAATGGTATCTTTGCTAAGGCACACTATTTATTTTTATTCACTAGGTTTTTTCAAGAATTAAGCGTTTGTTCTGAAGACGTATTTACGGTCGTGAATGGCGACGCACAAGGCTTCAGCTGACTCGTCGACCGGTTGGACGATCTCGCCGGATACATCAGTCGAATAAAATGACTTGTTTGTTTGCATTTCGGGCAATTAGATATTACAACGCCTCTCCCTCCACAGCCTTAACATTGTTTTTCCATAATTATTATTATGCCGAGGCAGCGTAGAAGGTAATAATTGTTTAGATGATTTGCGCTATTCGTCTTTGGAATGGCCGTATTTTGGTAGCAAGTTCCGTCTCGCGGTTCGTACTCACAAGACGGTTTCGGTTGACCACCATCGGGCGGGAGGCCCCTGCAGGCTCCGATGAACTTGTGATGGATATCGACGGCGGCGACTTTTCATCAGCTATTTGGAGACGGCGTGTAACGATCACGTGGACGGCTGAGATCGCTTGCTAATAAACATTTTATTAGAAATCGGCGCACTTTGTCTGTCAGTTGTCGATGGGTTGAACGGTGCGATGGCGTTATTCAACCTCATGTATAGAATCTTCGACGTTCCTAGCGCGACGTACTAAATCATCAAAAGAGACGACCGAATCGCGTGTTAGACGTCTTATTATACATTTATGTAGGTGGCTATATACGATATCAATCTCCGCTTTCTCTGTAATTTTCGCCTAGTGGTAATTCAGCAAGAAGCGCTCGTGCTCTAGCGACCTATCCGTCCGTATTCTCATCCCCTTGTTCGCGTGAGAACAGCTCCCGATTGATACGGTGTGGGGGGCGACGGTCGCCCTTAAACCTGCCCACCATGTCGCGGCCTCGTGCGTCAGGAGCATGCTCATACCTTTTAAGGCGTCGATGTCAGATGTGTTGGCGCAGTCGTTATATGCTTCGATTTCATCAATAAATGCATCAACCGACGCATCCCTAGTATTCTAAAACATCGTAGAACATTGTGAGAAGTTTCATCCGGCGCTGTCAAACGGCGATGAATATGATGAATCACAGTAACTTTGACCCTAAGTATGCGCAGCAGTTAAGATTTCAAGGGATTTCTCAAACTTTCGCTCGTATGATTCCGCTTGGGCTTGCTGCACTGACCGTATTAGTGAAGCGAGAGTTTGTTGGAGAAAATTAACATATGCGTTTTCCTTTACTTCGCCTAAGGACTTACGCCGGCGCGGCATGTCTATCAGTTAACGGTTACTTTTCGAACTGCACAACATAATTCACAGCATTGACAGAATTAGTGAAATTTATTAAAACCCCAAAACTGTTGAGCTCTCATTTGTAGGGGTCAGCTCAGGGTTTCTTTAAATGTATTTAAAATTATATAACAACACATTTATTCTGAAATACAAAATCAAGTTATCTTTTCTTTATAACATTACAAAAAAATGTAGTGTTTACAAAAAATAAAAGATATTATTAGATATATTAAACAGATAATGTTTGAAAATATTTTGAAATACGATAGTTTTAGATGTACAAATTAAAGAAAACATTGAAAAAGCAATAAAAAATTAATAAAACCTGCATTACATTTTCGTGCGATTATTAAAAATCTGGTACCATATTGGTTTTAGGAAGTCATCTAAAATCCAGTCATTATTTTCCGGGCTAAACTTAATACAATCCGGCTCAGTGACATTTAGAAACATCTAATAAATATTTTTTTGTTTTTATAGATTTTTTACGCAACAATTTTCTTTTATAGATTTTCAAAACGCAGAATGCGAATCTATTTCAAATGTTTTATTTTTTCCATAAATTTTTATTGTTTTTTTTTGTGACATACATTTTATTAAAATGATAAATCTTACGACATTTCCACTTTCACAGTTTACGTGGCCGTGCACAAGGCACGTAAACGCTTTGACAACTTCAATTTTACTTCCATCAAAAATTCCATTCGGATTAATCAATGACGCTCAAACTTGTTGAATTTTAACCACTAGTAACCCCCTATTAGCGGCCCCTTTTCAATAGACAAAGGTATTCCATTATACAGAGAAAAAAAAATAGATTTAATTTGATATCTAAGTAATGAATATACGTCATGAACGAATAAAATGTAACATAGTAATAACGGCTGCAAAGAAGTTGTGTCCAAGTGCCCAATAGCAGACATAACTATTTATTGTCATGTTTCATTTATAGCATGTAAATGAAATTTTTCCAAAATCTCAATTGATATCATTTTAATTTAAAATACTAGCGAGCCACATTTTGATAGGCAACTTGGCAAAAACATATTATCCCATTCATAAAAATAATTCAAAGTTAGATTTGGATTAAAAGCTAGATGTAAGTAATAAGCTCGCGGCCGGATCTTTTACTAATCGAAAGTACGTCCGACGGGAATCGATACATGTAAATAACTCATGAGAAACCGACATATGTTTGCATCAAAGGTATTTTCCAAAAATGGAGAGGGGGCCGTGAGAGAAATGTAATATAAAAGAAAGCGACCATTTTAAATATTTTTTTTATGTCTCTCTGTTTGCGCACATCTTTGAAATTTGTCAACAGTTTTTAATACGGTTTTCACGAGTAGATAAAGCTTTGTACGAAGCAGAACATAAGCTTTTTTTTTTTCATTTAAATCGGATCTTAGTAAAAAAGTTATGCTCAAAAGTTAACCTCTTTTATACGTGTAAATCAAAAAGTTACAAAATAAAAAAGGTAAAAAAATAGCGTCGAAAACCTATAGACGTTGCAATACAAACAAACAAAAAGGTTAAAAAAAAAACCGAAACTGTTTCAAAACTGACTGTTTCCATAGTCTGATGTCGTATGGAATCATGCTCTGGGGAAACGCCGCGGATATTCATAGAATTTTCGTGCTGCAGAAGCGGGCCGTTCGCGCAATTTACAAGCTCGGACTTCTTGCATCTCTTAGAGATAAGTTTAAGGGAAATTGGAATCTTAACCCTAGCATCTCAACTCATTTATGAAAATTTATTATATATAAAAAAAAATTATAAATGTTTAAAAGAAATAGTAGTAAATAAACTGTTTGACTGACTGATGTTAGTCGACTAAGTAAGTCACAAATTCATTTAGTAGGCTCTGTGTGCACATATTCAATAAGGTTCCTATGGATATACAACATTTACCCCTACATAAATTTAATAGTGTTATTAAACAATCACTCAGTAAAAAAGGGTATTATACAATTTCTGAATATTTAGAAGACAAATATCCATGGGCATAAGCGGCTCGACTTCTTACCGGGCTGTTTCATTCTTAATGGTCTTGTATTTGTTTTGGCTATTTATGTGCAAATTAGAAAAGAGCTACCCTTAAGTTTCTTGCTCGTTCTTCTTGAGGGAAAACTGCCTTCCGAACGAGCGGTAAAGTGTAAATTTGCAAAAAGTTATGACTATTTCAAGTGTTATTTTGTAACCTATGAAATAAAGATATATTAAATTTAATTTGAATTTGAAAACCTTTTACTAGACCTTCTGGTCACGACACATTCAACTTGTTGAAAAGAAGAGAAATGAAATTGAAAACGGGATCAAAGTCGAAGCCGAGTGTGAAACCGGAATTAGAATCAAGAATGCGATCGGTATCAAAATCAGGAACAATTGCGGGAGCAGAATTGAAGGCAGGAACGAGAATGAGATTTACCTGGGAGTAAAATCGTTTAATAGGAACTAAAAAAAAGTAACATAAAACGCAGCAAAGCCGCGGACGGAAACATAAATGATGTATGAATTTATTATAGGTCTACTCCGGCAGAATCTTGAAACGAGAGCTAGTCTTAGTATTAATGTTAACATTTACGATGTCATCCTTTTATGTGTCCCTATTTTAGCGCACCTAAGACTCACACTAAAACATGATAGTTACTGCATATTGCTAAAATTGATTAATTTTATAAGTTGCATCGACATCATTTAGCTAACATAAGCAAATGTATACTAATACTTGACCAGATAAACGGACAGACGGACAGAGGAACTTTATGTATCTATAGATAAACATAATTGATTTTTATAACAATAAATACTTGAAGCAACATAAAATGCTATGTGTTATTTAATCCCTTATAATAACGTGAAATAGGTCGGTCGCACCGACTGAAAATTTTATTGAGGCGCTGCTATAAAGAACGCCGCGAAAGAAATATTTCCCGGGTCCGGAGCCTTTTGGGAATTGCGAATATCACGGCGCGGTCAGGACGATATCTCTCGTAACGGCCGCGCCGGCCGATGGCGCATCACGTTAACGAGCGGGCACAGCCCACCCCTGCCCACCTGCCGGGCTGGACACGGACACCCCGCGCCCCGCACGAGCAGCGCCGGCCGCTCGGACCCGGCGCGGCTCGTAAATAGTGCGATTAGGTTCTGTGATGTTTGATCTGAATAAATTTCGTTCAAACATAAACTGATCAAAGTTGGTCGTTAGTTAATTTTCATGGTGCCTCGCTCATGAACAGGCTTATTAAAACTTATTATAACATTTAAACTTATAGAAATACAATGTTATTCAACATAATCTGCAGAAACACTATCATTGGGAACTAAAATAATTTTGCACCGATTCAGAAACTTGAGGTTTATTGAAAGTAAACTTCTTTGAGCACCTAAAGAGAAAATTAAATACAACTTTAAAATTAAACTAATTAAAGTATTAAAAAACGCCACATTCTCCGGCCATATTTATCCGGCACGTACTTCCGTCACGAGCTCCTAGATTGTGTTGAATGTAAAACATATATTTCCTATTGTAGCTACTCTAAACAAAAGCATATAACAAGTATTGTATTAATATAAACGTAGTTGAATAATGATTACAAAAAATATAAATAATAAAATAATCTTATTGTTTGTATATACTTGCCTCTCCAATAAAATAGCTTTTATCTATCAACCTTATTTATCTTAATTATTTTAAACTTCAAGTAAAATTAAAGTAATATGCAAACCTAAAGAAATTTCAACTCTAATGCGTCCACATTAACACATGCACGATTTTTTTTAAAGATCCATACTTCAATCTATTAAATCAATGCGAGCGTTACAATCAATAACACAATCATACGCCTTTCTTACATAAGCTGGACTTTGATAATTTGAATTTCCTATCAATAAATTCTGCTATTTTCTAAAGAGCTCTGTTGAAAAAAAAACAAATACAGTCCCTCTATAAAATGATTTTTAACCCTTGACAATCAAAATCTGGGAATTGTGAACATATTTTGGTACTTTTATATTCAGTGTGATTTAGAGAGTACATTAGTGTTTTTTCATACTACATTATGATTTCGTTAGTATACATGAAATAAACAATAACAGTATTGTATTTGCTGAAGTGAGCTCTATTATACATACAACTTATTATAAATAAATAGAATCACACTCTTTGATAAAAAAAATTATACTAATCTCAGCGGTTTTCCCTCAAAGGAAGATACCGTATGATGTTATGTTACGAAAATGGCTAAAGCAAACCAATCGCAACATCACAGTATGAACTTATCGCCTTATTTTTTTAACTAGTTAATGCCTAAAAACACAATTCCGCTAACTAAATTTAGTACACCATCTATCTCCAATTCTTAAACCGGCGTCGATTTCTCGGACGTTGGACAAAGTAAATTTTGGACATTATTTTATAAAGGTGACGTTGCTGATATTGAGTTAGGAGTATCGAAAATGAACAAAACTCAATAGCCAATTATTCTTTACGCGTTCCTAAGAAAATGAAAAAAAATAGGGTATTGATAAGAAAAACTCGAAGAGTAGCGTCACAAAAACAAAGTCAGTAGAAATTGAAATCGGTATAGTAGCTGTCACTTATGTCCCGCAAAGTCTTCGACCCCGTCTTTGCACATCGAGACGAGAGTTCACGAGAGGAACAAGAGGGTAAAATAAAGCCTTTTTCGGAGTGCCCTTCGCGGTAACACCTCGTACGACGCGCCATTTCACCTTTCCTCTGCCCGTCCATCACATAATAAGTTTTTCGCCTCAAATCAACGCAAGCTATTATTACATAACGAGAATATTGCAATTCCCTTACTCATACAAGCGGTATGCTGATAACTGAAGGGTTATTGTTCCACATTATTTAGATGTAGAAATATTCCTAAGTCAGGCTACCACGAATTTCTACGACTTATCGCAATTACATTGATTTTTCTATATAAAACATAGACAAACAAAAAAAAACAGATTTTTCTTAACGTGTGTCAGTTTTATATCACCTTATTTTTAATGATATACCCAAGCTTTAGTCAACTCGGCTGCGGCACGAAAATGGGCCGGCTTGACCTGTGAAATAACACACTCTCACAGAAACAGATTAGAAATACCACCGCTGTTGCATTTCAACCAGTGAGTGTGAGCTCCGATGGCCCACTTCCTCTAGATTATCTAATTCCTCTTCTATCACATAACCTATTGTACCCGAAAAGGCCGGCAACGTAACTGGTAACTCCGCCGAAGTTGCGAATGTATATAAGCTGCTTCGATCACCTTACTCTCCAGTGGCTCGCGAGATTGTTCACCTCTCGTATATGCCATAAACAAAACCCTCACTGTAGAGGCATATTCTGCCAGAAAATAATTATTTTAAGTTGAAGAGCTTAGAACTCAAGCCCTCCACATTGGCCAAGTGCTGCTACTCGGGAGCTGCTGGCGTCTATTGCCTCTGATGCAATGCCAGCGTCCGGCGAAGCGATGGCTGACGTGCGCCCCTAGGCACGCAGTGAGTGATTTAATATTCATATATCAAAACCTCATGAGTCGATTAGCCCTTTATCGAAATTCGAAACCGGTACCATTCGTTAGAATTTAATACGCTACTCGATCGGTCATCAACACAAATATACATTTTAAAAAAGAACGGAAAATATTCTAAGACCCTGATAAATCATTCGGGATACCAAACATGTTGCCCAACTTATAAATCTGATTTTATATTATTTTAGTTTTCGATTCCCCAAAAAAATTGCTACATTGAATAAACATTAGACATACATGTATGTAATTGGCCAATATACAGTACACAACGTAATCAGCTGAGATATCGGAAAAAATATTTGGCAACCAAATCAGAATGCTCTGATGATAAACAATCCTAAAATATAAATACGCACTTAGAAGCAAGTATTAAAGGTAGTATTGCCCATATCCAAATTTGGTTGCTGACTAAATTGTAGATGCAAAAAGTCAGAATGATTCTGTACAATCTCCAATAAAAAAAGTCGCGCTACTTAACCCCTTCCGGCGATATTATATTATAAAAATTCAGTCAAGAGCGTGTCGGACCATGCTCACTCTAGGGTTCCGAAGTCGTCACTACAAATAAATGCATTATAGTTGAAAAAAACTACATTGTTTCACTTTTCTCCATGTTTCCCGCACAGAATAGGTTTATACACTTTAGTCGCTTATAACTAGAGAAACTAGTAGGTATTTCGACTATTATAATTAAACTAGTGTATCTAAACGCTCTTTTGCTGATGCACTTTAGTGTATCACCAAAAGAGCTTATGTTCGTGGCACTTGCGTTCTTTTGTTGAAAAGCGCAATTTTTCCGCAATAACTCAAAAACAGTATATCCTAATCGTGTTCTAAATAATTTTCGTCGAAAGTATTTATTATACGTTATTTTACCCATATATTTTGGACATACAGTTTAGAAAATAAAGGGGGGGGGGACAATTTCTGCTACTTTCGGAGCGATTATTTTCGAAACTATTCACCTTATCATAATAATTGCTTAGAAACCTTGAAGTGTCGAAATATGTGTTACATGTTGAGTTTTGTCAAAAAAAATTTTTTCAACTTCTATTACATGTATGGAGTACCCCGTAGAAATGCTTATTTTTATTATTGTATTTAAATACTAAATTTAGTAGCGCTTATACAAGACACCTACAATAAATTTCATCGGTATACGTTTTGTAGGTTTTGAATAAAATGCCTGTGACATACGGACGGACGGACATAACGAAACTGTAATGGTTCTGTTTTTACCATTTGGTTCGAACCCTAAAAAGACGAGCTTTGGATGCATTAATAATATGTGTTTTTTAATATATGGTGTATTTTAAACCTAAAATAATTTTAAGCATTGAATTAATTATAGTTTTTTGCCGTTCCGAGAGTATCCAGTCCTTTGGCAAACACCTACGCCTATTTGCGTCAAAACTAATTCCAACCTCTAAAATTTAACTATAATATATCGTGACGAAATCAATAACACCTCATCAGTATTTTAAAATTTGCAATCAATCCTATATATCTAAAAATTCAGCTTGCGTTTGTTTGCGATCGCAAAGCCCAAAAAGCAGTAGGTCGATTGACTCAACTATGTATTCAATCACATACATATTTTCATGTATGTAGCTTGCATACGTTCCCTACATCGCCCGCGTGTTCGTACTGTTGAACTAAACTACTATACCGATTCTCAAAATTCTTCCATTCGTCGAAGCTACAATATCCCAGACTGACATGGCTTATATTTTATTTTGATACAAGTTATTATATACAGCTCAATCGTGTTCCCGTTTCTCGGAACGGTGAAACAAAGATTTTCACGCTACCTCAGTCAAATACGGCCGAGGCGTCCCCCCGCGGCGCTCTCCCAGAAGGAAGGTTTCATATTACATAGTTCAGCGTAGCCCCGGACACCAATAACGCCGGTTAGGGCTCCGCGAACTAATAAACTAGTTCGTGCAAAACTTAAGGCGCGACACCGGGAATAAACATTAGCCCGGCGAGGGCCCCGCTCGTACTGTATGCGGCGCACGGGTAATGGCCTCTTCTAAAGCATCGGCCGGCCTAGTAATTGGACTTTATTACTAGGACCTAGCCGGCATATAAACAAACCACTCGTGACGTCATAAATATCGTGAAAGTGTCGTTTCTTTCAGATGGAGTTTCCGTGACCGGCCGCCGGCGCGACGTACGTTTTTCTCGTTCCCGGCGAGTCGCGGCCGCCGTGATAAGTCATTTAAAGCGCCTATTCGTTAAGGCTCCCCTATTCGACTCGACGTGGTCACCGTTTGTATTCTCAAACGGTGTTCCAGAAAAGTGTTGCTATAGTGGAAGTTTATTACGTAATATGCTTTTCATACTTTATCAATAAAACAAAAAATGAAATATAAAAAAAATTTCTTAATGTTTTTGCATTAGATTTTTATCGCTTCAACTGCTGAAACCTACCCTCTCACGATCTTATTTTATCAGATTATTTAAAGTTATTTGAGGAGTGGTTGCTGAGTGGCCTTAAGTGTTGATTTTGAACCAAAAGCTACCCAAATTCAAATCCTGGCCACAAAAGTGGAAGTATGAAATTTTAAGTTTATCCCTTGATGAAAAAAAAATGGCGGAACTGTACCTGAACAGTGGTCTAATAAAAATCATATACAACAAAATTCTTTAATGAATAAAACGATAATAATTAATTTTACATGTCAGAAAACAAATAAGTACTTGTTACGCGTAACTTTACTAAAGTTACCTTCAATCAGCTGTCAATGCCACTTGCCGCCTTAAATACGTGGTAAACGACAAAACATCGACACTACAAAAACAAAATTAATATAGTCACATAATTTTGTAGTTACAAAAAATTACGGACATTTTGATGCAAAATACAAACTTAGAATATAATATCAGCGTTCGAGAAAAAGTTTCTTACGTGTATAATCTCTTTCGTATTCATCTAAATAATAAAATTCCAAATTTATATGTCTTAGAACACAATGGAAAGGAAGTTTAGCCCTTTAGTTCAATTCCGAGGCTTAAAGTAAAATCACAACCTAATATGAAATAGGTAGATATCAAAATTCACTCATACTCTCGATTTAAAATACATACGCGTAATCGCCTATGTGTGACTAGATTTAAAAACATCTATTAGATTCGTATCAGATTCTTGGATGAGAGTCAAAATTTAGCATTCCAAAAGAGATACCATAACAACGTAATCATTATAATGATTTAACACCAATGTAAAATCTACAACATGATGCGGAAACACAAACAGAAGTTACGCGATTGCAGAACTCGTACCACAATCTTTGGTAGGTATGCATGTGCCGCGGCCCCGCTTATGGTCGTTAACACAAAACACGCTGACCCCGGCAGAATTATTTCTATTATAGTGGGCAAGGACTGTGATATTAGAAGTACACTGAAACGGAAAACAACGTGGGCGTTTTTGATAATGTTATGATACAATAAAAAAAAATGGCCGAACATGTAACCGATCCGTCGATAGGCCGTCAATGAAATACGTTAAATTTCGAATGAAGACCCAATCCTTGAGGAGGCGTATGACGAAGGCAATGACAATAACATATATCCCAAAATCGTTTAAAGTTGAAAACGACAGCCGTGTAATTAGTAAAAATAGGACATCCGCTAAAGGCACTAACACCGCCACTCAGAAGGAATACCGTATTGACCTACTATAGAAACGATAATACCGATGAATACATGAATAAAGAAGTGGAATTTGCGTAAATATGCGCTTAAATCCATATGTATACATACATATTTAAGCGAAATGCTACTGAATGACTGACTGACTCATCACGAGATCTCCGAAACTATAAGTCCGATTGACTTAAAATTTGGCATATTTACTCTTTTCCGGGTGTAGACGCTCACAAAGAACGGATTTTACGCAAATCCTATTCATGAAAAAAAATCTCACCATTTCAAATCGACGCGGGAGCAGCCGCGGGCAAAAACTAGTAGAGTAAAAAATTAAAAAACGAACCATAGCCAAAAGCCGTGCGTCGTGCATTTCACAAATTAAAGGCCGGCTCTCCTTCCGCTCGCGCGCACGCACGAACGCCGTTGCGGCCGTATAAAAAGAGCATAACGCGTATTATCAACACGGCGTGCTCATGTGAACCGCTTAATCCCCGAAAACATTCATAAAGTTGTAAGAACGCGTTACCATAATGGATATTTTGATCACGAACCGGCTCACGGGGGCACGAGTTATGGCTTATAAAGCGGCGCGGCCTTCCTTGAAGTTATTTCCATTGAACACGGCTTACGTAACCCTCCGCGCTTCCTTTTTTCTTGATTGATTTCTTTATTTTCGATTTACAGAAAATATTTTCATTTATACCTTTTTCAATGCGAGAACAGGCAGACCCATTTTCGAAACGGCGCGAAACTGAAAACGTTAAGACTGCGTATGAATGTTTAATGTTTGCTTCTAGTTTTATGTTTAATAAATTAATTTTCATTCGTTCGTTGCCCGAAAAGCCTCTTTGATGATCAATCCTGAGTATTTGCTTCGTGAAAATTATTTAAAGGTCCTTTTTGAGGAGAATCTTAAGAACTTAACTCGAGAATTAAGAAGACATTTTCAATCTGTTTAGAGTAAAAATTAATGAAAAATTTACAAGAAAGAAATAAGTTTTCTGTAAGCGTAGCGAAACTTATATTTCAATGGATTTTTAATAACACAAGATAATACAAAACATTTCTCTCGGTTCATCTAACCCATATTTTGCTTGAAATTGCAAGACAACGTGACCGCCAAGTTTGAGAGAATCGAGCACTGGCGTTTATATAAATAATTAGAAAAAAAAAATCAGCTCTTTTATTTTTAATCCTTCTAATATGGGCCCCTGAAGTAAAAATAGATTGTTTTATTATAATACTTTATAGAGTAACATCACTTAGAAAATAGGTACGGAACTAGCCGAAAATTTACAAAGTAAATAAGTAAAAAGATGTATATGAAAATTTTACAGTTCTGTCCTACCGGATAATTTTTTCGAAGTGTATTCGATTCTATTGTTCTACTAGTTATGGTCTGGCTTCTTATCGTCTTCACCACACCACCAAGGTCGAAAGCACTTTGAAGACATTCACTTTTAAGATTAAATTCGATGAATGCATCTCAAGGTCGATCCTATTAAGTACTACTGAGTTGGTACTCAACGCGTCTTTTGGCTTCGAGTTTAAAAGGAAACTTGAGACATTTTTAGATTTCATAACTTCAGTTTTCCGAGGCGGAACTCTTTGAACTCTCACGAACCTTTACTAGTCACGAAGCAAGTTTTTTCAGGTTCATGCTTTCGGTGGAACGATTTCTGGAGCGGCAATCACAACAACTATTTCAGTTGGGATTTCAAAAAAACGTTCGTTTTTCTCTCTCTCGATAGCACCAATCACACGAATTTCACTAAAAGTTTCAGGTGGCGCTTTCAAAGGCTTCTAAATAACCGTTTCGACGGCGTTCGACGCGCTGGGTGAGTGTACACAAAAAGCTCTCTGCACACTAAAAGCGGGCTTACACTAGATATAAATTATTTTTATGCGGTTCCGCAACGCGATCCCCTCCCTCTCCTACCCCCGTACTCCCCTGTGTGGTGTTTAAGTCCGCACTTCATAAAGGTAATTGCGATGCCTCGATTTTCCACCATATTTTTATTATTAATAATCTTTTCATAAAATATTCTCAATTTCGGAAGACAAATTTTTATTATTGTATTTCTCATAAATAGCATTAATATTTGTAACATAAATTTATGTTTTTAGTGTAATAATGAAGTAGATTTTTTATTATAATTTCTCAAGCTAAGAAATTATAGTACATTGGTCAATTTAGATAATGTCCTGGAAGTCAGTTTTTGAGCAAAATATGAGATTAAGATCAGTTAGTTTGGTATTCGGAGCAAGGTTGAAGCGTGTCCATATTTGGGTTGTTGTATTACTCCTGAGGCATCAGCTCCCTCAAACTTTTTGTTCAAATAGGGCGATTGGCATTTGAACCTTAAGTCGTCCACGCAGATCTTGCACCGTTTGGGGATTGCTATCGATCGTTATCATCGACGCTGTAAGAAAATCAGGCTTAATGTGTTTTATGAGACACGGAGAGTATGCTATTCGATCCTTTTAGAAGATGTGGTCATATTTACAACTCTGTTTATCAGAGTAGAAACTGGTATAAGATAATTTCTTATTTTTATAACAGAACTTGATATCAATTGTTGTGGAGCATATTGTGAAAGAATCCACAAACACGACTATAATTTTAAAGATTAACGACCTTTATTCTAAGAAAAAAAATCATCGTGCTTAAGACAAGAACTTCTGCAACGTTACCAACTCGAGTTTTCATGACTTGCAATTATCAGTCGGACTTATAATTGACCATAATTTATACTCTCACCACCCCCTTACCAGTTTTTGGAAACATCACACATCCTTGAAAATTCTTATGAAACCTCTCAAGTTGCATCGCGATATTTTTAACAACTTTAAATACGCAAGCAGAATACAAATTTAAAATTAAACGCAATGAACAAAAACACAAAAATTCGTTTGTATTAGTTTCAAAAACAAAATGAACTTTCTTTTTCTTGCATCAGATTCGAATCATCTTACGGCTGAGACATAGCGTCCCCTTCAGCCTTCCCACAATCTATTCATTGTCAATGTCTAGTTTTTTATACCCCACTGCTGTGAAATACCTTTCTAACATCTTTAAGCCCACCACACCTGCTCAGTGTGGGTCGATGGAGTACCAGCAACTGTCGTTAGCTGAAGCCACATCGAAGACAGAAGCAGTGCAAGTCCTGACGAGGTTGATATAAAACCTGGCACTCGACATTTCCGCTCGATTCCTTCTACCCAGATGAAAAAATTTGCACTTCATAGAGCAATACAGGGAGCGAAAAAGATATATGTGGACGGTCACCAATTTAATGACTCCCGACCAGACCTCTCATCCTCTGAATCATGAAGCGACACGCGGAAATTCAATTCAACAAATGAACATTTTCATGATAAATAAAAACAGTAATTGGCTTGAGCATATTTGTTTGTTGCTGATACGTACCTAATAGCCTTTATGTAAATAGACAAACGAAACGGTTCAGTACCTTTTTCTCCTTTATCAATACATTTTTTTTAAGTCGAAGCTTTTCTTTAAAAAAGTTTAAAAGCCTCTACTTCTCGTACCTCATGTTCGTTAATTCTACAATCTATAAGCATTTTTTTATATGATACTCGATACATTTCTTATCATTGAGAATTAGTTATATTTTTATATTAATCCTTACGCATTTTTACAATATATACAGATGCCAAATTTCATTGTGATTCCTTGAACGGTATAGAAATTGATATACTACAACACCACCTGGTGGGAAGTTACATCAAAGTGAACAAGGCAAAAATCTTCTTAATGGAAAAATACATATACTTGCCAGTTTTCATGGTGATCAGTTTAACGGTGTATGAGCTTAGCGAAAACATACATATGTATATTCATTTTTATATATAGATTATATTTGCATTAACTATGAATGTGTACAAATAGTCATTAGCCTGTTGTTCTTTTCAATTGTTACTAACATTAAAACATAAATGTCATAGGTTTTATAAAGTATTAAGGGAAACAGCACACGCTATTCACTAAAATACGACCTTGCAGCTAACGTGGTAGTACAATAATCGAAAAAAATTGTATGCCGTATTTGCAGAGTTTTACTCTTTAACGAAAAAAAACTCAATACCTCACGAACCTAAAAATTAAATTAAATTCGATTTCGATGTATACATTAAATTTCAATTTTCGATAGAAAAAAATTCGACATTTAGGCGACTACCAGTAAATATAGTCGGGATAACAACAAAAAATAATTAAAAGCTACGGGTGGAAGTCCAAGGAAGGCAGACAGTTTATATCAACCGCGCAGGCAGAAACAGAAGCAGCGGGGCTGGGAGTGGGGGTATTTCCATCAAGTTAACGCAACACGTTAAATTAAGCGAACAGAGTTACAGTGAAAATAATACGCGGGCTCCGTCCGAACTTCCAGCGTGACGCCGGCCGTCCGCTAGATATTTAAATCGAAATAGTTTAATGATCGGCCGCCTCCGAGAAGCGACTCGCTACAAAGCGTAATTCGGCGATCTCAAAGGGCGCAAATGATGGCCAGCGGTCCGAAAACTCTCCGGGAGTTAGGTCAAGTATGAAATCAAGACGCGAGGTTCTGGACGGGGCGGCTGTTTCGATGGGCGGCGACGGGCAGCGGGGGGGAGTAAGAGGAGGGGAGGATTAAATTACCACCCGTTCCGTTATCCTCCGGTCGAGTGCCACTCCGACTTTTGTTTGGGCCCGTCTAGGAAAATCGCGACTCGCGTTAAGTAGAGGCGAGCGCGCGCCGCACGAAACGAAAATCGTCTCGCTGCAACGCCCTCAGGATGTTATGACAAGTCTTTGGAATTTTGTGACCCCGACGCCGCATCCGGTTGTTATTTCGATGGGTGACCCCTATGAGCTTTCCGTAGATCACGGTCGAATCAATGTCAGCGGTATGGTCACCGGCAATGGCAATACATACATAATGCGTTAATAAAATAAAGACACGTTTCGTTCGATAAGACGGAAAAAAAAATACAAACAATATTGTTTACGCAAATCCGTAAGAAGCGATCCATCGTGTAGATACAAAACAGGATAAATGAAGTCTTTCGTTTTTGCATATTAATTATTTTACTTACTTTCTTAATGTGCGGGTTAAGAAAAGTAATGAAATGACGGGTGAAAAGTCTCAACTACGTGATCGGTTTTTCAAACGCGTGAGGCATTACCTGGAGGCTTCACCCAAACGAAACCATTATAGATTTCAAGTCAAACCAAATAATAATTGAATGTGCAAATTTAAGTATCCGAGTTCAATTGGATCCGTGTCGGCTCAAACTCGTAACACTGGAATCCATTATAACCAAATTACAGAACAGTTAACATCGCAGAAACTTCCCAGTAGGCAACTGTATAAGCGAACTTCGACGCATATTTGATCGCCCTATAATTAAATGATTATTATGGAATATACATTAGATTATATTAAATTTTAAAGATTAGGCACAATCTTTTAATATCGTACGGAACATTCGAAATTGAGTAAAACTTCCTTTTTATTGTGAGATGGTGCCAAACATCATAAGTAGTTATTACTCGCCCTTAGCTCACAAAATTTATTTTTTTTTTACATTTATTTTCTTGTTCTTTTACATATTGTGACTTAATGACTGTGGTATTTTTAATTTTTAACAACTGATGGATATAACGAGAACTTGGCTTTTCTCGATTCTATATTTTGATGGGCACTTTAACACTTTCTTAAAAAACTGCTTAACCTGTTGACGCAAACGTAAAAGCCAAGAACGAGATACTAGGTATTGTATACACGACTTTATTCCCCGATCTCACTTTACGTGCTAAATTGCGTTGGAATTCTCATTTTACCAGATTAGCGAAAACGCTTAGTTATGCAGCATATGCATAAAAAGTATTCCGCGACATACAGATAGATGAAAGCACCACGAGACTAGTTTATTTTAGTTTCTTTCATAGTCTCATAATACATAGAATTTTGTTATTGGGTCGCGCAGATGGCTTATTGCTACCTAATAAGTCGGCACTGCATTGCTTGCTAGTGTCCGGGACAGCAACGACCATCTATTCTCTGGTAGATGGCATGTTCGTTGGCCCCTAGTAAATGACATATAAATGATACACAAAATAACACAATAATGTTGAAACAAGGCGGTCTTCAAGAAACCAGCGTACTCTTTTCTAAAGGGTCGGCATCACACTAGTGACTCCCCTGGGAATGCGGATGTATATGGGTGGCGGTGACTCTCTAGTGTCCTGCGTGATCCACTGCCCTTTTAAACTCCTATAAACAGACGATATTGCTTAGTTCTAAATCGAAAGCATTCAAACTTTCGTAATTAAAATAGTTCAATTTTAGCGAAAATTATGCACTGAATTTCTACTATACTCTATGATTAGTACATAATAAACAAACACTAAATAATATGCAAAACTGACCTGCTTCCTACTTTCGCGTCAATAATGTCATGTAGTTGCCACCTTTATAATTTAATAATAACAATAATATGAACTCACGCCTATTTCCCAGAAGGGTAGGCAGAAACTATAGATTTCCATATGGTACGAATTTTGCATATCTCTCAAGCCTCACTGATAAGTAACTTATGTCACGTATTATCTATTCTCGAAAACGTTAGCCTACTGGTACCTCGGCAGTGCATCCAATAGCACAGAATCGATGCAATCGACTCAAAATTCTAGGTGACGGCGCTGAGAAGCAACGTTTGGAAAAAAATAATAGCTAGTTTTTCGAAGTAAAACACCTTAGATAAACTATGGAAAACGAAACCTTATAAGACTACAAAAGTTTTATTAAGATCCTTAGAGACGTCTCCGAAATACCAATATAAAAATTTATGTACATACAAGGACTGCTCATTAAAAATATTAAAAGAAGCCGAAATCAGAATATTCTGTGAGTAATAATGCCAAAACATTCATTGCTCATTATCCACGGAGCGTATTAAAACTCATCCAAAATCAATTCGCCCAAGAGCGCTTTCCGCGGTTGCCGAACCTCGCCATGATTTCATTCGACGCCGCCACAAAACGTAAATTCGAATAAACATTGAAAGACTTTCGCATCGGTAAAATTAATTTTCCGCGAAAAGTTCAATTGCTGTATCAATTAGTGGAAAGCTCCCGAATGAAATTATCCCGAATGTACACACATACGCGGATGCGCACAGAAACGGGACACAAGCAACCTCCATCTCTGCCGCGTGCCTTAATAAAACGAATAAATCGTAAATTACAAAACTCGGGCTTAAGAATTTTCAAATATTAAATTTTGCTTCCGAACAGAATTTCTGACATTATCGTATATTTGCGAAACAAGGGAAAAATAATGCCCGCTTATTTTTGGCGCGGCCAGTTTTTGTAAGGATAATTTTGTTTATATTTTTAAACTCCTGCAAGTAAATGTGCATTTTGAAAATATTAATACGGGTTTTCGGCATTAAATTAACGGTCTTTTTTCGACGGGGCTATTTTTGAAGCTATATATCTAAACATATATAATGAAAATAGGTTGTCTTTGTTCGCCAATCACGTAAAAACTATTAAACGTATAGACATGAGACTGGGACCATTCGCTGCGGAATGATTTGTAGATGGTTCTAGGCTACTCATTTTTCGAATTCCGTAAATCTTTCACCATTTTATTTATAAATAAAAATTACCCATCGAAGCGGGCGGGACAGCTAGTATATATATGTATATGTTCACTATGTGATGGTTAAAAAAAAATAGGTTACAGAAAGAGAACACGAATGATGTTATCTGAAATTGCCTGTTATGATATCCCACCGTCTTGTTATTCTGAAGTGAGCGAATTACAAGTGGTGTAATTATCATACATTCTAAACACTATTTATGCATAGATATATTTAAAAAAAATCTTTATTACTAAATTCGTTCTATTCACTCTCCGCACTATTTCTAAAAATTGAAAATAAAATACAATAATGAGTATCGATAATTACAATTTATTCTCTCTTTCGATCATACCTCACATGCAAAAATAAATTAAAACACTCTTTTAATACGCTTAAAGCATAAACACAATGACCTAAGTGTACAGAGCTGATATATTTTTTGTACAAATTGGATTAGGAAAAAACACCAGGTTTTATATCACCAGCAAACCACCTTTATATAATTTTCGCATAAAAATGGGTTTTATGTATTGTACAAAATATCGGCCAAATGCAAGTCAGACCAGCGTGGAGAGGGTGTCGTATCATAAATGCGACGACGTTATCTAATATGTTATATTTTAATATAACTGACGTGTGTTTGAGCTTAATGTAAATCTGTCATCTCATTACTTACTGTGTTTTATTGATATAGAACTTAATAATTTTACAGGAACTATAATAAAATACTTTACTAAATATTTTAAAAATACCCAAAATTGGCGTAGGCTACGATCAGAACTAAACTTCTTCGTAAAAGTGGACTATCATAGTTACTACTAGACTGTTTAATTATTACTTCAAATAAAATGAAAATACATTTTATAAGCCCTTTGTCTTCTCGAATAATGTTCCGTTTCCAGTGCGACTTAAATATAATATTTTCATTTAGGTTTTCTTTTAACCTATGAGTGAGTCCCTATATTTTGTATTTCTTTTTAAGTTTAATGTTAAATTTAAAAATTTAAGGTTAAAGTTTCTAAAGATTGTATTTTTTTCTCTTTAGCTAAGTATTTTCAAAGACATGGGGAATTCATTACAATATTTACATGTGATATATGAACATATTATTTTCTTTACTATCTGTGAAAACAACGATTTGAAAAAAATACATATACTTATTTATAATTGTTATTGTAAATCCATTTGATTGATACGTCACATGATGCATATTTTTTTTTATTTGTCCCAAACTTAATACCTAAACTAGGAATCAGTTTATTTGCGCTCCACGCCCGAAGTTTGGTCACCTGATTCTGTATATATCTGAAAACCTGCAACTCTGTTTTCCAATTTTTTCTGAAAAATGGGCTTTACCAGATTACACAGTGTCCGTTTTTTCCATCTGGTCGGAACACTTGAAATCATCTGTAACTCCTCGACACATCGTCATCACAACAACGACGGCCGACCGCTGAAGAAGTTTGACGGGGGAAAAAATCAAGTATTTATTCCCCCGGTGAAGAAGTTATAAGGACAAGAAACCGATCTCTTTATGTTAATGTGTTGACCCTCGCGCGGGCCGGCGCCCGCCCCGCGCCGGCGCCGGCTCTACTGCGCATCGGCAAACACGCCCCGGCTGCGATTGGATTTGCTTTGTGTACTCCCCGGAGGAAATTTCGATTTATGCTACGCAGCCAGCCGGCAGAGAGTATACTGAGCTTTCTCCACCCCGCTCTCGCGACGTCTCCCGATGATCTGACACGGGCCATGGAGCGCCGAATGTAGAGAGCCGAAGATCTGTCGCTTTGCTAATTTTTATTTAGGAAATGCGCTCTTGTCTATAATTAAACTCGCTAAGAAGTTTGAGAGTTGAAGTGACACACAGACACTTTTTGACACAAAGATGCTTTGCTACGTAACAGATATTTTAAATGCTACAGATACAGTAACACACATAAGTAAGCACAATACCATCTATACTTTTCTTTATAACTCCTTACTAAAATTACTTTCTTTGCTGATGTTTGTCTATACATTAGTATTTATGTACATATTTTAACTAGTTTTGTTAGATTTTATTTATCTTTTAATACTCATGTGTAAAGTATTTAACTTTATTTGATGAAACGAACTAATCACCGGTGATTTCATTACAATCAAAGTGTGGATTCTAATTTGTACGTCTTTTGAAGTTGACTGTACCAACGCATTATTTTCAGCTAACGAAACTCGTTCTAAGTCCCATCTGTTGCGCTACAGGCAATGTGCTAACTATAATACGCTGTAACATCTTTTTATGGTTCTGTAGACGAACGCAGAAAAAATCAGAACCCTTACAATTTGCATATGTCACAGCCTCTTAACTTCACCTTCATCTTATTTATTTCATTGATTATAACGAACATATTTTGGCAGTCATTTTGTGTAAACAATTTGGTAAAGTGATTACAAAAATAAAGTTAGCGATAGCTCTCCATACATAAAATTGGGGTATGGAATATTTTTCCGCACTCCTTTATTTAAGTATTATATTTTTTAGATTTGGAGATCGTTAATTTTTAAACATTACAGATTTTATTTTATATCAAAAAAAAACCTGACACAATCCGTGAAAATCATATATACATCAACGATATTCTTAAAATCATGTTTTTTTTACGATTGTATAAATAAAGGTAAGTTTCTCGTCATAGAAAATATATCGGACCACCATGACATTGACATCGCTAAAAAACAGTTTAAACCATTCAAATCAGTTTAGTTGTTGCAGAGAATTCGATGGACATACAAAAAACGCATACGAATATGAAACCTTCATCCTTTTAGAAATCATTCGAATACTTAACGACGACGTCTGTTAGAAATGCCGATAAGAAAATTGAAATTTTTTGTAACATTAGAGAATTTTTGTTTTCAAACCAATTTTCAAAAATCGAGATTACATCATATGTTGACGTACAATTAAATGTAAATTAGCACCAACTATCGATTAAGCAACGAAAAAATCATTCACAGCTTTCCAAAAAAAAAAGGACTAAACAAGTAATTTGTACATTTTATAGGGATATTAAAGTGATATATTGACAGAACTTAAACTGAATATAAAAGCCTGTTAGACTGAGAGATTAAACTGTTTATCATTAAAAATTAACTATTACCGATAATGTTATCATATTATCTAGGAATGAAGCACCAGGAGAAACGGAAGGTGCTCTACAGTTTCAAGTTTTTTTAATGTAATTTCTATAGAATAGAATAAAGTCACGAAATTACACAAAGAGGAAAAAAAATAGGCTATGACGATAATGTGCTGAAAAAGACACGTAGTGATTCCGATACATTATGTAAAAATGTAATTGGAGACGATATGAATGTTTAATGAATGGAAAAAATCATACGAAATAGTATTAGAAAAATTGTGTCGAAAATGTTTTTGCGTGTGAGGATACAGTTGCCGACAATGTTACCGTATTTGAATATATAAATGACAATAAAAATGGTAATTAAATCATCATGGATGAAACTATGAAAGAATTAAAACGAGTAATGGCTGGATAAGCTATCGAATATGACAATGTTTCGTCAGAGATGTTTATAGGCGGTGAGGACATAGTGGCAAGCCTGTAGTACCAAATCTTTGATAAATACTGGAAGGACGCTTGCCCGCAACATGCATTAAGATACAGCATGCAACCCACCGCTGACCCTCGAATCTGTTCTTCCAATAGAAATCCCAATCCAGAGAATTGAATATTGTTTCGACAGGATCGACAGATATCGAACATCTAAGCAAATGTAATTTTTTTTTATTTATCTTAGTCCGCTAATCGTTAGATTGTTAATTTCTATGTACGTTGTATGCCAACTAGGCATATCCTCAGGAATTTAATATCCGCTAAGAATGTTGAATTTAAGGTTAAAAACAACCGACAAATGCGGACCCATATGACATGCAATCGTACAATACGTCAAAGGGTGACGAAAGTACATCTACCAGCAGCCACAGGCCATCACCAATAAATATGCCCGTCAATCGTCACAGACTAACCATCACCAACTATTACCCAAATAGTTAAAGGCAAGCGTCCAACAATGGCGATTTATAGATATTAATTTGATCATCTAGCATATTATTATTATTTTTATGTTTTATAATTTCGAACGTTTAAAATAACCCTTTCTGACACACATTTTTTAATGTTGTGCATATGTGTGATTAAAAGAGTTATATTTTTAAAAAAGGAAAATTTATAAACTGTGGCACGCTATCTTTCTATTGTTTTTTTGTCCACCAAAATGAATTAACTTAACGTAGAAATTTTTGAACAAAAAAAGCATATATATTATAATTAAGCGTAAATAAAAAATTATGAAAAATTATCTTGAATTTGTACATGAAATTCAAAAAAACCTTTTCCTCCATTTTGTTTTAAAAGTATCATCAAATTTCGTCCAAAAATACATTAGTATGATATATATGTATGGATCTGCTTTCTGAGCCTCTATACTTATCTGAAAAGATTATTATTACATTATTTATGTGTAAAAGAACGCTGAGCAAAAACTTTATTTCAAATGCAATATTCACATTTTTAGACTTATTTTTCTTCCGCTTTTCGTCAATAATTCGCTAAATAAAAAAACGTAAATATGTGTAAAAAAAATCGATAACTCAAATACAAAGAAAGCCTCTTACAATGGCTATATTAAAAAAAAAACTTCGACAAACATATAGATCATTAAAGTTAATCCATAACCGTTTCAATTTTGCGGACGCATTCGCACCAGATACGGTTATGTCAAACGCACAATAAAATGCCTTAACTGCAGTCATCCACCGGTACGCGCAAATCGACGGCACGCGTTCATCGCAACAAATAACACAGCCTTCAACTTCAAAGGAACGTCGAAGTTTCGATATCACTTAAACTTCGCGGTACATAAGTACACTCAAATGAATACCATCCCCAGCGCCGAGCGCGTATCCGGGCGTATCCGGGTCATCGGGCAGAACCTCATCGCTTCCACTTAATTATTTTACATAGTTAATAAGATTACGCAAAAGCGACGGAAACGGGTTATTATACCTCTGCGGCTCCCCGTTTGAAATATTTCCCTAATAATATTTAAATATCGCCTTACAGACGTCAATGATAGGATTTATGAGTCCAATTTCAGCCGAATTTAATATTGGGCTGTGTATTCATAGTGGAGGTGAAGGAGGGGCGCGATAGAGGCACGGGGGAGAAGGGGCGGGAGCGGGGGCGGGAGCGGAGAGGAAGGCACCGCGCGAGTACTTTATGATATTGGACTTGCTGTAACGCAATATCGGCGAAATTTACTCGCGCAAGGTGTTGTTACAACCTACAAAAATTATTAATTCAAAGCAAACTGAAACGTACTCGAAACGTGTTTGAGGATGATTTAATATTCATTGTGTGTATTATCGGGTGTGTTTGTTTGTTTGTTTTTTTTTTCCCGGTTGGTTAAGAGCTTTTCGTTTGCTTCAAGAAAGGTTTGGGAATATATTATTATTTGGACTAATGCATATAAATTATCCAGA
Source organism: Eumeta japonica (assembly GCA_005406025.1). Classification (NCBI taxonomy): domain Eukaryota; kingdom Metazoa; phylum Arthropoda; class Insecta; order Lepidoptera; family Psychidae; genus Eumeta; species Eumeta japonica. Next base: position 290,286 of record BGZK01000290.1, read on the forward strand.
ACATGACAGTGAAAATTTAAACAACTTTCAGCACGATTTAGCCTTAACAGTAAATATATGATATCCGTTTGGCTCTACATAATTATACTTCATGAATTTATTACTTAATCGAAACACAGTTTTGAGGGCAACTCATTACTAAGCTATCACGAAAAGGAAGAACTCGAAGAAGTCGAACTGATTACGTAAACTTTGTGTATTTACAGAGATCTTATTGTACACAAGCATACAGAGTTCCTCAAACGAACTTCTGACTTTGTGTAGTCTACTGACATGCAAACACAATTCATTTTCCTTTCCAATATACGATGATCAATATGTTTCTTTAACATTTCCATATATTTTGTCACATATTCCAATTTTTGATATATATTTTAATATTTCAATTTGCGTAAGCTTGGTGCTAAGAGATATTCTAGATTCTAGCTTTTGAATCGCCCGAATAGCCCGCTTCTGCAGCAAGAAGATTCTATGAATTTCCGCAGCCTGTCCCCAGAACGAGATTTGATAAATCATCAGGAAATTGTTACAACCCAAGAAAACTGATTAATGGAAACCTTTACGAAATAGAAAATATGTTATGATAAGAGTCTGTCCAAACAAAACGCTTCAATTATAAATTTTTTACTCATTTGGCCCTTAATGACGCAAAATTGTACGAACTAATCTTCGTATAATTTTGCGTGTAACATTCTATCGCGTACATCGAAACTGTAGAGAATAGCTTTCGTCGGAGGTGTTTCCGAATGAACGCGACATTGGCACCCCACAAGAGAGAAGTGTGATATTTATATAAAAAACCTGCAATGTACTGGCAACTCTCCCAGTATAGCGAATATTCATGGTCGTGGAGATCGCTTAAAGTAAGAGAACCCACATAATGTTCGCCTCTCTTGTGTGAAAGAAATATAAATAATGATCAATGTATAACAAAAAAAAATTTTTTGTGAGAATTTCGCCTAATATCTTGTATGAGCGATGATGATGATGATGATGATGATGAGAATTTCGCCTAATATCTTGTATCCTATGTATATATGTCTATTTTTTTTACGTGTAGGATTTTTAGAGGGACAAACAATAATACCCACTTAACATTCGTGATAAGAGAAAATTTTTTATAGCTTTTTTGAGGAGTAAACGAGCATGAGAACGACCAGGAAATAAGATGGCCGTCGCTGCCCGTAGACCTGGATATCCGATGATAGGGGGGGGGGGGGAATAAATGAAGTAGTAACCCACTGGACGAAATGTTACAGCAGAAACTGTTACTTCACGTCCGTATTATGTAAGGATATGGTATCTCACAAGTTGAACCCACACATTTTCGTGTCACAGCCAAACTCAACACATTGTGGCTTTACCACAATATGATTATTATTATTGTAAACTCGTGCCTATTTCCCAGACGAGTAGGTAGAGACTACAGATCTCCATGTGGTGTAAGTCTTTGCATATGCCTCTTGCTTCACCGACTTCCATCAATGGTTTCGCGCAAGCTCGACAATTTTGGGTGCTTAAAATTTGATCCTTTTATAATACGCCACGAATTTGGTCTGCATGAGAATTTCTAGGACGACCCTTACGGTCCCTTCTTGCCTACATGTAGAAATATGCTCCAAACCACGGCAAACAGGATAGCCGAATTTCAACTGCATATATCAAGTCGCGTCATATTTACATTCTGACCTGTGTCGTAATGATACCCATGCGATGAAGATAACAAGAGAGGAAATTAGAAGTTGATAGTGATATTTAAATCTCCTCCCTTTCAAAGTACGTATTTTTGTGTCGTTGCACAAAAATGCAACTAACGTATTCAGCGAATAGCGCTAAACGCGTTAGTTGCATTAACAAAAAGATATGCGAAACAAAAATTTCAATTTCAGAAAGTCTCTATTTTAGTTACAATTTTCTACAAAAGTGACAATAAAGATTGTTGTTTTTCGTAAATAATAATATTAAATTAAGGAATAAACCCACTTACGTGCTATGTGTACTTTCAATTAAATTCATTTCAAATTATTGAGGTAATTACATCGTTAATGACACTCCATCACGTAAACTACAGACAGCACTACATAAAATTCTTAGGTATATTTTTCATATTATTCATTTATGTATCTGAATATTTATTTTTGAAAAAGGATACAAGCAACTTTTTCTGTAGAAAGTTATCAGTATGATATTCTCGCGGCGAACTTAAAAAAATCCGATAATCCGAGCAAAGCCAGGTTGTCCAGACACTAAACGTAAATACATGGTAGTCGATACTGTCAATTTCATTTAGTAGTCAAAGAATTATATACAAATTAGGCGTATATTGCCAATACTGGGTACTGGAGATCTAGGATTCCTCCCTATACCTTCTTGAAAATAAACATAAATGTATGTTATATTACGTACAGTGTCCATTATCAATAGTACATATAGCAATATAATATAATTATAAATACAATAGCGATAGGCCATTTTCCAAAGACAGGCTTGAAGGGTTAACTAAACATCCTACACAGATTGTTTGTATTTACATCAAATTCATTCTCTGTAATTAGTTTATAATCAAGTCATAGTTAATTGATATTACATTTTCAATGGGAAAAATAATGGAGTATTTCTCTGAAATAGCATAGTCATTCTATAATATTTTTTTGCTTTTATTACTTATCAAGCTTAATACCTTTCTAATGATCGATTGCTATTGCCAGAGTAATGTTTATGGAAAATAAATAAATTTCGCATATTACACACTCTATCTGTCTAATATGATACCGGATAATAAAACAAAACCAAATACCGGATATCGAATAGGTGCCCAATATCCGTTTCGTTGCCACTACTTTAAGGCATCCAAATAAGTTCTGAAAATACCAACCAAGCTGGTGACAAATAATTAAATTTCAGTTCTTTAACTATATACGACAAGACACTGAACACACTCATTTCAAAATAGAAAGTTGTTCTAATTTAAATCAGGTGCTAATTTATCATTGCTAAGGTATGCTAGTGACTACAGAAACATAACCTAATATCTATAAATAGTTCACAAACTATTATCACTATTTTTTTTATATAGCATAGAAGAGAGACAAACAACCAGGTAAGCCATCAGAGAATATATTACCACCGCAGTCCATAGACTCTCATAAACCCAAAAGAGTCACCAGTGTGTTGTCAGCCTCTTGGCAGGGAAAAGGATAGCTAATGGAGGGGAATCGGGTAGACTAAAGGGGCGAGAGGAGTGAGCTACCGGAACTCTCACTCACTGGACGTACATTGATTAAGAGTTCCGTTGTTGCATAGCGTCAAGTGAGTAAAATTTCCGGTAGCTCACTACTCCATTATGCCACTCCCCTCTAATCCCATTCTATCCCTATCGAAGATTTCGGCAACGTATTTCGGTAATCCGATTCTGATAATTCGATATCCTAGATTTCAGTAACTCCTCTAGGGTTACAAGCGTTCATAGTTAGTGATGATCACCTACACTGTTAGTGGCTTGCATGCTCGTTTATTCCTCGAATATAATATTAAAAAAAAAATCGAATTTTTCACTTATCACGAACAAGCATACAGTCCCATACAGTCCGCGTTCACATTCGAGAAATAAGCTAATGATCGCGCGCTGAATCGTAATAAAATGCATTGAAAGCGCCGGTCAGTGGCGCGCTGCGGGCGGCGCACGCGGCGGCCGCCCGCGCCGACGCCACGAGCGGCGTCGCCCGCCCAACGCGCCACTGCCCATTTATTTCTCCTCCGCCCGAACCCGGCCCGGTAATCGTTTTAAGTACCTTTCGCGAATTTTTTGTTTTTTTTTTCGGTGTTTTACGGTCATTTTATACGGAATGAAGAATTTGTATGAAATGTCTTTTCGTTGTCTCAAAATTTATAGGCGGCCGTAATTTTTCGTACTTTTACAGATTTATTGCAAGACTAATTTTTGTTTTGTTACAAATATAACATTTTTTATATTAACATTTTCTTATAGTTTATAAAATAACAAGGAATGGGAGAAGAGAAATATATTTTGTTTCATAAAACAGACATATATATTAAAGCAAATAAAATTTTTAAAGTAGTTATAATCAATTGATTCGACGCAAAAATATTAATTTAAGCATAAATAACATTTATTTTCATCCCAATATTCATTCCGTTTATCCGTTCATTTGCAACAGAATGAGAAAAACTTGAAAAAAGTCATGACAGCTAAGAAATACATATTTACACTTTAAATGTTATTTAAATAGCCATTGAACGATATTCAGTCACAAAAGCTAAATTCCGTTTAAACGGTTTGAAATCGGCAATGAAATTAGAAATAATTAATTAAATGACACGAATTCACGCATTAATTCCCACGCCGTCGTATTAATATGTTAAAACTCCATCCATTCCTTTGGAATTCCAAGAGTACACGACATTCGACTCGTCAACATTAAAGATATCGCTTTGTGCGCAAGAGTAATTCTCTTTCGTTTGTGCGGTCGCGGTCGGGCCGAGGTTCCATATTCACGATGTTATGTGTTTTACGGGGAACCCCCCTCCACCCCAGCCCGAGTAGAAGATTTCAATGAGAAGAATTCATCTGCACAACCTCTTGCTTGCGGGTGTGTAACAGTCTATTTTAAGTTCCAACATGAGGCATGTACGATACTTGCTTCTGTACTTACTTTTGAATATTGTTTATTATTTCTTGTTTCGGGGCCTTTTTTTTTCTTATTTTCTTTATTTTTTCATTGTTTTATGTTGATCTCATCGTTATCAATGCGATAAAAGTATCTAATTCATTTTAAACAATGATTTGAATGTCTCGTACTTTTGAATTTTCTGAATTGAATCATACAGCTTAATAGTTATTTAATTTCATATTGAGAATTTTACTATTATTTTACGGAGCAACATGTATAACACTTGTAATACTTTGTCTTACGACAGCCTAGTAAAAACTATTTTCTGAAAAACCTAATCAAACTGTTCTTGTTGCGAGCTAATACTTCAACTAAGCAGAACAGCGTGCAGAATAGAAATGGTATATTTCATTTTATTACTTGTTAACAATTGCAGTAGTTAGTAATGTAGTTATATATTTTAATAGCAAATATGTTGTAACGATCCATGCTAAATATAACTACATTCCCTTGTCTCTATAATAGGATTCCACTTATTTATCTATATCGATAAATGCCTAAGTCACGTCAATTTTATTTTAAGTTTTTTGAAAATTCATTTTTTTTTTGCTTTATTACATTTGTGTAATTTATCTTTATGCTAATATTACACCTTTCTTGTTGAAATTGAGCCCTGCGCATGCAAACCAAGCTTTTTATTTATTTTTTTTAAATTTCGGGCTCCCTGAAATGTTTGCCATATAAATTCGCACATAAAATGGTTGTTATCGATTTTAGATTAAACTTTTATACCTCTTTTAGTATTTTATTTGTTTCGACTTCAACTTTTTAAACCCACAAAAGCTCGAATTAACACTATATCAGAAATCCGAAAAACCATGAGTTTATCAATCCTTCTGACTCTGAAAGATGCGATCAAATCTTAGAAGCTCAGAACTTATGCCTTGCCAACTTCATTTTTCGTGGCTTGGCACTCGGAGTCGACTAAACTACGAGGAACAATAAAGTTACAAAGTACGTATAGTACATGTAAAACTAAAGCACAGTACATTACTTCTTTTGAGAAACCTTACATTATTTCCATATTCAACTACGAAGCGTCTTATCTTAAAACCGAAACAGAAATACTTCACAGCTCTATGACATTCGTTGTTACAAGTAAACATTAAAACCACACCGCTCAACCTGACTCCATAGACAATATAAATCAGAAAAAACAAATACGCTACAATCCCGTGAAATGTAAATAAAACAAAATAAAATCTGTTGTTTGCCCTCGTTTGGTGTAATTAAGGTGCTAACTTCTCCCCCGAGCGCGTATCTTTCACGGGAAATATTTTCGGCCCCTCTAGATCGAAACATAATTTTTCTTCGATTGAAGTTTCACAGGGAGTCGCGAAGTCGGCATGAACTTTCCGCAAATCGCATTTACATATTTCCCCGTCTAGCCGGAATCAAAAATATATTCGTAACCGACGGCGCCCCCTCCCCGCCCCGCCCCCGCCCCGCCCCGCCGGCCGTCGCCGACGCGGCCTGGATGGAATTCATCAAACTTTCATTTAGCTCGCAGCAACTTCCGCGAGGGTAAGTGTTTCTAAGCGGGACGTCCCTCGATATCGCTGTGCGATATCCGGCGTATAATCTTGTGATAGTAGAGGATTTCGATTTGTTTTTTTGAAGCGAAACTCCCTTAATAGAGAGAGCCGAGAGCAACTGAAATCTTAAAACGGAAGCGACGCTCGATTTTTATAGTCCGTTTACGTTATTTCCGCATTTATAATTTGAATTTGGAATTCACTCATTTTGTCGGGTTTTTAATGCTTATCGTTATTTTAAAAATAATTTTTCGAATACTCTCGTGAAATAAGAAACGAATACGTAGTAGGTTTGTATGCGACATAAACGCTAATACTTCAAAAAACCTCTTTCAAAATTCTTGCTTATTTCCATTAGATATGACTTTTTTTACTAGACGTTTTATTATCGAAAGTAATGTAACCATTTAACCATATAATGGCATGTCAGAAGTACTCTTAAATTGGTCACTTGTCGCCATAAATCCGCGTTGTCCATTGTCCGACGTGTGTGTGCGGCTAAAGATCCACACGCCTCACTGGGCCTGAAATAAAAGAATTATGGTAGGATATATATACCTCCACAGTGGAACAATGAGAAAATCTGTCAGAAGTGTAAACTTCCAACAATCCGAATGGATGGCTAATAGCATCCATCGCTAGACAACTACATACTGCAATAAGCGAGTCGCGAAGCAGATGTTGCATTTAAGCAGAGAAGTTTAACCCGTGACGAGATGGAGAGAAGCGATCTATGCGGAGCGGCTAGCAGAAACTACAAAGTTGCATTCGGTTGCAACTCGACTCAAATTACGCGTTTTGCGGTATGGTTTTATGCAGAAATAAGCAAGTCAACAATATACTTTATTGTAATAATCTTCTGATTGCCCCAATCTTAAATGAAGTCTTTTTCAGTGCGCGAGCCCGTATTACTAAGTACTGCCTGACCCGGAAGACGTTGTTCTACCCCTTCTTGCGGGTGGTTTGGCCGTATAGTTAATGAATTCCTTCTCCTTTTGTATCAATCGGAAATGTCAGTATTGGTCTCCTTTCGGTGTCTTTCGGCTCTGAAGCCTGACAAACTTTTGATTCTGATTCCGCCCTAGACTCGTTTTCGACCCGAGTCCCGTTCTCAATTTCGCTTCCAGTCTCGCTTTTGTTTCTGATCCTGGTCCCAATCTTAATCTTGCTCTCCGTCCCGCTTTATATTTCGATTCCACTTCCGATCACAGTTCGGATTTGAACGAAGCCGGGGAGAAACGCTAGTCTCAAAATAAAATGTAAGCCACTTTAATTGGGGATAGTGTAGCTATCTACGAATTAATGAATTATTAAAGTCTTAAAAACATAAATTCATGAATGAACCCAAATATAAATGTTAGCAGCATAATTTAATTAGAACTAGTGTAGCGGTTTGTTATGAATTTTTAGAATCGGTTCATATAAGCCATATAAGCATATGGCTTATTAGTACAAATACATGAATGAAACAGGGATTAAGTGCTTTTTTTTTTTTGTATTATTACTTATTTAGAATCCTTTGCGTACAACGCATCACCGAAATTTCACCGTAATCGGATTAATAGTTTAGGCACGAATAGGGGACAAACATACAAACATTCATTTTTATATATGTATAAACTCCCTCATCTTTTGTATCAATCGATATCAATCTCAATCCCGGTCTCGCGTTCGATTCCAAACGAAAAAGAATTGGAAGAATCACCAAAATCAACAACAACATACGGCGTTCCCTGCATTTGGCCAGCATCAAAATTATGACCTGATGCAAGCACGTAAGCAAATTAAAAAACTTGATGTACTAACATGTGCCAAAGTTCAATAAAGGAAACTATACCAGAACCGGCCTTTTTCTTATGAGATTTTTTGTCTACTTGTCTGCGATACCAACCACCTTTTCGTTTCGGTCTTCGAGTCGCTGTATTAAACAAAGCTCTGCCAGAGTCAATTCTTCGACAAGATTTAATTCGATAAACGGAAAATAACATTAAATTTCTTTTTTATTTGGAGTCTGCATTTGATAGAGACATGTTAGACACGATTGTAATTCATACTTTTATCGTTCGATATCTTTCGACGGGATACATCATTTTTGGTATTTAATCTATTGTGTTTTTAGGGTCTTATTTAGGATTTCATTTCATTTTTCTTTTTAGGGTTCCGTACATAAATTATCTATTACTAAGCCTTCGATGTTCGTCTATCGTCTGACTGTTTGCCAACGGGCTGTATCTCATGAATCGTAATAGGTAGACGGTTGAAATTTTCACAGAGTGTGTATTTTTATTGCCATTATAACAACTAATAATAAAAATGAAATTTAATTTAAAATTAAAAAAGCTCCCATGCAGGAAAACTGTTCACTTTAGCGGTTTTTTTTTACAATCTCAATTTTTGTTCCTGTTTTCAATTGATTTTTATTTTTAAAAAATATATGATGTTCAGTATTGTACGGTGATACAGAACTTTTTGTGTGTAATAGTCCAACTCGCACTTGGCCGGCTTTTGTTAGCTTTATCTTACTTACACCAAACACACTTAATGATTTTAATAGGTTTGTTAAGGCGATTTTTATTTTACATGTATAATTTATTTTCACATTTTTTAATGACTGGATAATTAAACTTTTTATTAATCTGGTTTTGCTCGTGGACTAAGACAGTTATTAATACTATTTGTCAGGCATCTCCTTTGCTTTTTCACGGGAAAAGTGGCGCTGGCAATCATTACAGAGTTTGTACATTTTTAACTAGATCACAACTACCCTCAGAATTACAGTTTCACCAAGCTTTCGATTACTCTGGGCAATTTTTATGAACGTAAATTTTCAAAATACTCTCCGAATACAAGATTATGCAAAAATCTCTATGAGATTAACGCAATTTTCGATAGAATGGGTTGTATAAGCTTTATATTAAGTTTAAGCTATTCAATTCGGTTAAGCAATTTCCGAGAAATTGGTGAATATACACAGAAAGAAGTTTTGGTAGTTAAATAACAAAAATAAATATTTCTAAGAGAGGGCACTGCAAACATGTAGCAGAAGCTGAAAAATTTTTTTCAACAAACGTCAACGTGTGGCACATATTTCGAAAATTCTTTTAAAAATACTAAGGTTTCCAAGTACTTTTTTTGATTAAGTGAATACTTTCGGAAATAGTCGCACCTCTTCTTTTTTAATCTGTAATCACTTAGAAAAACCCTAAATGCGCTAAATATTCCCGTCGTAGTATTCAATACAAATAGGCTTCGAAGTAAGTTGAACTGCAGCGAAGTCTCGAATTTAACCGCAGCGCAGCGCCGGCGGACGGCCGCAGCGGTGCATTATGCAAATACGTGCATACTCGGTTGTTTCTGCAATGTCGCTTATGGATCCGCCTATACACGACTGGTACAAAAAGCGCTACACGCACTGCATTACGTGATACCAACTATTGAGAAAAGAAACAAACCTCTGCATTCCAGATGGAGATTTCAAAAACGAAAACAAATATATATCTCATTACTTTAAGTGATCGATCATTGTACATATAGAAATTTGTATCTTGAAAACGCTTTTAATGAATTTTATGAAAATTTGTACTTTAATAATGTTTTTCTTTTCAAATTTATTTATGTAGTTATATTTCCTAAAAAAAGAAAAAAATTTTTTTTGAAACGTTGCTTTAAATCTTGCATAATTTTGAGAGAATTGCATTGTTGCTATGCTATTGGATGTCGCGCCGAGACACTAGTCGGTTTAATGTTCTCAACATTCTCAACAACAGACAGCACTAGGTAATATAAATCAGACAGATGGTACTACGTGACATTAGTAACGTGAGAACAGGTAGCAGGTAAATTTTTCAAATCACAGCTTATGTACATCTTGTATCTAAACTTTTATTGTTGGAAATGAAAGTAAGGAATTTTTCTCCTTGGAAGTTATCATATTTTTACTGCAAAATGGAAAGACTCCGAGTAAAGCTCGGTTGTCCCAATACTTGTTTATAATTATGCGACGAATAACGTTTTTATCATTGCGGGCGTGGGCGCGTCCCTCAGTGGGACGACCGAGGGAAACGCACGAAAATTTATACCTGCTTGAAGATTATGAGATTACGAGACAGCGATGAAATATTGGAGATGTTCGTTTTTTAGTCTCACCATTTGATTCTTAAAACTCGCATTGAGTATAGATACACACAAATAATACTTAATGTGTTGTCTTCGCTTATACAACAGTAGAAAATCACATGTAAATCTATTTTTGGGGTGTTGTTGCGTCCATAATATTGTCATCCCATCGAAGAACGATCTTGGGATTCCGTACCTGAAAGGTCCGAATGGAACCTTTCTGCTGAATCTTCAGTATCTGTATCAAATGTTTTATTTTTAATGACTGCATTATCCGTCGACCTATAGCAATAAAAATTTGGCTACACTCCTTTCTTTTATTTATGAAATCAGCGGTCAATCACAAGACTATATGAATTGCTTTGTTAAGCGATGAATGATATAAAAGTTGAAGAAGCCGGTGCTGGTATAACGGACCACTTATAAGAGATCCTTTCTGTTCTACATTGTCGTTGACCAAGATGATTCCAAATGTTTGATTGCAGTTTAGCCACACCTATTCATGGTAAGATACTTCCATTTTTTTTTTATTAACTTTGTAATATATTTTTTTTAATGTAGACTTTTTTATGAGATCTCAAATTGTATTTTTTACTTTTTAAATTGTATCAGTTTTTGACTTATTACCCAAAAGTAATAAAAAATATTGTTCTCTCTCTTTCATTGTCTTTATTGTTATTTGAAAAACTGACAGACCAAGCAACATAAATGTTACGCTATCATAAGATCTGAAGTATTTAATAGAAAATAAAAATAACGTGACGTCTACATTTTCAACAAAAAAATTTACTAACTCATACATTTGTAAGCTAATAATGATGTAGTTTAACTTATTTTAAAGTATTATACAGTACAGAACCTCCCTCCTTGTGCAAATTTAATCGCATTTTAACTAATTTTAAATAGTGTATCGAAAACATTTACGGCAATTACGATTGGTGCAGATATAAAAGGCCTAGATGTTAACATTCATTACATTATTTCATTTAAATTTTACTGTGACATACAGACATATCTCTATCCATCTTTTTATTATTTCTTGCTTGATTGGGAATTAGAATCGAAGTTATTTTTGTCTGACAATAGCAACTGTCCCATTTCGTCCATCCTTTCGTTATTAAGTCTCATCCCGTCTTTCATAACTATTTAGAGTGGCAAATGAGCATGCAAGCCACCAGAGAATAGAAGGTAACCGCCGCCCATGGACACTTGCAATCCTAGAGGAGTCACTAGTGTATTGCCAATAACCTGGGGTGTGTCGGCCCAACAACAAGCGATATATAAAGACCACTATGTAAAAGTCTATTTTAGACAAAATTTTGATGTGTAAATTGATTTTATTTCATAATTTCAGACATAAGTAATAGCCGTTTTCAAGAATCTCCCACTAAATTCGTTATCTCTTATAGGCACAAGTTTAAAGACTTTTGAACTTCGTCAATTAAAAACCTTTGCAATGATGTATCAATTCCATTACAAAAATACTAGTATAAATAAGCTGCCGCAAAACTTTACTTAAACCTGAAACTGATAAAATTTCAATTTTTTTTCCGCGCTTTCCCAGCGTTGTGACATTTTTTTGTCATTCCACCCCAAGGCTACACCCTCTTACAAACTTCTTTATTTCAGATTGTAACACTTGGTACTTAAACCTTTTACATTAGTCTAATGAGAGTTGAGGCCTGTGAAGATTTTAGCCATTATGAGCAATTATCAGTCGATATTGAAAATAAACATAGTGATATACAAAATAAACGAAGTTTTGTAGTTTACGAAATATTTTTCATAACTACATTGTTATTAGGGATTAATTAGTCGAGCCAAGCGAGCCTCTACTAGGTCAAAATGTCACTCTTTTGTGGTACACTTTACAGAAAAACTACAAAACATCTAGACGTAAAATTAAATGTAATTGCTTCATATTAATGTCTAGATGTGTTATCAATCATTATTTTTAGAAAAACTATATAAATAATAAATAAATATATATATATATATATATATATATATATATATATATTTATTATTATTATATTTATAGTGTGTGTATATATATATATATACACACTAAGAGAGAGAGAAAGAGAGAGACAGTGGCTCCATCTGTGAGCTACATCAAATACTAATTTATAATTGGCAGTGCAAGAATCTCAAAATGATGTTAATGTTCAACAATTCAAATTCAAAAAATTCTGATAAAAATGTGTGCTGAAAGAGATTACTCTGCACAAGAAATATTTTGGATTTTAATGAGTTGACCTTTATTTTGATCATCTGGAAAATTTATTTTGATTAATTTATCAAACAGTCAATGGGAGCAAAAGAATATAAATATAGAAGAGAGAAATATTTCTGTTTCAAATTTTTTACAAATATATCAACAAAGACCAGTAAAGTTTGAAAATATGTGCTTACATAATTTTTTTACAAAAATTTCTCAAAGAGGGTCAATTTATATGTCAAAAAAATTCCTTCCATTATTAGAATCATTCCAAAATTTTATTATCTTCCTGGTATTAAAGACAATGAAAAGTTTTATTAGCAACAAGTTTTATTATATATTTCCTGGCGACAACAAACTGATTTTTTAAATTAGGAAAATATGAACTGGAAATCTGTATATGAACAATATTTTAATATTAAAGATAATGGAAATTACAATTTGGACCACATTCTACATAATTTGGAATATGAAGAAGATTTAGAATTTATAGATGAAGTAGAAATAGAACAGCCATATGATTGGATGGAAATAGCTGCTGGATTAAATAATATTCCGCAGGAAGATGATACAGGGAGAAGAGAAATTGATATTAGGCATCATAGGCATTTTATTTCAGATAAAAAAATACTAAATAAATTAGTACATTTTGTTGGCACTGAAAAAGATAAAGAAAATATTAATAATCAAATTAATATGAATGCCCAAGTTAATTTTTTTTTTCAGATATTACATTTTCTAATGAGCAACTGGAAATCATAAACATATTAAAGAACCAACTTAGTTATTTACAAGGTAATGAAGAAGAAATACCAATTAAACGGGTTGTGACTCAAGGAAAAGCTGGGCCAGGGAAGAGTACTTTAATTAATTATTTTACTTTTCGATTAAATCAACGTTGGGACCATCTTCTTAAAAATCACTTGCACCAACTGATGCTGCAGCTGTAAATATTAATGGTTCCACTACACGTGCTAAACTTCTATTAGGAACTCATAAGATTTATAAAGATCTCAGTTTACATTCACTCGCTCAATTTCAAGAAGAAATTGGCAGGTGTAATTTTTTATTTATAGATGTAATGAGTATGATTGTATGATTGGATGTAGTCTTTTGAGAAAAATCGACTTACGATTACGTAAAGCCTTTCCTTCTAAACAACACAAAGCTTTTGGTCGATAATTTATATATGTATTTTTTTTTTGGAGATTTAAAACAATTACCACCTGTTAATGATCGACCAGTTTATAGCGATGAAATTGAACGAAGTGAGTTTCTTTTAGAAGGTAAATTATTATATAATTCAAGTATTGAAAAATATTTTTTATCATCATCTTTTAGACAAAACGAATCACAGCAAATATTTCGAAATATTTTAGATCGTATAAATAATGGTGAATGTACACTCCATGATTATGAAAAATTAATGACAAGAAGTATTCAAACTTTTTCTCAAAATGAACGTAATTTTTCAACGATGCTATTCGGTTATTTGCAACCAATAAATACGTGAAAGATTATAACTATCTAAAATTGAAAGAGTTACGTCAACCAGTTGCTTATATTTCAGCTATTCATAATTGCTCTAAAGCACGATTAGCTAATGCCGATATATCAGATGAACTTGAACCATTCATAGTTTTTTTTTGATTGGATGTAAAATTATGCTACGTTCTAATTTATGAACAGAAAAAGGATTAGTGAATGGAGCTTTAGGTTACGTTCAAAATATCATTTATGAAGAAAATCATAGTCCACCTGATCAAATGCCACGAGTTGTAATGATTTGTTTCGAAAACTACAGTAGAGCGTCGATTATCCGAACGTCGCTTAACCGAACAACCGCTTATCCGAACAGTTCGGGCGAGTCAACACCCCCCGTCCCGCGCGTGCCCCACTCGCGCCACCCGCGCTGCAGTTTTCGCGCACTTGTCGCGACTCGTTCGCTTGTTATTGTACTCGTATGTCACTTACAAGTAACTTGTCGATATTGTACTAAATTTTGCCGCGTGAAAGTAAACTCTCTATTTAAAATGCAATATACATACAGGTAATTCGATTATCCGAAAATACCGGTTTTCCGGACACCCAAGTCCCCCCAATTAGTTCGGATAATCGACGCTACACTGTACTCTTATTCTACTTACGAAAATAACAGTAGTTTTCCAATTGCAAGCGTAACTAAATTTTGGAAAAGTGGAAATATTAATTATTCACGTAAACATTTTCCATTACAGTTAGATTTCACAATTACGATTCATAAATCGCAAGGTCTAACCTTAGAAAAGGCTGTCGTTGACATTGGAGATAAAGAAACTTCCGTTGTATTAACATATGTTGCTTTATCAAGAGTAAAAACCTTAGAAGGTTTAGCATTTAACAGAAAATTTTTATATAACAGATTTACAAGTATTCAAAATTCACACGTGTTGCTCTGTCGAAAACAAGAAGAAATTCGGATGAAAAATTTTAAATACACTTAAACAGAAAAAAAAATGCATCCATTAGTTTTATGTATATATTTTAGAAATAAAAATATTTTGCAATGATTAAAGTATAATTTTATTTAAGATATATATACTTTATACGATACGATTCGCGAGCCATTACAAGTGTTATACTTTTAGCTAGTTATTATCTTCATTCTACTTATTTAATGAAAACCATTGTGCATTAGCTTACCAGAGCTTATTAGTAGTGTCATTCTTTTTCATGCACATGCAAAGCAAATGCAATTTTATGAAATGCATATTTCTTAACTATACATTATATACAGTTTCATTACAGGAAATTAAATATAGCATACGTTCAGCCTTTACTTTAAGCTAATCATCAAACGTGCCTTAACATAGTCATTGATAACAATGATATGCCAATTTCAATTTTAACTTCATTCACCGGCATACCTGGTCAGAGATGCTTGAAGTAAGAGGTATATGTGTGAAAAACATTGTGATATATATTTTTATTACTTCTATAAAAAAAAACGGACAAGTACGAATAGAATTCGCACCCTGAGGGTTTCGTAAAAACTTAATAATGTATGTAATTATTTCATCCATTAAGAGTCTCGAGTTTAGTGGTAGTCGACACCGATAGTGGTGAGATAGATATTAATCCCAGGAATTCTGAAATTCATGTTTTTTTTAAATATCCCATATGTTGATCTAAATGACGGTCGATACTTCAATTGTAAGTGTGAATTTGTAAGCAAAAAAAAAATCTATATGATATAATTACAAGTTAAAGATTTTCAGATTTTTTCTTTATTTGTACTGTGAAACCTTTCTTCTTACCAAATTTCATTATTCTAGGTCAATGGAGTACCCTGTAGGTTTTTATTTACTTGCGAGTTTCGAATAACTCATAAGTGGCTGATATTCTAGCTTTGTTTCTTGGTTACATTGACCTTTTGATTAGAACCTTGCTTTTTTATAACTTCAAGAGACCCCAAATTAAAGTATTTGATGTTCATTTCAACTCGATACCTCCACATGTTCCTAAGAAAGAAACAGACCCACAAGAAAGTGATCGTATAAGGGTTCCTTTTTCCTTTATATACACGGAAATCTAAAAACATAAATTTATATGAAACCTTGAATGGCTATAATGATTACGATACGATTACTACACTATTTTTACTTCTTTATTTTCATCATCGAAATAACAGTAACAATCATGTTCTTATTTTTGAAATATACTATAGTGTCCCCTATTGTTGTAGATATGCAAGACCATCAGTAAGCATCAACATTCAAGATGTTAGAACACCATGGATTGTACTAATGCCAGCGATAATATGTACATCAAACGACTGGACGTGACGCTCGATTCAACCTTAAAATATACATCTTTATGAGCTTTTAGTTGTACGTGATGTGGAGTGCTATGGTTTTTTGCAGTGCTTTCTTTATTGCTTTTATAGAGAATTAAACCTACAGCAATCAAGCACTCTTTACTTGATATGGTGCAACACATTACACGTTAAACATGGATTTTTTTTTTAGGTGCAAACAGGTTTACGAGCTTTCAGAGACTAGGTGATCATCGTTGCCTATGTACGCTCGCGACCACAGAGGATTTATCACTGCTTTGCCGGCTTTTGGTTACAATTGGGATATCTGATAGAAGAGCGATAGAGGAGAAGTGCGCCACCGTAACTGTAACTCTCTGGATGAAAAGTAACAGCTGAAGATGTCACTTTACGTCTGTATTATTTGAGAGTGCGGTGTCTCACCGATCGAGACGTCCATTTTTGTGCTTCAGCCAAATCGATTACAGCATGGCTGTACCACTCTAATATTATGTTATTATTACTGCAACATTTTTTGCAATTAGTGAATTTACCCTTGACTTTGCGGCATAGTCACCTGCGGGGAATTTCGCCGGGTCCGCCGCAAATCCACAGCGCTCTCAAGTCAAACACGGGCCGGGAGCGCCCTCGGGCGGCGACCGTTGCTTTGTGTTACGAGTGTTGCCGAAATAAATGAAGGTACAAAATGTACCTATGGAGCGGTGGTCGTCGAGTTGGCAGCATATTGTCTTCTATAACCAAAAATTATTGGGTTCGAATCCGTCTAAGGTTTGAAAGCCTAAACCTCTCAATGTGTAATAAAAAAAATATTGTTGAAGGACATATCTGCAATGGCCCAATACGAATCTAACACAGCATAACTTCGTAAATGATCGCTTTTCTAGCAATTTTGATTGTATACAGTTTGCATTTCAAAGTAGATGTATTTACAGGAGTAATCAATAATTCCATGTAGTGATATTGTATCTCTTCAGCGTTCTCACTCTGGTTATTTCTATATCAAAATGCCGAGAGGTTTATACGATGATGTCACTATATCAATCCGAGTGAAGACACAAAATCGACTAAAGAGGTGCCAGATAGATAGATATCGTATCTCCGATATGACTTCACTACGGTATCAGAAGAGATTTTCAAGCTTTTATTATGAAAAGGACATACTTTAAGCATCAAGTAGCTAGTACACGTTTTCACTTTGCTGTAGATGTAGGCATAATGACGCAATCGCTGAATGATCTAGACGCTATGATGAGACCGCGATAAAGATAAGCGTCCCACTTCCCTCATAGATCCGACGAACACTGGAAGCGAAATATTCTCAAGCGGCGACCACAAACTGGACCACGCAGAGCAGGACAACCTCCCGCTAGGCGGTATCGGTGCAGTATAGGTGGCCCATATCCGACATTATGAAAATTTAAGCGTAGCCTTATATCCAAGATTGAACGTCCAATCGGTGAAATAACACATATTTTCCGTTAACATTGCGAACTGCTCGTTATCAGAGAGTAAACTCAATCTAATCAAGCATTTAATCTGAATGAAAGACAGAATAATTTATAAAGCTTTCAGCCCTTAATCTGCAACTTATTGAGTTGCATTTGAATAACAATATGTAGATGTAGTCGAATATATTTTATTTTAAAGTCATTTATATTAGACTTATATGTATACTGTTGCTAAATACTCATTAAAATATATTTTCATATATTATCCATTCATTCCCAAACATTGCTGCTACTACTTAATTGGAATCTTTACGTTAAAGTATGTAAATTAATAAGTACTAAGAAGGCCAGACTTTAATGTGGTTCCATGAGAATATTAGGTCGGGAAAAGGTTTTTTCGTATTTTATAAGTAAAAAGTTGCAGTAAAATCTCTTCAGTTGTGCTATTTGTATCTGGCTTGTTTTGATATCGTTAAATAAATAACATTTTGAAAAAAGACAAATAAAAAGTAAAAACGTAATTCGCCATTTTTCTATTCTTTTTCTGTATATGATTTAATCTAACTCAGTAATTTAAATTTTGAAGTTTTATTACGAAAAAGAAAAAATGCGACACAAGCCGTAAAAAAAAATTTGTTGTTTATAGACTTCATGCCATGTCGGTAAGAGTCGCACAAACCTGGTTAAATGGTTTCTAGTCCAGTAATTTTGATGTGAAATATGAAACTCGCTCTGGTCGACCTGTTACGGATAAAGTCGATGCCATTTTGTAAAAAGTAAAATAAGATCGCCATATTAGTTCTTAAGACATAGCTGAAAAGCTGGGCATTGAGCACAAAACAGTTTTGACCCATTTGTTAAAAGCTGGATGTACAGTAAAGCTGGATACATCGGTTATACATGAAAAATAGAATACCTACGATAAGAAAGTGCAAAAAAGATGACGGTCAAAAGGCAAGCAAGCTCCAAACATTTTAGTAACTTAGCAAATATTGAAAGAGTTTGGTTGGAAAGTGTTAATGCATCCACCTTGAATGCATTAACACTTCTCAACAAAGTGTCATTACACCTTTAGATTTTTACCCGTTTCGGTCTCTTAAGAACTTTTTAGGTAGTGTTAAGTTAACATTAAGAGAAGATTGTCGAGATTACTTATCGCAATTTTTTGATCACAAGTCTTGAAATTTCTACAGCAATGGGATATCACAAGAGGTACACAATTTGTTGAACAAAATGGCATATATATATAATTAAATGTGAATAAAATATGTTAGAAAATTATCTTCAATTTGTATATTAAATACGAAAAATTTTTTACCCCGACTTTACACAACAATCATTATATTCTAGAAAAAAAGGTGTAAAGCTCTATTCCAAAATTTAAAATTTGTTTAATTATTTGCCTTTTTTTACTGTTGAATACGAATGTGAATAAATTCACGTCAAGGTCGGGTGGTTACGTATTCAAAGTACTTCTCTGAGGACGTTGAATCTGCTGCCTTGAATTCGTTGAAAAATCTTCATTAGCTTCCTAACGATTCCGGCCCTGCGGAGGACCGCCGGCGGCCGGCCGGCCATCTTTACGGTCAACAAATCCCAATTTAATTTACAAACGTTGAAAAAATATACTCGTGCCGGGGTTTATGTTAATGCGCCGGGCCGGAGATATTTCGTGAATCGGCCGGCCCCCGGTCCTAAACAAACGCGATCACCGACCGCCCTCATAATTGCATAACCGCCGTGCGAGCTTACGCGCCGACGGCACACCCTTGGCCGAGTTCGGTAAAGCTTTCAAAGACTTCGAGCTGACAACCAGGTTCTATGGATCATATTAATTAAGCACATTTAAGTCCGCGTTCCATCTTGAGAGCGTAAAGGGCAAGAGAGTTGTACTCTTTTCGCATATGTGAATATTCATCAATCCTAACAGAATGTTGGAATGATGAAAATTCACATATTATTGATTTCCCAACATAAATCTTCCACACATCTGAGAATCATTCTGATCAAAATAATGAGGTGATTGCTTCACAAAGCAATATTTAGGTGTAAAAGTTAAGGAACCTTTATTTAATGAAGCAAATTACTTTCTAATTTATATAGATAATGATACTACTACTTTGACTATATACAGATCTTCATCAATAAAATATATAAACAAATTTCTTTTTTCGTTGGATAAAACTGCATCAAAAATCGATAAAAGTACATATATAACTACCGGAGATATAAACATTGACATTAAAAAAAGGTACAAGTGGGTCAGGAGCAGATTAATTATCTCCCTTTAATTCCTGAAGTAGGTATTTATCGGAGACATTTCTTTTTGTCTCGTGAGACTCGTGTCACAAACTGTCTGGATTCAATTACAGAACAAATTCTACGATAGTTATCTGTAATGCAAACATTACTGATCATGATGCGATTCTATTCACAGTTAAAAATACTATTAAAACCGTCAGTACGAAAATAAAATGCGTAAAAATAAAATCAACTGCGATAATCTTATTCCTTAACTAAGAAATCTTGTCTGGATAATAGTATGAATGAAAACGATGTAAATAAAGTTACGCACTTTTTTATCGATACTGTTAACAAATTGATATATAAACATAAAGTGCAATACAGCAGTTCAAATTCTCAAGAACTTTTCTTAAAAAGTTCTTCATAACTTATTATGGAGGACAACAGAACCACCATGTAACTATAAGAAGACGAGACTCGTGTCACCTACTAGCCAAAAAATATAAAAGTGATTTAATAATGCAAAAGACATATGTAGATTATAGAGACTTCTGTCACGAACAAATAAAGAAATTAAAAAGAGAATGTGAACGCAAGAAAATCAAGTCCGTAAGGGAGACAGTATAAAAACATGGGATCTAATAAAGGAGATTTGCAAATTTAAAAGGAGAGAAGAACTAGTTACTACGCTTCTAAAAATCTCAGATACACCAAAGCAAGCTTTAGATAAGGGGAATGAATATTTAACCACATTCGGAGGCAATTTAGAAGATCGGATATAGATTCAACTAAGTACCTCGGAAGATCCACTTGCAGATGAAATTGCGAGTAGTGAGAGTATACAGGATGATTATGTGATGAATAATACTGATGAAAACGAAATAAAGGAGATTATAGATAGGATGAAAAAGTATTCGATTTACAATAGGAACTTATACTTAGACATTAAAAAAACGACATACTTGTTATTTCCGATAATATTTGTAATTTAAGTTGAAAATCATTAAATTGAGTCAAAATGTTTAAAGCTGGCCAATGTCTGCCCCATTTTTAAGAACTATCTATTTTAAATAAATAAATTTATTGAAACTATTTTTAATAAATTTATTTATTTTAAATGCCTCAAAAACGAAGTATTCAAATTTTACTTTATCTTCTCGAACAGCCCCGAAATTGCCATTAAATCTAGAAATACATGAGTATGAACATGATGGAGAGGTGCCTGACAACAATTGTAGCTGTACCATACTAGAAAAGGTTAATTGGGTGACTTACTTACGTGTGATTTTAATCACTAAAGCGGTTATCAAAAATTTATAAATTGTATTTTCTATCCAAAGCGGACGGAAAATATAAATTGATCACGTTACCTCAAAAATAAGAAAACTCATATTCATGTTTAAATAGCTTGCCAGCATAGGCGACGTGAAAACTACTAAGCTATAATACTACTCATTATGTCAATCTATCGTTATGTATGATATTATCGTATGGGAGTGTTACATCTAAAACCATTTTAATGTCGACTGAAATTGCACAAACTGAAGATTATTTTTAACAACCCAAACTGTATCCGATCGAAATGCTGTAAAAAGAAATTGAGATCCTCATTGGGCGACGGTTGTTTATTATGTACGAGACCTTGAAATTTCACAAAATCGCAAAGGACACGATTAATATTATAACATAAAACTATGAGGATACGGAAAGGTACGTGGTGAATTTTTTTGTGACACAGAGTAAAGTACATACTTAATTTCTGTCTTGCATATCTTACTCCCTTCTTAACATCAAGTAATATTACGTGATGTTAAGTAAGGGACAACATTAATAACATATAAACCAACGTAAAATTGTTCGTATTTTATTTGTTATTATTATTACATTATTCTCAATCTTATATATCTACTTGTAAATATACAGTATTTAAGCAAATAACTATGTTCTGAAAAGTGTAAGATTGTGTATATATATATGTTTGTACGTATGTGTGTGTGTGTGTGTGTGTGTGCGTGGGTGCGTGCGTGTGTATGTATGTATTTGTTGCTATATGAGTATATATGAATGTGTGCATATATACACGCGTGAGAAAATGTATGTGTATATTTTAACACTAGGAGTAATACGTCACACCTGTTTAGATGATACATGTGAACTTTATTTATTGGAAATGCCTATTTATTTACAACATAGGGAATCCCAGTATGGAGGCTAGATTTATTTCATAATTAGATAATACGTCTGTAAGTAAAGTCTTTTAAAAGTTAAAAGTCTTTTCTTTTCAAAGTAAAGATGCAGATGAAACCTAAACGAAATGTTAATAGTCTATTTCACTCAAGGAGTTTCTTATTGCTTCTTATTGTGATTTCTTATTGTTATCATACGGTGTATGAAAATAACATATAGCCTATCATCTTTGCAATTAAAGATTTTACTGTCTACCAATTTACATTAAAGTCGGTGAAACCTTTTTTAAGTTATAATAGAACATGCAGACAGACAAACAGTCAGACTGACAAACAGTAATTTATCATGTGCGTAATTATATGTTCTTACTTTGTACCAATTTTCGTTAAGATAGATGAAACTTTTTTTAATTAAAAAAAAAACGGACAGACAGGCAGACTCACAGACATTAACCTTACACGTGTTAAATCTCAAGTTCTTCTATCTACCAATTTTGATTACGATAGGTAGAACCTCTTTTAAGTTATAATAAAGCAAACAGGCAGACAAAACAGACAGACATATAGTAACCTATCATGTGCGAAATCACATATTTTTACAGTACATCAATTTTCATTAACATCGGTAAAACCTTTTTTAAGTCATAAAAGAACATACATACAGACAGTAGCTTATAATTGCGCAATCGCGAGTTATTACTTTATACCAATCTTCATCACGATCTGTCTAGTCGTTGTACATCAAATAGACAGACAGACATGAATTTAAAAAATGGTAGAAATGACTTCAGTTACTCATAAAACGAATATCCATCACGAAATTTTATAAAAAAAAATGCATCTACAGATAGAAATTACAGATTTATATACTTAGTATAAATGTAGATTATATTGCATTGAGTCTCATATATTTCATATTAATATTTCAATAAATACACGTAGATGAACAGTATTTTGACATTTAACACTTATATGAGTATTCTTTTCCCCCTCTTGCGACGAGGAGGTAAAAATGCATAACGCACACCCGTGCGCCCGTGCACGCGGGCAGTGTGGTGCTGATACCAACCAAAAAAATTCCCCTGTAGAAATGGCGAGTCGGCATTACTGTTAGCTGGAATGCTGTGACAACTTCACCGAACGCGGTCGGACAGTATACGGGGGTGCCAATGGCGAGTGGAGTATGAGCATATTTAAGATATACTAAAGAGAATTCTTAGCAGTGTAGGCTTGATGCTTATAGCAGCGTCGCCTTCAAACCAGGAAGTACCGCGCTTGAATCGCGCCCACGAGCGAATCCATTGATGAGTTTTGGAGCGCACTTCCAGTCATCGCTGTTGGACGTTGTGTCAGCATCGGTGGTGAGGGTCGTTAGCTACTCCCGACCCTCACTAGGCCAACTTAGAGGACTCAAAGTCCCAGACCCTCGATCTTATATAAAACGATGCCAGGAGGGTACCACTCAACAGGAGTTAAAACCTATGACACAAAAGGAGAAGTTTGAATTTGTTGTTCCATTGTTAATAGATCACCATAACTTGAATATGACACATTTAAGCAACTGACATCGTTTAAATTCACTTACGAACTGTTTGTACAATCACGTGTACAGCATCTAATTTAAAGGTGATTTGCCTGTACATAAGAAACTCACAGGGGGGGAGTATAACGAACTAGACGATTCAAAACTTTATACATCCACACTAGTTCGTGGTGCCGCAGGATATGCGAACTCTTAATATTATTAAAACACTTATTAGACTATTGATGATTTGTGCCAAAATACAGTTTTCTAGCACTAAAAGTCTTTGAGCTAAGCCGCGGCAAGACAGACAGACGGACATGACAAAATTATAATGTTTCCTTATTTACTACAGAATCTTTAAAATAGTTCTTTAGGTAATTAGTACAAAATAACCAAGATTTCAATGTACTAATTTGACATTTCGAGGTACAGAGAGCATTTAAGACTTGTGACCCCCCTTGTGGCACTATTGTGCCATTCAATACCGCCGAGTTAAATATCATATTAAAGTTAGATTTTCAATAAAATGCATACGACAAAGAATCTTTAATAACATTCGTTGCTTTTTTAACCCATTTGAATTTTGATATCTTTTTTGCTTTCGTATCTAGCCGACTTACATATTTCATTGTTAAATATATATTGCTAGGTAAAAACCGTATCATGGTTAAGAAGATTACAATCAGATGAAAGAAAACATGTAAAAAAACAGAAGGCGTATATTCAGAAATACAGTCACAATAAATCGCTACGGAACTAAATGAACGCTTGTCATTGATCACACTTGATTTGTTAACGCACTGATCTCAAAAATAAAACTCAACACCTCTGCGCTCGCACTTCGCTATTTATAATCGTTGACCGGCCGTCGAGAATTTTCCTGAAATAGAAATAAATCGTTAAATTATCTAACATAAATAAGTCGCAAACAAGTCACGTTCGACAAAAAACAAACAAGATTTAATGCCTCTCGAAAATTTCATCACTCATAATAAATCCATTTAAAAATAGAATGTAAACACGTATCAAAAGTGCAAACAAACGAGAAGGCGGAGCGCGCGGAAGAGGCCGTTTATACCTAGAGAATAACTATTCTGGGATATTTTTTACAGAGGAATTATTTCCTAGTTTTGTTTTCAATTTGCGAGCCCAGCCCACAATAATATTTTTAGGATCAGTCCACCACCTAATTCTATATATTATTTTGATATATTTGAAATCATATTTAACTTAAATTTTGAATTAATCACACAAATTATTTTCTGTACGTATGTACTTTCATAATTTATACGATAGTTGAATAAGGCCTTCATTTTTTAAGAATCTTAACGATTATTGTATAAAAATAACATTCGCACCACCCCTCCACTTTCACCTTTACCCTTGATCTATGGCAGTTTATGGAGGAATCAGAAGATCGTGTTTCTATTCACGCGTGTAAATAGTCTGTGGTGACGGTCTCACATATAATGTTATTTACAATCGTAAACAAGGAAAAGGACGGTCATTCACGGGTGAATGACGAGGCGCGGTGAATCACTCTTTACGTGACTTACTTTGAGGACAGCCGCAAAACAGCGTTGGTGAAGAGGATGAATCTCTATCAATTTCGAAACTTTAGAGCGCAATAAGCGATACATTTGGTTACTGTTGCACGTCACGTGAAGTGCTTGTTTTCATTTTTCGTCACAATCCTAGTCTTAATTACAGAATAAGGCTTTACTTTAACTTAAATCACTAAACTGTAATATGTAATATTCAGATTTTCATCTGTTCGTTATACTCACAGAGAAAAGTTTTTGTGGCCGTAAAATAATTATTTTTAACCCATAGAACGACTGAAAGACTCATCTTTTCATAATGCCTTGATCTTAACATCGATTCTCGGATCATAAAAAACAAAAAAAAATTAAAGCTTTTCCTGGCTATAAAGAGAGTTCCTTTCTACCCTCTCAAACTCCATCACACGCTGAAAATACACTCTGACTTACTTTTGCAAATGTCCCAAAAAAAACATAACTTTTTTACTATATCACAATCTAAACAAGAAAACAAACTAAAAATGTATTTGGTAGGGTATTGTTATAATGGTGATTTTGTTATAAATTCGTCTTCAATCAATACAGGTAAGATGATCCTTTGTTCGTGGATTAATTCGTATGAAAATATTGTGTTGGAAAAAAGTTTTCTGTATTTTTTAAGTAAAAGTTGCAGTAAAATTTCTTTCGGTGTACTATTTTTATCGAGCTAATTTGATACTATTAATATGATAGTAAATGTTAGATATTTTAAAAAAAGAAAAATGAAAACAAAGGTTCTGCCATCTTTTTATTGTTTTTCTGTTCACCAAAATAAGTGAATCTAACGTAGAAATCCAATACATTTTGATGGTTAATTCGAAAAAAGAGGAAAAATGCGACACAAGACGCGAAAAAAATTTTAGACATTTGTGGACCTAATGCGATGTCGGTAATAGTAGCACAAAACTGCTTCAAGCCTTTCCATTCAGGTAACTTTTATCTCAAAGACGAATCTTGCTCTGGTCGACCTGTTACGGATAGTCGATGCTATTTTGGAAAAAGAAGAGCAAGTGCGACATATAAGTTATTCCGAGATAGCTGAAGAGCTGAAAATTGACCAAAAACCGTTTTGACTCTTTTGAAAAAAGGTGGATATACAAAAAAGCTCGATACTTAGGTCCCACACGAGCTCACTGAAAGAAATCTAATGAGTCGTGTACTCATTTGCGATTGGATATAGATACATAATGAAACCGACCAGTTTTTGAAAAGATTTATCACTAGTGATGAAAAACGGTTTACCTACGACAAGAACATGCGAAAAATACCGTGTTCAAAAGGCAAGCAAGCTCCACAGATTATAACAAAATCCGGATTAACTCGCAATAAGTTGATGCTATGTGTATGGTGGGATTGAAAGGCCATTGTGCATTTTGAGCTTCTACCGCCAGGAAAAACTATAAATTCAGATCTCTACTGTCAACAGATGATGAAATTAAGCAATAAGTATAAAAAAAACGGTCGAAATTGATCAACAACACATATTTTTAGCTACCCAGAAAATATTAAGAGTTTGGTTGAGAACATTTCCCAACCAGCATCCATCATTTAGCCCCAATTTTACACCTTCAAATTTTAACCTATTTCGGTCTTTTCAGAATTCTTTAGATAGTACTAAGTTACTCGTAACTTCAAGAGTGGATTGTTAAAACTACTTGTCGTAGTTTTGCGATCAGAAATCCCAAAATGTCTACATAAATGGGATTATGTCACTACCTATATCAGAGAAACAAGTTGTTGGACAAAATGGCATATATACATTATAATTAAATGCAAATAAAATATGATGAAGAATTATCTTGAATTTGTGTATAAAATACGAACTTTTTTCCCTACCTTATAAGTGACAGGTCAAAGTGATGGTGCACGAGAACGTACTGATAGCATTGTTAAAATAAGTACTTCATATGAAAAAAACAGCTTTTTATCGTACTACCAAATTGTCATAAAAGATGGCGCCCCGTTTATACAAAATAATCATAATAATAAACATTGTGTTACATCAGCGCGCGCAAGTTTATAACAAGCTAAAAATAAGTTTATTCCAACGTATTTATTCTAACGTTTTTAAAGCATAACTTTAATTAAAAAATAAAAATGTATGTTAACGAATATTTTATCAAATTCGATGAAGCCAATCGATAAGTAATTTAAAAAAATCATTAACTGCGATTTCGATAAATGCATCGACAGACATCCGCTACATAATACATATGAGTAAATAACTTTATATGACAATATATAAAGCCATTCGAGGCGGCTCACGTTTCACATTGTTTCAGAAATTGCCCGCGGACGGTGGATCGATATGATGCAAGTTTAATACTTGAGAGTGCCCGTGTGCTCCCTCCCGCGCCCTCTTTAAACCCTCCCCACTTCCCCACTCCCACTACAAAATTCACACAGACCCGTTCTCGGCCGAATTGCCACACGTTATTTTAATATCGTGCAATAGCTCACCGCGGTGGGTATACGCGGTACAAATGCGGGCCCGTTTGTTTATGAGTGGGGACATTCTGACGCGGCACGTCATTTTTGTGACTATTTTCGTGTACCTCGAAATTCGTTCCTTTTGTATTCATGAAACAAATGGATAACATTTGACGGAATTGTTTGTTGAAAATGTATAAATAATTAAGTTTGAATTATTCGTTTTTGTTTTTTTCTCCTTAACAAGTAAAAGAAAAAGAATTTTTGTTGAGTGTAGTGTTATGTACACTTACAGAAAGTAAAAATTAATATACCACCGGTTTTGAAATATGAGAATGAA
Source organism: Eumeta japonica (assembly GCA_005406025.1). Taxonomy (NCBI): domain Eukaryota; kingdom Metazoa; phylum Arthropoda; class Insecta; order Lepidoptera; family Psychidae; genus Eumeta; species Eumeta japonica. The sequence continues at coordinate 318,416 of BGZK01000290.1, forward strand.
GGAGGAAAAGAACTGACAAGAATTTCCTTTACATATATTTTTAATACTAATACATTTATTAAATCCATTCCCAAACGATATTATCATTTGAATTAATACAATAATTAATATTGACAAGCTAAGCTTATGTATCTTTTAAACTGATCATCGTTTAAGTTCATTGTATCCTTAGAATATAAAATTATATATTTGAATGTAATAAAACTAAACAACATCCGAAGCAATGTATGGCAACACACTACATAAATATTTGCCACAACGTCAACTGTGTCAATCTGACAAAATTACAACGTAATAATAATAATAGTAATATCTTCGGACATATATACACAGCACCGTCTGGTCCCAAACTAAGCGACTAGGCTTGTACTATGGGTACCAGACAGTTGATATACTACGTACATACTTTTTTTTTTGTAAATATATACGTATAAAACATAGAAACACCCAGACTCAAGACAAACATTATTTTTTAATCAAATAAATAAATGTTTGTCTTGTGCGGGAATCGAACCCACGACTCCAACGCGACAGGTAGGGTCACTACCACTGCGCCAATCAGGCAGTCAAGTCAGTAAGGACAGTCGATAATCTTATACAGGCGTTATTGTTTATTTATGGCTTGTCCACTTACACAACTTACTTAGTTTGGAAACATCAGTCATTATTTATCATTGCTCAGACCACCCATTTTTTATACTCATGCCTTTGACACTCTTTTGTTGAATGTTGATGGTGAATTATTTTTAAGGGAAACCGCTTGACTATACACACCACTGAAATCAGATAGTTACACTGAAGAACTCAATTATCATTGATGATTGAACATAAAATAAACAACTCTGTAAAAGTTGGCTTTTAACATCAAATGAACGCGCAACTGCCGATATTGCTAATATTATAAACACAAAACCAACTCTGTCTATCTGTTTGTTTTTCTCTTAAGTTTTCATTCCTAAGCCGCTGTACCGATTTGGATGAAATGTGGCATTCAGATAGTTGACACAAGGTTACGGACATAATCTATTTTTTATTTGTTTATCTGTTTGTTCGTTTGTGTGTTTTTCTATAGATCAACAATAGTTATATTTAGTTTAATAAACGCTACTTTAATAGTAAAGCACACCATGTTTGATCATCTTTCTCTCTGTCTATTTATAACTCAAAATGACAACCAACGTTGATAAAATTTAGAAAATCGATAGAATTCATTGTTACACATAATTACTTGTTGTTGTTTATTTCTTCGTATGTTTATCTGTATGACTTCTTATAACTAGAAAATTTAATTGACGGCAATGCTTATTGTTTGCTTAGTTTAGATAATGAGCGGCGTTCGAGTAGACGATGAGGATTGAGAGAGAGGCGGGAGAGTAAAATGTGGTGTGGGAGGGTGAGGTAGAACGAAAACGAAAGTAGGATGGCAACATGATTAATAATCACGGTTTAATAATAAGAAGATCATAGTAAATTAAAACGGACTACAATATTTTTACACTGCATTTAGTTTTTTTTGTAACTCGATGACGCAAAAACCGTTGTACAAATTTAGATGAAATTTTGCATAAAACTAGAATATTTTTTGGATTATACGCATATTTTATACCTCTTACTAATACGTTTATGTGCAGTAATTAACAAGAAATCGTAATCGAGAGCGATAGCGCGACAGGAGAAAAGGAAGATGCAGCATTGGGATAGACGATAAGTTCAAATCGGAACTTACTGCAGTGTCGGAACTTAAATCGAAAACAGGATAGGTTTGATATCAACAATGTTATGATTACTTGATATAGAAAATGAGAAATTAATTGTATTTCCATGCGGGCGGAGCTGCGGGCAAAAGCTAGTATAAAATAAAGCAACCAAATTGCCAAGTCAATAAATCTATCAGCAAAACAAAGTTACAAACGATGCTATTGAAAAAGGTTAGACAGTATTATATAGTATGTAATATGGTATTACAAGCTTTTTTTTTTCTCTTAACTTATCAGATGTTGTAAAGAACAAACGTATGGATTATTTGAACGTGTGAAAGAAAATAACTTTATATCGTTATGTCGAAACGCGGTCGACTTGTATCTAGCTTAGTATGAAAGATAAAAATAGACACACCATGCATGAGCGTAACGAAAAAATGCTCTATGATAAAGACAAAGCGCGTTTTGTCTATGCTCGCGCAGTCATGCAACGCCGAAGTATAACTGTGAATGTGGCTTCATAGCAAGATTTATATTGAATTATGATCGTGATCACCTACTCTAGCAATCGCTCCATATCCTTGAAAAAATGTAAATGAAAGGAAAGGAAAGCAATTTTGTTTTTTCTTCATTTGTGTAACTGGTTTTACGCTGCTACTGACGTAATAATATCAAATATTTTTAGAATTGACCATTAAGAATATGTAAAATAATAAAGCATATTTAAATTTAATTATTGGAATTCTCTGTCAACCTCGTTATGTGTATTGAATTCTTCTGTCATTTGTTTTAAAAAATTGGCAGTAAGAATAAAAATGTCTGTCTAACGTCAACATAAATTTAACGCGAAAAAAATTTACATGCCATAATTTTCTGTGAATATCGTTGCCATTTTAATCAACAAGAAATTATAACAGACTTCTGTTGGCTTTTCATGATGAAACTTCATCTCTTGCCACTTTTTGTACTTGGTTCAACCAGTTCAAACGTGGTCGCACCAATCTGACTGACGATCTGCCTGAGGAACGTCCTTCTATGGCGACGGCCGAAAACAACTTCAGTGCAGTACAGCTCATGAAAGAGACTGCCAAAAGGGACCTATCTGCAGATTTGGACCAGCTTAGGCATCGGAATGAATCAAATGTAAAAAATCCTTAATGAATATTTAACGGTCAGGAAATTTTGCATAGCTCATATTTGACAGAAGCTCAAAAACCCTGTCGTATTAAATGGTGCCGCGATGATATACGACATGGTTATAGGTAACAAAAACTGAATTTACTGTTATGTAGTCGATACCAAAAGACAGTCTGCTCAGTGGGTGTTTCATTTCCAAGATTTACCTATTAAAGTAAAACGAGGTCTAAGCGTCGGAAGAAAGATTATGGCCTCTTTTTTCGGAATGACAGGTTATTACGTAACAACTGTTTTAGAAGATAAAAAAACAGTCACTACAAACTGGTTTGCTTGCCTAAACAAGAGGCAAACAACTGCCTCTTGTTTAGGAAAATTTCAGGAAAAACGACCTCGCAGCGGGACTTCTTCACCTTAACTACACCCCAAAGACAAACAACTAACAATTTGAAAATATTAAGTATAAAAGCAGTTATAGCACCGACCTCACACCAAACAATTTCTATTTCTTTCCTCCATACGAATAGACTCCATATGAATAGACTGTCGAAACGAATTCTAGTTCGAGTGGGCAGTCTTTATCTCAGTGATTCTATCGAATGCATTGATGTATTGATCTCAACAGACACCATTTTAAAAAAATAACAGTAAAAATAACTTGCTAGGTTGCTCAGTTTTTGATTTTCTAAGAACTTTCCGTTTGGCCCACGTATTGCATGATGCAAAGTTTCTAATACGGTTCCATTGTTTCATGTATATATATATATATATTATTATTATTGTATGTACATTTATATTTAAATATTTATTGTTAGAAATGAACATAAGCTGCTTTAACCGTGGTTTATTCTTATAATCCCACGATGAACTCGAAAAATGCTTAGCAAAGCTCGGCTATTCCAGATACTTAAATATTTAATCGGATGTTCTTAGCGTCCAGGACCACTCTTTGTCTTTACTTCGGTAAATTTTCCAGAAAATCCAAGGCATCATATGAAATCATCCACAACACTGTTTAAATTATATTCTTACGACCTCCATTTTTCGTTTAAAATATTACAATTACGCGCGATTTCCTGAAAATTATTAGGTTTAAATCATCTACCATAAATCGACAAACAAAACGTGAAAACATGAAATGAAATGCAAAAGTCCTTGACATGTCTCATCGTGTTGAGGACCTTTGCTTTCCTTTTTCGAAAAAAATACCTCATCTTATCAAGCAGGCACATATACACTCAATGCGTGAGTGCATATTGCATATAGATGCATATAGCATCTAGATCATCATCAGATCACCCAATCGATCTCCAGGGATTTGTCAAGTTTCAAAGTAACTAGGATAAATATTATTTAACTTCTTATAAGAGTCACATCTACTATTACATTAATTTATTAGAAAATTTTGATCTCCAAATTATTGTACTATTAATTCAATATCATTAATTTATAATTATTTTTTTTAACTTTTCTTTCTGCCCCCGTGGCATGTAGACCACAGCCCTTGTTTGCTTTTTGTCAGATGCATAGTGCCTGCTTTACTTCTCTTTCGTGCTGGGGATGGTAGGTTTAGGGTCATAAAATTAATTTTTCTATTTTATTTATTTTCTTCTGTTTTTCTTTTCTTTTTTTTATTTAGTTTTTTTTAATAAAGTTTTTTTTGCTTTTTATTATCTATTACATTTTGTGTTTCTTATAGCTACTTACAAATTTCCTTACATTTATATAATTTCATAATATAGGTTATTTATTTGCTATTACATTTTTAAGTCATTTTCGTGATCACATCGTAGTCATTTATTTGCGATAACATATTTCCCTACCATCCCAGGCCTGTTTATTTTTACTGCACACAAGTTTACATTCCATATTTTATGCAATCAATGTCCGTCAACTGTTATCAGTTTTACTAGTTTAACTTATTGCATCTTCTAACAATCATTTCGCAAAATTCTAAAATTTTTTTCTCTTTTAGACGAATCTTTCAAGATCTCCGGAAGGTTTCGCCTCGCGATCCGAGCGTCTATCCCTGTTCCCAGCGCCACACGCTTCCGATGGAACATATCGCAGTCCTCGAAAATGTGCAGAACGTCCTGGATTTTGGCGAGGTCACAGGCGCAATAGGGTGAGTCCCGCAGTTTGAACCTACGAGTATACAGGTACTGCACAAAACCACTATGGTTCATTAGAGTCTGCGCCACTTGGGACGTCATTTCAATTTCCCCGAGGATCCTATACGCTTGCTCCACCCGGGGAAAGAGGCATTTGGTGATTTCACCCGTGCTTCCCTCGGTCTATCGTTGTTGCCACTCCTCCAGGCTGGCCGCCCTAATCACCTTTTTCGCATGCGACAGTAAAAAGCGATTGTAGTATGCTGCCGTCTTCTTGGTGAGGGCGGCCCGCCTGCCGAGCTCGTCCACACGTTCGTTACCCACGATTCCGGCATGCGCTCTAACCCAGAATTGGCGCACAGCCCTGCCTTCCGCAACAGTTACGGAGATGTCGCGCCTAGCTTCGTGAGCCAGAGGATGATAGGTTCTCGGGCCGGTCAATACCTGCAGGGAAGACCTGGAGTCACTGAAAATATCGATCAGCCCGTCCTTACCTTTTTACACCCTCCGTATCGCTCTTTGCAGCTCAACTATCTCCGTCTGGTAAACCGTGCAGAAGGGATTAAGCCGGAGCGTCGAGTACCAGATCTCCTCTCCGTCCCGCCATTCCGTCAGGGCCGCACCGACTTTGCCCTCTATTCGGCTTCTGTTGGTGTAGATCTGCGGCCCGATCATTGCAAGACGGTCCATTGTCTGGAAGTCGAGGTCCTCGATGCTCTCGTACCTGATCTCGGGCATGTGCGCAGGGTGAGGCAAGTCACCGAAATACACGGGCATCTCGAGCTCCCGGTCGACAAAAGTGTCCCCTAAATTTTATCCGCGCTTCACCTCGTATAACCAGACCGCTTCTCTCACTCTTATGTCGAGAGGGAGCAGCCTCGAGAGGATCAGAGCGGAATGCAGAGACACTGTGCGTTGAGCCCAGCATGCCTTAAGAGCGACGCTGCGCTGGACAGCGTCGAGCATCTTTGGTACAGCGAGCTTCCCCGTCAACTTCCTATCTACGGTCATACCGAGGAGACGTATTTCGCCAACCAGGCTGATTTTTGCGTCATTCATGTACACCACTGGGTCGTCATATTTCAGCTTTTTGGTCAGCACCATCGAATTTGTTTTCGATGCCGCGAACCTCAGCTTATTTCTGACTCCCCAGCAGTGCACGCAAGCTAGAGCTCGGTTGGCCTCCTCCTCGATCGACGAAGCCGACTGTCCGGAGAACATGAGGACCAAATCGTCCGCGAACGCCAGCACGTATATACCGAGTTCCCTGAATCCTCGGAGTAAAGAGTCCAGAATGAGGTTGCAAAACATTGAACCGGCTATAGAGCCCTGTATACTACCCTTAGATGTGGTTCACTGGGCAATTATAGGCGAGTAGCTGGTAGTTTTCAACGCCGGCCACCACGTGTTGTCGAAAGCGCCCTTTATGTCCAATGACACCATTAAGACGATCTTTTTGAGATTTAACTCTTTATAGATGTATGTTATTAGATCATAGAGGGCGTCCTCCGTCCCGCGCTGCGGCGTGAATCCATACTGCGTCGCCTGCAGCTTCGGCATCAAGTGCCATTGGAGGCGCCCGACCAGCATCCTTTCCATAATCAACAATTCTAATAATTAAATAAAATTAACTGATTTACGAATTATAAGAGTGTCAAGGAGAAACTTATTAATTTCATTCATACAAGTCTGTCTATTTATTATTTAATTCTATATAAGTTTAAGTATTAAAAATACATATGTGCATTTACACATCTATACTGCTATATACTTTTGTAGCGTCTATGTGCGCATACATTTTATTTCGACAATTTTATTTGAGATTTTTATGGGGTTTTAAGTGGCAAACGGACATGAAGGCCATCAGGAAATGGATGGTAAAATATTCCTTTTATGACTTAGTGATTCAATTCCGCTATTTTTAAAATTTATGTCTGTCTATCAGACAATATGTCTTTTTATAACTTAAAAACGGTTAAACCGATTTGATGAAACATTGGCATACTGTGAGAACATGTAATTGCGCAAATGATAAATTATATATCGTTTCGATAAAGGGTCTGTCTATTTGTTCAGAATAATCCCTGAATCGACCGAACATATTTTAATTAAATTGTGAGTAGAAATAAATTACCTGCTGAAATAAGGAACAGGATACTTTGTCTGTATATTTGTACTACCGAACCGAACTCCTAAATCGATTTTAAAAATTTCTTCAATAATGAAAATAAAACAGACCAATATTTCACTTTGGCTTCATTTTCACATTTGTATTATTATTAGAATAATATACCTTAAATTTTATCTCGTTACTAACATACCGCCGGCTTCGTCGACGATCGTAAACGTAGACGGTAGCAAAATCGAAATTACAAGCGGAACGGGGAGCAAAATAGGGAATCGAGACCGGGAGAGTTTGAAACCGAAAATGAAACCAAGGTCTAAATCGAGTATGGAACCAAAATTAGAATCGAGAGCGTAACTTGAATCGAATTGAGGAGCGGTACCGATATCAGGATGGAGTGCTGGATCAGAATCAGAATCTGCTTAGATCAAGACCGACTTTGGAATCTAAAGCGGGCCTGCATAAGGAATTGAGAGCGTGATTGATCGATCACTTGATCTTTGTAAGCTTTATAAAATGAAGGAATGTACTTTATATCTACACAGGCGGAATTGCGAACGGAAGCTAGTATATACGTATTATGATATATATATATAACGGTTATCTAATACATAGATGATCATAATTAATATAAACAGAGTTAAGCTGCAGTACGAAAATGGGCCGGTTCGATAGTTAAACTACTACTATAACTTTTACTGAATCTCACGTGAAATAACAGCCACTGCTATTGCAATTCGTCCAATGAGACAGGGCTCCGGTTGACACACTCCCCTTTATCAGACATGCTATTCGTTCTTAAAAGGCCTCCAACGCTAGTCAGGCTCCTAGTCAATCTACTGAATTTGCAAGTGTCCATTAGCGGCGATGATAACCTACTCTCTGGTGGGTCCACATACTTATTTGCCCCTTGGTATGCTATAAAAAAGTGAATAATTGACGTAAGTCAAGCTAAACATCATTCACTCCCCGCTCCGGAAAGAAAGTTAAATCATCGGTCACGAAAATCTTTATCGCATCGGTCTTCAGCAGCCTTTAATAGGTCTTTAGTAGCTTTTAGTAGTCTTTAGCAGCTTTTAGTAGTATTTAGTAGCGTCAAATCCGCACTGAGCTAGCGTAAAGGGCCTAAGGACCAAACTTCTCATTGTGAAATAAAGAAAATCCATTTGGAGATACCTCCAGATTGGACAATTGAAAGCTTATTTAATAACATACTTATGAATGTCACCGTTTCGTAATACATAATCTCGGATGTCTGTTCGATTCGGCATATATTTATAACTATCGTTATGAATATGACTATTAAGAATAATTCTCGCACTAAGTATTATATACACACCGTATAGTAAATAACGAGGAAATAATGATTAAAATCCTTTTACAACATTGATTATCTTTTTGATAAATTTTAACAACAAAGATCTGATATTAACTCACGAACGACTAATGAAGTTAGGAGAAGTTTGAGCTAAGGACCAAATGATGGGCCAAGTTTTAATACAATAGCCGTCGCGATAACCGTTTTGTGAACTAAACAATTTAGCCCTAGCAATTCCTACTAAAGCTGGCAAATTACTTCGCAATTGTAAAAGAACTAATGAAATAATAGCATAAACAAATAAAACAAATAACAGTTCAGGATTGAAATAGCAGTGCACTTTTGAAACATCTAATTAAAAATCTAATTGATTGTTTTGTATAGCCCAAAAATCTGGCAACAGAAAATAAAATTGCGATCCATACATCATACGATGCGACACCACTACCAAAAAAATCATGAAAATAAATAATTTATCGACTGAATGCCAAACTAAAAAGAAACGAGTTGTTGTGAACTGTTAATTATTTATTAGTCTTATTTTTATTATATGTTTGCGTTTCTATAATTTAAGTATATTGCATTAAGAAGATAGCGTACAATTGTAACTCGTAAAGTATTTTTAAGCTCTGAACATAATAGGCGTTTATTTCGCTTTGAACGAAGTTGGGCCGGCCTACAATCTCGTTCGCCGAACACAATAATGGCACGACACAAAATGGCAACTCATTAAACAATTGCTGTTTAAGAATTACACTTCCTTAATCTGCACATTTTAATGGCTTTTTTTTTGAGGTATTTATCAAACTGTAGGTCATACTCTGTTATTTTCATACCTAAGAATATATACATTAGTTTTAAATATTTTTAATAAGCTTATGGTATTTTGTTTCTTTTTATAACTTTTTATATTTTGAAGAAGTGCCAAAATTACGTAATATTTTTGTGGCAGGTTTTAATCCTTTTAAAGACATAAATAAATAAAACTTTCTGTTGTCTGACTACAGTTATTGAATTGAATGACAATTTATATTATTAATTTAATTTTCAAATAGAAAAAACGGACATCTACATTTTGTTTGAGAAATTATAATAGATACTTATTTATATGCAAAGTATTATAATACATATAATAAGGGTTTAATAAATTGTAGTATAATTAAAAATGTCTTACTCTTTATAATTAAAAATATTAATAAACGTTTATATTTTATCATACCACTTAAGACTAATGCCTATGAATTTCATTGTACATATTATGACGAATCACAACGCAATAGGCTCAAGTAAATAACGCCACTATTACACAAAGTTCACTTTCTTATACTTAAGTCACGATAAGTTTTAGATGCAACCCAAATATGTCGGTATTGTCCAAAATTACTCTTTTGCCACGATCACAGCTGCTACATTGAAAACAATGTACATGTAATTTTAAAAATTAACGATCCATCCACAGCAACATTGATGGTGCCGTCCTCAGACGGCCGCTCACGTGTACTACACGTCCGATTTGTGATTCCATGTAAAAAGAACGGCTATAGGAGATAGGAGAATCGATTCCTGCTCAAACTAGATTTTATTTTGAACCTAAATACAGGTTGATAGGAAACGTTGGACTAGACGTCTTCTTGACCAAAAGGCAAAGACCAAAAATCTTAATTTGTTTCTTAAAACGAGTACCAGAGCATCCAAAAACTGGTGAAAGCGAATGTTCAATGGTTTGACGTCTCGCTCTCAAACTTAGACCAGGCTAATTTTCGTCAGATTTATCTAAATTTATTATAGCATTTTCGAAAGTTATACGTGCTTGCGAGCCACCAGAGGATAGATGGTCATCGCCGCCCATAGATATCCACAAATCCAGAGGAGTCACCATTGCGTTACCATACTCTTGTGATAGATGCGAGAGTAAACGATTAAATAAAACGAGAATGTCTTGAAGACATATTTAAAATTTTCTTATAAATTAATACACAATTATTTAAAATATTTATTCAGACATAACGCACCTTTAGTATGTTCCCATTTTACGGATTTTCAGATAAATTATTATCATGGTTTCCTCTCGTTCGTCCCACAACAATGGGCCTTTCAAAATAATTGCCAACTTTTGTGTTACGCCTCCATTCGCGATACACTCCAAACAGATAAGTATTTTCATAAAAACACGTTCAATATCATCTCGCAAAAGTTTTCCCTATTGTGGATATATTTCCGTTCGTGATAATCCATTTATAATGTTTATCCTATAACGATCATACGCCATCAAATACAATTCAGAAATAAAAGAACGAGCCCAATGCGAATTGAATTTGAAACTTCGATAGTCTAGTTTTTCATTATTGTAATTTAAGGGCCTTTTATTTGATGACAATATTGAATTAGGCAATATCGATTTTTGATGACTATCTGGTAAAGTTCATCATTTACAATTCATTTGTCATTTGTTTTAAAAAAAAATGGGAGTAAAAATAAAATTATCTGTCTAATGTCAACGTGAATTTAACGCAAGATAATTTACATACCATGATTTTCTATGAATTTCGTTGCCATTTAAACCAACAATAAAATTATAACAGACTTCGGTTGACCTTTTCTGATGAAGCTCCATCTCTTGCCGCTGTTTATAACTTGTTTAATTAGTTCAAACGTGGTCGCACTAATCTAACTGACGATCTACGTGAGGAACGTTTTTCTATAGTGACGACGGAAGACAACGTTAATGCTGTACTGAGACTGACAAAAGAGTGACCTATCTGCAGATTTGAACCAGCTTAGGCATCGGTATGAATCAAATGCACAAAATCCTTCGTTTCGACGTTTCGAACATGTCGCAATTTTTTTTTTCTCCAATATGAACGGGGTTCGAAAGGAATTTATTAAATAAACTATGCTTTCTTGCAAATCAGTTCCTGATAGAGCAACTACCAAACGACTTTTCAACATACTAGTCCTGTGAAATCAACTTGAGACCTGGCAACAGTGACGTCACATGAGCGAAATGGAAAAACGACAGTAGTATTAGCAAAATACTTATACAGGGGTTCGAAGTGCGGCGGGTGGGCAAGAAGATGCAATCAATTTAAAATAAATTTTGACTTGCACAATCTGAGGTAGGAAGCCTAGTAACGTAACATTTACTACAATTATATTTTTTGTTACTTCTTACTTATGCGAAAAAGGTTTCGCCTTTAGGGTGACTTTGAAAACTAAATAGAAGAATCGTCTGTTATAAATCGAAGACAATTTACTTGTTCGTGTTTGCAAAGATGATCTACGTACAGAAATACTACTAAGTGAAAACAAAGTCAACCGTTAATTGATGCTAATGATTAATAATTTTAAACAAACTAAGCTATAAGTTTATTATTTTATATTATTATTATTATATGGTAATATTTAATGTTATAACACTACATTAAAATTTATTCGGTTCTTTTTAAAAATTGAAATTAAAAATCCTTCATGAATACTTAGCGATCAGGAAGTTCTGGATACCTCATAATTTGACAGAAGCTCAAAACTCCGTCGTATTAAATGGTGCCGCGAAATGTTGCAAAGATTTGCCGTTAGTGACTTAAATGCTATACACGACATAGTTACAGATTCCCAAAGCTGAATCTACTGTGAAGATCCCGAAAGCAAAAGATAATCTGCGCTTTGGATGTTTCCTTTCGAGGAATTGCCTACTTAATTAGGAAAATGGATGTTTTTCTTCTTTTTTTTCTTCGGAATGACAGATAATTATGCAACAATTGTTGTAGAAGATAAAAAAAACATTCACTACAACTGATACACTAACAAATTTTGCCTCTTGTTTTGGAAAACTTTTAGAAAATGACCTAGCATTAGGCGTCAGTTACAGAAATACTGGCTCACATACTTTACAGCCCCGACCTTGCACCATATGATTTTTAGTTATTTCCTAAAATAAAGGAAAAAGTTCGAGGAAAGTGGTTTACGAACGCCGAGGAAGCGGTGGCTCCATGTGAAAAGGCCGATGAAACGATACCTAAGTGCAAGTAGGCAAAGTGTTTCTCTCAGTAGTTTCAGCAATTGCAGCGATTTATTGATCTCAAACGATGCTATTTTGAAAAACAATAGCAGTAAAAATAACTTGCTAGTTTGCTCAGCTTTTGATTTTCTAAGGACTCAGTTTGACCCACGTAGTGAAAAAGGCCGGAAATAATTCCGAAACATCGTACGCATACATGATTAGAGACTAAAGTGGATTTATTACTGATTGAAAAAATCATATAAAAGAGAGTTGGAAAAACTATTTTGAAAGCACTTTTCATGTGAAGACGCAGCTGCAGATGACGATATCACCGCAACTAAATTTATTAATGATGATGGAAATAAAAACTAAACAACATGGAAAAATTTATGTAAACAATAAAAACTAAGACAGTTTCCGGATATGAGAGTTTCGTCACAGATGCTGAAAAGCGGCAGGTGCCAGAGAAGAGTTAGGTCCATGTTTCCTGACCAAGCTCTTTAATAAGTACTGGAATAGCAAGAGAGTACCTAATGACTAGTGCAAAACCGTCATTGTACCTTTCAATAAAGGGAAAATCTCATGGCAGATTTTCGAATGTTACCACCCTATAAGTCTCTTTGACGTTGTTGATAAACTGTGTGCGAAAATTGTTATTGAAAGGTTTTGCGAATGGGACTGAAAATAAGATCTGCGATTTATGATGGAGATTTGGAAAAGGAATAGGGAGTACGAAACAAGGTTTTTTTATAAAAATATCACGGTAAAGCAAGGGCGGAGCCAGAGGGAGTTTTGGGATTCAAAAAATTCAAATTTATTTTTACATGAATACTATTGTCATTTCGTTCACATTTTTATTTATTTGCTTTCTTTAACCGCCCGAAACTAAAAAAATCTAGCTGTGCCCTTGCGGTAAAGTTTTTGGTCGAATTCCAAAAAAATATCTGATATAAGTAACGTTATAATTATTGGCATGGCATTGGCATTAACATTTCATAAATATGTGTTATTCCCAAACCGCATTAAATCAGTATTGACACTATAGTAAAATACATATTCCCTTCAGAAGCAAAGCTTGTGCATAATTAAAAGTCATACAAACGTTTCAAGTTTCTTATTTTTCTCGTTTTTAATTAACAAGATGACTTCTGATTATTATTTTTTTTATGATATTTTTTTTTGAATTCTTTGACCCTTCATACTTACATCATTAAAACTTTGCATTACCATCGACATTATATGTTACTGAATTCTGAAAACGGACAGATATAGAAGAAATAATTATGAGCCCATTCTTAGATAAAAAACGAACAAATTATTTCAAAACCACGAGTAACCCCCACCTCTCGTTTACTGTATTCATTACATTAGGCGGACTAACAGATTGCTTACTGAGTCGTAAGCGAATTAAATAAGGTTTATTTTATGTGTACGCGAATAAACGGTCGGCCGGAGCGAATCAAAGCATAAATCACTCCGTGCCTACAACGTATCGTCGAATGTGTAAATATATTTCTGCAAATACTTCAATTGTTTACTAAATTACAATAAAAATGGATCTTATAGAATATCATTCGATTGAATTTATTATATTTCTTCAATGCCACAGCTTTATAATCGTCGAGTTTCTAAACAAACAGACATTATTTTCATCTAAGCATGTAACTATGGATCATGGTTAGTGTTTATCAAATTTAATTATTTAATGCTTCACTTTTTACTCGTGTACTTCGACCTCTATTTTATCTAAGGCCTATTCCCATGATGTGATGAGATAAAATGTTATAATTGAACTTGTTTAGTATCCATAAAAAGTTTTAACGAAAAAACGACTTCTTGGAATAGTCTTACTTGTTATACATAGTTAAAGAATAAAAAATGCTGTTGTATTTATGATATTTTTGAAGAAAAAGGTTTGACCTTTCTTTCACTTTCGGTAGCACATAAAGTTAGTTTTGCTTGACATTGACATCGAATATAATGTATGGTGATTACATTACATTCGATGTGAATGTCAATCTATCTCTCTGTTAAAATGTCAGACTTTCGATTTTGAGCAAATTGCAAAAATCAGCCTTTTCAAATCTTTTTCCCCCATTGATATTTATTCAATATTTATAAGATATTTATATATAACTTAAATAGTAAACGATAGTAAACCAGCATTTAGAGAGGAGAAATTGTAGTTTTCCTTTGAAAAGCTAAAAAGTTTGTCTGAAACACTATTCATATCTTTTTTTTATTATTTAAAAGCAATTGTAGGTAATATCGACTACAACAGACTACTAATATAAATTAAAAAGGAAATATAAATTAATGAATACGTCAGTATGTAAGATATTCATTTTTTTTCATATCACAAAAATTGAGATTTTAAAACGAACAAAAAATATGAAATAATTTCTCTTAACTAATGATCATAAATGAATAATGCCTATAAAAATAAAAACCTGGGTCACATGGATGTTAGTGGCGTCGTAACACGATTTGGTATATTTCTATAAAATTCAATAAAATATACCGTTACAATAAATCGATATGTATATAAAACGAAAAATTACTGACTGGCTGAGTGAGTCATCACGAGATCTCCGAAACTATAGGTTTAGGTTCGATTGACTTGAACTTTGGCTTGGTTACACTTTTTGGGACATACACTCTCTGAAAACGGATTTTAGACAAATCTTATTCAAAAAACAATTTTAATCGTCTTATGTCTACGTGGTCGGAGCCGCGAACAAAAGTTTATGTATTAATAAGTCGAAAAGATGAGCAGTCGTCAATAGCAATCAAAAGGGTTCGAATCTTGACCATAAGCATATGAGCTTTCAGGTGGATTTCCACTATTCGCTCCCTGACTCTAGACGTATATTGAGCCGTAGATCTCGCTGTCATAATATGCACTGGAAAAGGTCTTTGCTAGTCCCTCAACTGGCTCAGTCTGGTTCAGCGTGCAATAGTTTAAAGGCAAAGTTTCTCAGTCTGAAGATCATAGATTATGAGTCTGAGGCTGTCTTACCAATGAGGTGATAAAAACCTGTCACAACAAAATATAAAGTGAATCATAGAGGTCGTGAAAATTTACAAAACATATCAATCTTCAACCGGAAAAATATTAATCTGTAATCAATGAAAACGAAATAAATTGCAAATAACTGCAATATATGGGAATAAAATAAGTAATTAACATTAATTGCACAACAATACAATTAAAGTGGGAATAAGTCGAGCGGAACAAATTTAAATAGAGACAGTATCCGGCCGAGTAATTACATGTAATACTATTATTGCTCAGCTCAAATCAACAGCATGTCGCCCTTGGGATGGCGGCGGCGGGCGGCCGGGGTCGCTGAAGGGAAAGAGGGTCAATCAGATTAAGACATGCAAATGAGAGGCGGTAGCTCTAAGCTGTGGCACTTTGTTGACGCGTGAAACGTGTCATAAAATATGCGCGTCTGAATACCCAACGTGTTATCATCGGTTCGCTCGTGAACCGGAAAAGGGGTTGCTTCGTCTCACGGCTTCATTGAGGAAACGGATCTCATCATTGCTTAAATGATTCGTGTGCGATCTTCTCGTAACTGTCATTTTCAAAGTAGCAACTACAAACATTTTTTTTTCCATCTCAATTGGCATCAGGAAAGATTTAAACGTAATCCCACCGACGTCGACCAACGGTCTATTGCATGAGAATACCATGTATAGTGTTTTCTATGTGTCATTGTACAAATTTTTAAGTATACTTACTAGCAAAATACAGATATAATGGTAGAATGGTCTATAATCGGCGATGTTCCCGATCAACTAATACAAGGGGACTTCAAGAAAAAAATTTATTCCTTTCTGAAAAAGCTGCAACGCACTTGTGCTTCTCCGATAGTTCACATGCTCTTTTGTATCTTTAAAATGTTATAAATAAAAAAAAAACAATGAAAACCGAGAAAACAATTTGTTGGCTTCTTTGAGAAATCCCCTTCTTAGCCGAAATAAATAAAAATATTCTAGTCTTAAACTAATTTGTTTTTTAGACATAAACGATAATACTCAGTTTTTACTACTTTAAACAATTTAGAATTTTTCAGGCATTTCCAACATGTGCCAGATTCCAAATGTATATGAAACTAGCTGTATTCCGCCCGCTTTGCAATGCGTGAATTAAAACTTAGCAATGATTGTTGCTATTCCGAATTTGGATTTCTATTTCGATCCTGTTCTTGTTTTCTATGTCAATGCCGGTCTTAATGCTGATCTTTTTTAGACATAGCAGTATTTTTTTTTTGGTATACACACATTTTTTGGGTAAAAGTTACAATTAAAATTTACCACTATGCATTTGATTAGAATTCTTTCAACAGTTTCAGAGAATATTTGGAACAAACAAAGAAACACTTTATCAGCGTTGTGTATATATATCACCGCATATTCTCACTGTATTTCAAATTTCATGAAGTTCTGTCAAACTGATGTTAAGATAAGTATATGAGTTACACAAGCAAGCAGAACGACAGAGAGATATAAATTGTATAAACAATAAATCTTATTTCAAAGCATTATAAAGCAAATATTTATCGGAAAATTTATCAAGGATATTGTATGTACAGACGGAACTTGGAATTTTTGTAAGTATATAAGTTATAACAAATTTTAATGTACTTTAGAGACATCTACGACATATAAAAAATTTATCATATGCACACGTTAAAGAAACAATATTGTGATTAAACTTTTCATCTCTTTTAATCACATGACTCGCTGAAGGACAGGCATTGATGATTATGATAATTTTACGACACATATAAATAAATTGTATATGTGTATGTTATATAATAAATAGAACAAAATATTATTGATTTTTTAATTTAATTTTTGCAAAATATCATTAAGTATTGTTAATGCTTTCGACACTGTCATGTCAGTTTGAACTAGGTAATTAGACTTTTTTATAGGATTTATAAGGAGTAAACGATTATGCGGCCGTTGAAATGTAGATGATCAGCGCCGCCCATAGACACCCCACAACCTCATAGACTACTAGTCCGTTATCGTCATTTAGAAAAGGAGTATGCCTGTTCTCTTAAAAACCCCCTTATCAAAGTTCGTTGCGAATACGGTTGATGATAAATCATTCCGAAGCCCCACTGCACGCGGCAGAAAATGGTGCATGAGGCGTATGGTGGTAGAACGTTAGTCATCACGATGGTACTAATGGTATTTCCAACAAATGTAATGATAACAGAAATCAGCAGTAGGAATGAGGTTGGATAGCTTTTTAGGGCACTCCCCATGGTATACGCGATAAAGTATGCACAAATAAGCTATATCTCTTCCGAAGGCCTACGGATTGAATTGGCCGGATACGACAGGGTCGCTGAAGATCCGAGATGCTATCTAGATTAGCTGTTAGATGCAATCTAGAAATAAAATTCGATATTGGGGTGCCTCAGTCCAAAAGTGACAACACTCTAGGTGAGGTCGTACCTCTGTCTTGTCTTATACAGTAAAAAACTATGATCCGGCTTCTTATACTATCGCTCTCTATTGAGCACCCCAAGATTTTTAAAAATTAGTTTTACTTTGCTCTTTAGATAATCACGAAACTGAATACTGTTCGATATAGGACATTAAGGATCCCGATACTCGGTGCGATATTAAGGAGAATTCTTCCGGAGTGGAGAAAACGAACGAAGGGCGTTTTTTAACAGCAAACGCACAAAATTGTTTGTTTGAGGGCATAAATTTCACGAGATTAAGTATATCTAATCACAATATTTATTCTAAAAGTGTCTCGATTTCAAACATAAATTGGTTTAGTCACTCATCAACTTAGCCCCGAGAAATATTAATATGACCGAAGTATAATAGTAGTGTACCTCCAGTACTGTCATCCACATAGCAACGAATGTTACCGATTTTAGGTAAATCTTTTATATGCAAAAAGAACAGCGTAGGAGAGAGTGTACAGTTTTTAGGGACATCGGCATTTACGGACTTGAGATTTAAGAATTCCCAATACACTTATTTAATTTGTCAGAAAGCCCATAAGAAAGAAGCTTCAAAAGAAGTGCCGTGTGCCAATCCCTATCAAAAGCCTTTTCTACATCCGAACTAACAGCAAAAACCTTACTCTTGTTTTCTATTGCCTCCCCTCAAGGATGGATCAATAAAGTGCGAAGGTCACCAGCTGAGCGGCCACTTCGAAAACCGTACTGATGGTCATTTATGAGCTGGTGTCCTCAAGCAGCTCAGAAGCTTGAAATTAATAATAATTTCGATTATTTTATAATACAAGGAGGTAATTGTGATAGGTCTGTAATTGAACTGATCTAATCTTTTGCATTTCTTTGATACAGTGGGCACTAAAGCAATCTTTCAGAAATCCAAGACTATGCAGGATGAGTATGAATAACGAAACAGACGCATTATGACCGGTGCCAACTCAGGAACGTATATTTTGAGCACAATGGGAGGTACTCCATCATGACTACTTGACTTGTCAAGGAAAAAATGTGCTCTACATACGTATATTTGTGGGAAACGGCTGTACACCACAGAGTTCCTGTATTGGATAATGGGATGTGCTTCTGTGCCAGCATCGTTTATAATCAAGTTTGACGGAAAAAGTATGCCCATCAGATCGGCTTTCTTTTTTGCACTGTGGGTCAGCGATCAGCGAGAATGGATCGCTAACCCGATCCATTCTCCCTGCACAAGATTGGAAACGATAGTCGACAAAAAATTTCTTTATTCTACTATACAATAGTACAAAATGAAGCAATTTTTTTTTAATAAATCTACTAGTTTAGTCTACAAATCGCCTCCTACGCAATGTGGAACGTGTCTCAATTGCCGAAGCAATGATTTACAACATATTCAAAGTTAATAAAAAACTCTTATAAAAATGATTTTTCATACTTCTATTCCCTTTTAATATAAAAACTCATAGTTTCTTTAAAATTTCAACTAGTCTAAAACACTTTCAGTGTTTTTGCTCTATGATTAAATGACCATCTGGCTGTCATTTTTATTGGCTAGATGGTAATTTAGTCCTTATTTTATAACCATTTGCAAGTTATTCTTTCCAACAGAAACTTTAAAACAACAAAATTTCTGGGAGTAATATCTGGGATTATTTTTCGTATGAATCTTGCTTTAGGAAAGAGACTAAAATAGTCCAATATTCTATTATACTATTGCCAGCGTCGATGGCGAAAATTGAGTAAGGTAAATAGCTTTTGCCTACCTTCGTATATTGTTGAAAAATCAAATCATTTCATTACATAGAATAAAAATAAAAATCATTAACAATATCAAATTATTTAATAGAGCACTCTCTATAATTATGGTTGAACATCTCTAGTATTTCATAAGTAGTACGATATAATTTATTACCGTACTGTGGTGCTGTTAATTGTCAGATATCATCTTTTTTGTTTTCTTTTCAAGGATATCAAACATACGCAAAATTTAGTTTTGTATGCAATAAAAACATGTCTGCACACAGAATTTTAAATTCAGTCTAGATAGAAAAACCGACAAAATTTAATCGTTTTGTAATCTAAACGTTTTTGTGATTTTAATTGGCATTTCATAATTAACACGTATATACGTTATTACCATTTCTAACAGTCTTGGGGCTCTTGTTTTCCTAAGCACCACAATTTTGATAGTTTTATTGAGCACTTTTGCGTGACCTCAAAGAATATGACTGCTTATCCAAAATGGTAGCTCAAACATATGACGGCACGGCAGTTACGTCTTCTGAGCAAAACGGTGTCTGAGTAAAGTAAAAATTAAAGAAGTTTGTCCATTAACTCCTATTGTTTGATGTTCTGCTCATATTAAATTAGATTCTTTCTAAATTGTGTCAACCTGTCGGCAGAACTGAGCGCTTTTTCAGTATTATTAAAAGCGTAATGAAATTTTTCACGGCACTACGAAACGATTAGCTTATTACGGCCAATCCATGAAAATAGCTTACTGCGTGCTGTAGATTAATGAGTTTAAAAAAATCGTAAAAAAGTTGAAATCAAAATTTTTTGGCATTTGTAATAACACTCTGAGTACTTGTGGCCAACCTAAATGAAAACGAAATGCAAGAAAATATAATATTATAAGCTTAGCAAGTAATAGCTGAACTTTCTATAAGATTTAGCTGTTGATTGCCCGTACAGACCCAAATTCCTATGATCGCCACTGACTATTCCTAAAACAACGATTTTGAATCCATAGTATTTAATAAATAATTGCACGCACTTTTTCACAATTATTGGCGTTGGATCATCTGTAGAATCCATACCCTTCCCTTTGACGTGTAATCAAGTCACAAAGGGATTGTACGTTTCATCACCTGTTCTAATTTTAGATATTATATAGTGATCGCCTTCATTCAATAACTAATGTTTGTCGGCTGATCCCTATACATTATTTTGGATGTTGTTTAAGATGATATGGAATCCAACAAGAACAATCGTTTTCCATTTTTAATTCATCGTGCTAGATCTTATCTAGATACATCATGCTAGATGCACTGCTGCAGAGCCCGATACCTAAAGTATTCTGAATCATGTAGTAGGTGCATCGATTGTCATATTTCATCATTTTACGAACATGTGTGACATTGTCTGGAGTGACAATTGAAACAGGTTTTCCCGTATGTTCTTCATCTTAAAGTGGGTTGCATTACGAAATTCTGTAAACCATCGAAACATAGTGGCTCGAGATAGCGCTCTATTATTAAACGCTGCACTGGTCGTAATCACTGCAAACTTTGCTCTTCGGATAGACCAACCTTAAAATCATAGCATGTTATAGCTCGCCAGCGCTCACGTTTGAAATACATTATACCTGTTGCACTGATACACTCTTTGCCACATCCTAGGCCTACCACATCCAATTTTTAAAATGCAATATGTGACTACCACGCCCGCTTTTGTTGTGAAGCGGACTTACGCTCATGCGCAATTGAAAATACTGTCGAACCCCAGGAAACCCGGCGTTTTAATAGTATTTCAATAATTCCAGATTGATCTTCGTACTTAATTACTATTGTAGGTATTTTTAGGAAATAACCCTACCACTAGTTCGTAGATTTATACTAAATAAAAGTAACCACGTAGAACAACAGGCGTATATTTGAAAATACGGAATCACAATAGATCGCTACGGAACCGTTTGGTCGCTTGTCGGTATCACATTTGACTTGTTGTCAGTCCTATTGCAAAACTAAAACCCAAACTCCTGCACACCGAACTTCTCTATTTATACTTGCCGACTGGCCTCTAGAAAGTCCTTGAATCAAACAGAAAAATAAAATTCAAACATGTCACGTCCGACATAAGCAAATAAGATTTATTGCCTCTCGAAAATTCCACCCCACAAAACAAATTAAATTATAACATATAAATGTCGGCACTTGTTCGTGTAATTTCTACATTACATCTATACGAAAATAATTATCGTAACTTATTCACATTTCAGATCACTATGACATGT
The DNA here is from genome assembly GCA_005406025.1 of Eumeta japonica. NCBI lineage: Eukaryota > Metazoa > Arthropoda > Insecta > Lepidoptera > Psychidae > Eumeta > Eumeta japonica. The sequence goes on from BGZK01000290.1 coordinate 340,296, forward strand.
AGCCTCTCACTAGCGCCAAAGGTGCTAAGTGTTCAAACGAAAATGGGACCAATCAAATATTTTAGATGCTGTTTTTATAACATATTTATCAATGCTTGGAATTACTAAAACATACGAAAATGCAAATAATAAATTATAATAAATGATATTCTACATTCTAAATATTATATTAATTCATTACAATTTTTTTTTTTTTTGTGAGTCAACATTCTTCATATTCCTACTATTACAACAGTGATTAAGTTCCACGCAAGTTGCGGTTGCTATTTGCGATTTGTCGTAATCATATGAGTAAATATGTCTTCAGAAAAACTCGAGAACGAAATACTCGCTATTTATTTATCGGTGCATGTCTTAATTCCAATATATTTTGATATATTTGAGTGTTTAAATTATTTCATCAAAAATCATTAGTAATCGAACCTTATTAAAAGTAAAAAATTATACCTACACTCCAACTCATTCACGGTATTGCGAAAGCGGTCGCTCTTGAAATCGAAATTGGTCCCGTGAAGAGCGAATAGACGCGACGTCTAAACGAAAAAATACACACTTCTGAGAATTCTTTGCCGAGAGACCGACACGAGGCCGTCGAGCCTCTGATCTTTGGATCGCAGGAAAAGGTCTCGCTTCTCTTATTAACGAGCACTTCTAAAACAATCCCCCATAATGTGATTGTTATGAATTTCGGAGAGTCGGACTGAAAGGGAGAGGAATGGAGAATCACGGAGGGTAGAAACGAAACACTCGACGGGCGGCCGCGGCGGCGACGTCTCGGCGGCTTTTCCGCGAGGTCACGCGGGCATCGCCGCGAGTGCGAGCATAAACAAACATTTTCGTGCTTAGTCCCGGACGCGGTGCCGTAATAGAATTACGGCACGCTGACGCGCTCAGCTAAATTACCAATTAATTTAGAGACGATTATTATAATGGGGACGTTATAATCTCCACGAACTGAATTAAGTGATTCGTCGTCTGTGCGGACGAGAGAAAATAAACATAGACTAGCTTCCGTCTGCGGAGCTGTCTCGTGTCAATTCCTAATTCGTTTCCCAAAACCCTGAATGTCACCGGTGTGTGCCCTTATCTGGCGTCGGCGTGGGCGTCGGGTGTCTTAGTGGCAGAAAGATTTGTATAGAGCTGTTCGCATTTATTTCAACATCAAGTTTTTTTCGGTTCCGACAAGTATTGTCGTGCGGTTGTAAGCGACACTCGCCCGACCAAAAATGTTGAATCTCGCTTGCGTGTATGAACTAATATCTAAACACATTGGTGTAGATTGAGCTCTAGTCCAAAATAGTCCAGACCCTGTTTCTTACTATAAGCGAAAGAATTTATCCGACAGCTGACGAAGCGCTTATACGACCCCACAGATAACAGAGCACATGCTATTCTCCAAAGCATCGGTCCACTGCACGACAGTTCACCGGAGCGAAAACCAATCACGCGAATCGCTACTATCTCCCAATGAGGCTATGTACGAACCAGACACCGCCAAATAAGAATGCAAGGAGTTACCAGCTGCCTTACCATAGACCGACCCGCTTGAGCCGTCTCCCCAGCGAGGGGCAATCAAATCCGAAGATCGACTCATATGCCCAATATATCGACCTGCATCCAACCAAGTTAGTTGGCGAATAACCCAAGCACGCGCATTTCTCCTTTGTCGAACTCAATAAAACCGAGGACGACGCTGGAATCAAACAAACGACACCAGAGTTAAATTCCGGGAGCGAATAGACGGTGTTGTATATAAAAATGACGATGCGCCGCCGCCGCAGTAGGCATCTGTATGGCCTGACATGGTAGTGCTGGTTCAATTAGCGTAATTTGCTTTCTCCAAGATAAACCATACTTCGTGTAAAGTAAAAAAATCGGTTACTAACTCGATCATATGAAATTCATATGAATATGTCTGCTGTTTTTATATACTTTTTGCAGTACGTATAAGAATATATAAAATGGTACGAAGTATAAATCGCTATATACCACAATCTAGTATGTTGATTTTGAATCTTGAGTCGTCTTCACATCCTCATTTTAAAATCTATATATACAAATAATAAAGTCGTAGCGTGCACTATCTTTAGCGTGCGCCCCCGCTTGCTTTAATAAATGCGATAGAAGAAAACATTCAACTGTTATCCCGCTAGGTGGATATACTTTTTTAATGTAAATCTAATAAAAATTATGAATGATTTAACACTTCTTAACTATGATGCTTTTGTAAGTATTCAACATCGATTTATTTTCATATTCCATTGGCTTATGACCGCTTTTCGAGGCGCTTTTTAACTTTTTCCTTTTAGAAATGTTAAATGAATAACGTGTCGTAGTACAATTGGCAGAAATTATTTATAGGTTTAAAAAAAATTGTAGTTATACTTGCGACCCTTTCAGCGTGTAACACGCTGTAATGGCGAAGAGGTTTATACCTTTCCTTTTCCATTCTAACGACCAAAATTTCTCGAACTATGAGGCCGGTTAATTATAATTTTTAACCGACTTCAAAAAAGGAGGTTCTATATTCAACTGTGTGTATCATTTCCTTTTGTTATTTATGTCCGACAATATATTTGTCTATTTTAGACCGATTTTGTAAATTTTTTTTTGTTTGTTTGAAAGGATATATGTTTTCGAGATGGTTCCTTCTTCAGGATCAAGTCAGGATTTTATGACGGTAATTACAGGGCAATCAAAAAATATAATAAGCACGTATTATGTATTTGAGCTCTTTTTTTAGTTCTTAGGTGCTTGCGGCTGGAATGCTTGCTTCTGAGCTGATGATGGAAGCTATAATACTTCTTAAGGAGTTAAGAGATAATATTGCTATTTCTCGACAAAAATTACTCTTGAATGACTATTGGCAAAACCTAGTATATACGGTATTCAATTTCTTACTAATATACCTACATTTTAGCATTCACTTATGTCATTACAATATGAGCATGTAAAGTAGAAATACATCGGATTTCTAGCTTCTATTATATATAGCTTCTTTAGATATAACAGCATAAATAACATTGTAAATTAATTTACTATGGTAGTGAATGCGCATTCTATCAGCATGAATTGTAGAATTTTCATATTGTAAGCAATAAAAATAGTTTTTTAAATTTGTTTAAGAATAATTTGGTAATTGTGCTCCCACAAAAAAATAAAAAAACTCTGAATTAATAGCGCCATTTAGAATCGAAACTGCTTTTCCACTTTCTCCTTATAAGTAAGTAAGAGACGATTGGCCAATTATATTAACAATGACTTGATTTACGTGCGAATTTCATTTCGCTAATAAATCAGAATGTTATAATTAATACTCTGTAACGAGAAAATGTTAAATAAAAGAACTTTAACAAAATTAAAAAAAAAGTACACGTTCAAAAACCTATTTAAATAATGAATTATTTTTAAAGTCTATCTCAATTAAAATAAGATAGAAAATTCATAATCTAATAACACATAGATATAAAACGTGATGTCAAAAGGATATCATCTCCTTCTAAGGAGACATGACTGCGTCTGATTTATCCTCAGCTGGTATCAACTCCAAAAACAACTAGTTATTTAGATATATTTTTCAAAGCTACTTTCATTTTCTTTTCTGAACTTTAATATATATATTTTTTTTGCGCAAACAACCGAACAGAAAGGAATAAAGACACAGCCGATACACCAGGATAATGAGTGCCGAAAGGTATTTTTCAATTTTCCCCACACGAGTGATCGAAGAAAACCAAGTTCCAAGCGAGCAAAGCCCAGATAAGAGCCACGCTAATGAACATGCTCTTGCGGGATTTGCGCGAGATAAACGCCGCCCGCGACCGCCTCATCCAACCCCCGCCCGCTCAGTATTGAAAACGAGGTGCCCGCCTTTCTAATGAACGATCACGCAAAGCTCTTCTCTTACATTAGTTGTGCGTGCGATGCTTTAATGATTTCTGTATAATTTTTGAGGGAAAAAACGGTCCAAAAAAATTATGCCATGTTCCGTCTACTAAAATGGCAAGACAGGATGTCATTTTGAACATGGGCTTAGATTATAAGTACTTTTGTGAGGAATGATCGAATAGTAATTTAGATATATTTTTTCATTGCTTAAGGAATTTAGTTGCGAAAGTATTTAAGCGTGTATGTGCAGCCGTAAAATCAATGTTTCTCTGAAATAAAATTAAAACCGGCCAAGAGCATATCGGACCATGCTCGTAGTGTTCTGAAGCCGTTTCTACAAAGAAATACACTACATTTGAAAAAACTACGTTGTTACACTTTTTTTTCCATATTTCCCACACAGAATAGTTATAAGCACTTTAATCTTCTATAACTATAAAAACCAAGATGTCGATTATTAATCTTAAACTCCTGTTCACTAGAGCTCACTAGCAGAGGGTATTTTCATGCCAGTTACGTCATTTTGTTGAAAAGCGCAGGTTTTCTGCAATAGCTCAAAAATGTTATATCCGATCATCTTCAAAATATTTTTTTATCGAAAATATTTATTAAGCGTTACTTTGTAATTTTTATTAACATTTTTTTGACATACGATTTAAAAATAAAAGAGGAGGGGACAATTTATATTATTTTCAAAACAATAATTTACAAAAATATACACTTAATAAAAAAATTGCTTAATGACCGTAAAGTGTTATAAAAATAACTGTCCAAATATATGCCACATGTTGATGTTTGCAAAACAAATTTTTCAGCTTCTCTTATATGTATGGAATGCCCCCTTTAAATATTTTAATTTTTGTTATTTAAGTACTAAACTAAATAGCGGCTTATACAAGACACATATACTATAAATTTCATCAATACACATCGTGTAGGTTTTAAGTAAAATGCCTGTGACATAGAGACGGGCAGAGGGACATGACAAAATTATAAGAATTCCGTTTCTACCATTTTGGCTTTCTAGCCAAAGCTAAAAAGTTTTTGCTATTTTTAGCTAATTTGTATATATATAAATAAAAAATAAAGCTAAAAATTTGTGATATTTTTAGGGTTTCTACCCTAAAAATAGCACAAATGTGATAAATACCGCTTAGAATATCCCTCAATAATAATGTAGCTTAATAGTGAAACTAAAAAACACACACCGTCTTATTTAGAATTTAGGTCAATAATCGATAATAAAAGTTTAAACAATGAGTTGTCTTTGCTTTTAAAAAATTCATCACTAATATTTTAATGTTAACTACACAATCGCTCAAGTCATCGCCCGCTTTCGCCGGATATTTGTTGAAACGTAACGTCGATGTTTGTGACGTAACATTTCAATTTACTCATGTCAACTACAACGATTTTCTTAAAGCATTCAAATCTTTAAAATGAAAAAACTGTCAATCTTGACGAGCTTTCTGTAAAAATAAGAGATTCAATAATAGACTGCATTGCTCCATTTTTCGTAGTGATTTTTAATGCTTGTATTGATTGTTGGGGTATTTCTAGATTTAATGAACCAACGTTATTCGTACGTTCAGATGTACCTACGAATTTATCAATACTATCGACACTCAATAAAATTTTTTAAAAAACCTAATCTTCAGTCAACTATTGCGGTATTTTTACAACAATAATTTGATGAACCTTAAAAAATTTCGATTCACAAAGGGTCGCTCAACAACTGGAGCCGGGTTTGGGCTCATTCGGCACATTTTTTGAGGCCTGAGGCGGCGACGCAATTACGGTTCGCGATTCACGAGACGTAATTAGCATTTTTTGTGATTTACCCAAGGCATTTGCGTCCGTTCATCGTGGTACATTGATGAGGAAACTACATCATTATGGCGTCAGGGGTCGATAGCTTGAAATTCTGGAGTCATATATAAATGGTACAATTCAAAGGTTCGATATTAGTTGTAAAAGATCGTCGTGATTTGCAGTTAATATGAGTGTACCACAGGGTTTAGTTCTCGAACCGTTTCTATGTTTAGTCTAAATTAAGGATTTATCACATCTTGTGAAGGATGAACATGGGATTGTACTCTTTGCTGGTCATACTTCCTTACTAAATAAAAAGATAAAAGGCAGTAATCAGCTTTTGGCGAAGTAAACATCATTAATGTATATTAATGATATTCTGTTTAAAGAAAGGAAAATAAAGTTCGTTAAATATTTCTTGTTTAATCTTAAACCGACGACGTTGATCGACGCAAATGTAGTAGTTAAGAACGATGTATTGGATGTTGTAGACATGAACTTCTTTTTCTTATTTTAGATGAGAACGTACAGTTGAATTCTCATACTACAATATTAGCAATAAGATTTAATTCTACAGCATATGCAAGCAAAAGTATTTGGCGACATACAGATCATAGAACCGCGAAATCAATTTATCTAAGTTTCTTTCATAGTCGTATGACTGATGGAATCTTATTATGGAGTCACATGCTGATGTCAACACGATTTATATGCTGTAAAAGAGGACCATTCGTGTCATTTACAATTTAAGACGAAAAGCATCTCTCAAAGAAAAATTTAAGGAAATTGTTATTTTAACAGTAACGTAACAATACATATATTAAAACCTGGTAAATATCAAAACAAATATAAAAACATTCCAAAAAATGAGGAACATCCATTACATTAGCACTATACATAAGAACGATTTTGATGTTCAGAAAACCCAACTCTACATTAATAAAACGAATGATTATGAATTAATGTATTTGATGTTAAAGTAGATGGAGAAAACGAAATAACGCAAAGGATAAAAAGGAAAAAGGTAGTCAAAATAATATATCAATGTTTATTATTAATTGTAATCCGTAATTTAATATATACATACGAGTACATTAGCCATTTCATCCGATACACCTATTGCAGTTAGCAACAGCGGTCTCGACGAGATCTCATTTCGATATTGATTTACGAGCACATTGTCTATTTTTCAATTAAATCTAGAAAAAAACTGTACTATATTTGTTGGTAATATTGTTAGAAGACCGTTCAAAAGAATGAATCGAAACTGATAAGAATTTTTTTCTTTGCCCCAGTAATAATCGCTTTACTATCACTTTGAACTATGAAATTCAACATAGATCCAGGCCTTGGGTCTATCTTGCGTCATAAAAGAAATGATGTTACCAATGATCATGAACAAATCCGATAAGGTTGTTATGGTCGTGACTCCCCCCCAAGACTGGGTCTAAGTCGACTGCTAATAATTTTTCTAGTCCGAATAGAGCCTGTCCTGAGTGAATCTAGACTACGTAACTCACCCTGATTCATAGGCTGGATATGCCTTTGTCAGTGACAATTAATTGGGCCGTATATAATGGTGCGAAACTACATTAAACACTACCGTCGGTGTCGTCAGCCAAGATTATAAAATATATAACAAAACTTTTATTGTCAAAAGACAACTAGGTATCATTCGACCGCAACGCTATGAAAGAAGACAGAACCTTTTATAGGAGAAAATATGTTCGAATCAGTGAAGATGGCACCTCTGCTGACGCAAACGCAGTGCATGTCACAAATTGCAGATCAGATCCCTATAGCATCGTGGTTGACTTGCAGTATCGCCTGTAAATATATTCGCCTAGCTTCACAGACCTTTTAATAGTGCCTTGAATTGTATTAAATTAAAAATTTTAAATACGGTGACCAATATTAATAATATTGTATAAATTTAATGTTCGTTTCTTCAAAATCGTAAATCACCTAAAGTTGGTTACCGATTCTTTTGAAATTTTGCACAACGTTATATTTACATATATACATGCATATTTTTATATCAAAAAAAACGAACATTTGTCTCCGGTTCCATCCGCGTAGGTATTTCTACTATTCTACTACTTAACCGGACTACTGAACCGATTCTTAAATTTTTTATCTTTAGTAGATAGCTTCGCTATTCTTGAGTAAATCAGACTGCCAACATTTTTGCCTGGTTTCATTCACGAATTTATTTTCCTAAGACGAGTTTAATAATCCTTCGACTCATAGATAGCTACACCATTCTAAAGTAATATAGCTTATATTTTATTTTCAGACTAACGTTTTCCCCCGTCTCCGTTCAAATCGAAACTGATATTGGTAGCAGAATCTGATTTGAAAGCCGGAGGGAGAGGAGAATCGAGAACAGAACCAGAATCAATAGCGGAACAGGGATAGAAATTGGAAACAGAAACGGGGTCAAAAACTTATGTGGGAACAGGATCTCAATCAAAAGTGTGAACAAGATTGGAATATAATGCGAAACCGGTACTGAAATTGAGAAGATATGAAAGCTTGATCGCTCGATATACAATAGGACGGAATTTGCCCTATATCCACACGGGTAGAGCCGCAGACGAAAACTAGTTAGTAATATATAAATGCAACTTTTTCCTCTGCAGACACGGCTCTACTTACAATGTGATTTAATTCCGTTGCAACATGCATTTAATTGGGCATAGTTTTCGAACATTCATCAAAACACTGTATCAGGTTCAAAAAATATTGTTATCTGTCTATGTAGATGGCGCTCTGATAGCAAAGCAGACGCGACCGGAAACAACTGCGGCTCTCCTCTCACTATTTATCCTCACTCTCGGCTAAACACTAAATTAGCGGAGAACAAGAAGACGGCAAGCGCCCGGGACGGAGATGCGACCAGAAGAAGGACGTAACTATACAATGTTTACTTTACGAATATCACCCCTAAGATCAGTGCAATAAGTGCTATATTTCAATATCAATTTGTAAAAGTCTCAAGGATCGCTGTAAATAAGTCCCTAGCTGAAGAACGCTACAAAAATAATCGTCATACAATCAGTCTTTTCAGGTTGTTGCTGGGATGTTGTTTTGGTACTGCATAATGCTTATATTATACATTGTAAATTATTGTTTGATTTAGTAAATACATTTCAAACTTCTAATTACACTAACTGTTTGAATATAAAAATATTATTTATTGGACTATATTCGTCAAATTTTACCATTTCCAATCATATCTATTTAAATTTAATATAAATTTTATTTTAATACATAATGTATATTTTTGCATAATTTAACATAATTCCACATAAAAATTCATTAATTAATTTTTAAAGTTGCATTTGCAGTCTCATGCTGCGCTTGTTTAAGTGCTTTTTGCAAGTAATTAAACTAAAATTAATACAAACAAATATTAGAGTATAGAGTAGCACCTCTATCAATAAATAACAGAATAGAACCTCATTGGTTTATATCATGGGCGTGATCTATTTGCGAATCTTAGAATTTGAATTGATACGACTGATCTCGAAATTTCTATTTACGACTTTGTTATAAATACCAAGCAACTAATGATGGTGACAATAAATGACTATAAATCCATATTACAAGAGTCTGCATTATCATCATTAATTACCTGTCTATGTTTTTAATTATTGCTCATTATACATTGTTATAGTTGCATACCATACGTCGATGTTATTATCAGATACATGATAATAAAATCAATAGACGTATATAGCTTTTAATTTTTTAATAGTCAATTCCTCATTAGGAGGTTCGTGTGATACACTTGATAAACACAAGAACATTAAACTAACCAAGGAACTTCGGATTCAAATTTGATTTACACTTATGTATTTGCCCAGTTTTTCAATTTTAGTAAGTAAAATAATAAATTTTCTGCAACGGCGCTCCGATTTTGTCGGCGTGGATCAAATGACCAAAAAATAAGGTGATTGTAGAATAATTTTAGGTGCTGTCAGCTGCGCTACCAGATCGTATAGTTGGATACAAATTTATATGATATAGTTATCTTATGTGTCCCGTTTGTATAGTAGATTGCCTCCTATAAGCAGGTGTATAAATAGAATACAAATGTATTTTTCGAGATTAAAGTATATATGTAAATTTGAAAAAAAGTAAGCGCTTACTTTCTCTAATCGGAAATTGCATTCTACATATTTTAATTTTTTTTTTATATATATATCAAGTATTACCACCAATTATATATTATATTATTTTTTGTCTTAAAGTTAGAGTAATCGCTTGAAAATTATAACAACCAATAATAGTAAATTCTTTAATTTTTTTTTTATTAAACGTAAGACAAAATGACAAAGAATTAGTCATAGTATTGATTTGTAAAGAAAATTTGATTTTGCATGATATCACAAACTCAACGGTATAAAATATGTAAGTTCTACTGGCATCTGGCTGCCGGTAACGAGTGAATACTTCATACCGATCAAACAATGCTAAATCGTGTTCGCAACATAAACCTAATAATTATTCATCTAAAAATAAAATGCTATAAAAATAATTAAAATACCGTGTAAGATTCCTATTTTGAATCGAACATGATCGAAAAAAAAATACGGTGGAGAGATCAGTATAAAATTATTAAACATCTATCTGTAATTTTACTTAGCACCAGCCCCAGAAATAGTAATAAATACGGATTATAATCTGCGCCTAAGGTATGACAGCGATGAAACAAAAGGGCATATAGTGCAACAATACGATATGTATTTCTCGCTTGCTCGCACATGTACGAACGAAACAGCAAGAACGTCTAAAGTGTCCAAAGGTTAAACTGTATAGTTTTGCCTGGAGCTGAGTTTACTATATTTATAAATCCCGGTTTCATTTATCATAATACTAGACGAGTAGAGTCTATTCCCCTAGAGTGGGTATCTTTATTTAACGGTTAGATGATATCCGACTACAGTAAAGCTAAATGAGCACTATGCTCTTCTTAGTTTATATTACTATGTTCCTATGTTCCCTCTCAGAGTCTAAACGACTTAACCTTGAACAACATGTAAAACAACGGTGGGTTGGGTAATCGTGATGACCCCTCATGCTAACGGCAAGATCTTATACATATAAAGAAGGATGTGTGTATTATGAAATCGATAGACTCAGAAACTATTTGACCGATCATTATGAAAATTGGTATGTATATGTATTTTTTTACGGAGAAGGTTTTTATGCTATCCCCATTGATGTAGCTCGCCACCAGGCGGAGCTCCGTTGTATCGACGTTTCCTTCCTTCAACCGATTATCATGAAAATCATTATGTATATATATATTTTTTTGCGGAGAAAATGATAATGCTATCCCCATTGACGTAACTCGCCACCAGGCGGAGCTCCGCTGTATTGACTTTTCCTTCCTTCAACCGATTATCATGAAAATTATTATGTATATATATTTTTTTACGTAGAAAATGATAATGCTATCCCCATTGACGTAACTCACCGCCAGGTGGCGCTGCAATGTACCGACTTCCGTATCGTTTAACTGATTGTTATGAAAATTAGTATATACATGTTACCGCGTCACACAAAAATGGCTAAACAAACTTTGATAAAAATTTCACAGTTTCGTAGTTTGGGATCCCACTTAACATCTAAGCTATGTATCATCTGATTTGGTTGTGTAGAACCAAATATACAGTTTAATCTCTAAATAATAGACAGGTCATTTAAAATGATCGTTTGGGAAAAATATGAATAAACGCCACGAACGCTTCTAAAACGGTCTAAATATCGTAGTCCACGCGGGCGGAGCTGCGGGCAAAAGCTAGTTTTATATAGAAAAATTCAAAATGACGTCCTAAACGAGTCATAAGGTCATGAACTTAAATCGCCAAATCAGTTATCACTTTAAAATTCGTACCAAATTCGATGAATTAAAAAGAAAACAATTCCAATATATATAACCCGTAATTGTGACTACAAAGCATCATACAGCACGATATTTCCAATAATTGAGATATAAATAAGGAGAAAGTTTAAAAAAATTATCGGAATTGCCTCAGGTTAAATAATTACTTTTAATAACTAAATATAGTACCCACATGTTGCGTAGCCATATGTTGTATGACCGCAGCCATTATTCTATTGCATTCTATTACACAATGTCTAAATTAAATCGTATAAATTAAACGAGAGTTGTTGATGTATTTTATCGAACAGTAGAAGTCATAACAGAAAATATTAATTTTATGTCAATATATTGTAGTAAAGATCACTTTTTTTTATTTGTATTGGATACTAAAGTGCTTTTTTTTTACTCCTTAACATTATATGAAAACTCTTTCTGCGTGTCTCTTATTAGAAAGGTTTTGTGTTTCCTGGTCAATGTTGTAATTGAACTCAGCTTCGAGTAACATATATCTAATAGGTATTTAATTACTTGCAAACTACATATTTTTATTAAGTCACAGTTAATCTTTCTGATTCTACCTAAAATTAACTATCTACAAAATTACACGTTTTTATATTCGGTTCACGTAACCACAATTTCTGAGAGGCTTCTCGATAACTGTTTTAGATAAATCAAATATAATTACCACACTATCAATCTTGTCTAATCGGTATTAAAGCTCTTTTTAAGTGTATAAGTCATTTTAATCCAACTATCTATATATGCAAAGTTTCATACTTACAATTTATTTTTACGAAAGTGACTATTATAATTTATGACGGATCCAAATGTCATAAAGTACTTCTATTTTCTCATTTTTTTCTTGTTTCGATTTTATTACTAAATTGTTTCATCTTTTACGAAGTAAGTATACTTACTTTGTGAAAGTATTCTTACTGACCTTAACTGGCATCCAGCCACACTCTCCTGTCTACCTCTCGACCTGTGTATATTTTCTTTAAGGTTGAGAGATTTTTTTTTGGACTGCCATCGGGTCTATGAATTTTTCAACCGGGTGGCCCTCCGCTCACTAGCCCAGCGGACGCCGACGGCGCTGGATGTCTACAGTACTACGCATATACTGCGCAAGTATTACGCTCGCCGAACCTTTCTTCTTCTCCGCCACATTCCTATTTTACACCATTGCGACGCTTTCGTAACGAAGTTCACAGCGGTAAAGTTTCGTGCGTACCCTCGATAGCGTTTTTTTACCTTAACACGCCCAAGACGCCACACCTGGTAGCTCGACCAAAGACCCATGGCGCTTCTACTTCCCGACCAGCGCACGCCGGCTATCGCCACGGCTGTATCCCCGAACGCCCCTGTGGCTGCGAGTTACAAATAACTTCATATATAGAATTATAGTATATGGTGTCCTAAATAAACTATTGTTGAGCATATGAACTTTGTTCCTCATAGACAGGAACTGCATAACTGTTACCCTGGATAGAGTGTTCACGCACCAATACCCTGGAACCCTAAAACGAACCCGTGACAAAAGATGGGTAGAGGTTTCACATTTCCGCATGAACGTGACATCCATCAATCTTTTCATGTAAACTCGTCCGTTAAGGGTGCTTAAAATTTGGCCCTTTCACAAAAAAAAGCGGAGAATCTCAATTTGGTTGTATTTTTTAATGCTTGACCTCAAAAATCCATCATTTTTAACGTATTAGAAAATTCTTTTTCTATTTGAAGGGAATATATACCTTTTGATTGGTTCCATTTTTTTTCCAAATCCACTAATGATGATGAAGTCGGTCCATAAGGAATTGGTATCTTCAAATATTATAGACATTCTTATAGCGATTTTGGTTTCAGCTAGAAGTCAAACATTTGGAGTCGATTCCAGCTGAAGCATGACAAAAGACAAACAGCCTATAAACATGAATATGAAACCTTAAATACTGAGTTAAAAAATTAAAAAAATAGTAAAACAATAACCGCCTTCAAAAACTTATGCAAATAAGATTTAAACAAACTCCAAAAACAACTAATTAGTTGTTTTTTTAAAGTCTATTTAAGAAATTATTTGATTAGGCTTTTGAAGGCTGTTTTTATTTATTTATTTTATTTCACATTTCTTTTAGTAATTGAATAATAGTAACTTTATAATTCATTTAGCTATTTTGCGTGTGGATTAAGCTGCGGTTAATAAAATTGGCCAGGCATCTCCTTTACTTTTATACTGAGCAAGCGGAAAAGCAGTTCCGACCCCGAATCTATCGTCCATTGGCAATCATTCCAGGCTGTCTACATTCTTAGTTGGAATGCAACTGACCAAATTATTCTTATAAATCTATATAAAATACTTTTATTGTTTATAATATAAAAGTTCTACAATTTATACGGATCACATTTTCATTCATTTCCACTTTAAATTAATTCACCCTATTTCTAGTGTTATCGCTAAAGAGTCCCGATGTACTCCTACTAAGATTTTTACGTAGATAGAATAAATGTAGTAATCGATTTTAATTCTGTATGTACTGGGTTTTACTTAATTACATTAAAGAGTAATTTCTAACGACCATTGGCAATATTATCCTTTAACTCTCAAGCGTTAAGGAATGCTGTATCTTCCTTTATCAGTTCAGCTGCGTGAGTCCTTACTATCAGACGCATAAACTTAAATAACTACAAAAAAAAAAAGCTAAAACATCTACTAAATGATACATGACATAATGTTTGAGGGTATCCCTCGATATCCTTGGCAAATCTTTTTGCAATAAAAAATAATAATAATTTTCAAAATCGGTGCAAAATTGACGAAATTATAGCTGAACATATATAAAAAAATGTACAGACGGACATAGAACTTCCTTCTTTATTTTGAAATCTGTTAAAAATAGTTTATAGTTAGCGTGCATCTCAAGACTATTCCAATGAACCCAATCACGACTAGACTACATTGTTTTATCATGGATTACCTTTTGGCTACATCCTCAGATTAGTTCCACTGTACCGTTGTCATCAGAATCATCTATTTTGATTTTCTCTGTTGTTATTAATTATCTTAATCCGGATGTCTTATCGCCACCCGTGAAATATTTATCATAGAGGATTACCAGTGGTCATCTATGGTTTACTTCATCAATTCTACATCACTAAATGGTATTTCCTAAATAAAAATTCTTGACTTAGCTTAAAAAAAATCTCTGTATCTATACCTATAATATTTGAGATGCTCCTCGGACATCTCGTCATCAGAAATGAACTTTAGAAATAATGGGACCGATTGGGAAGTATAACCTATGAAATAAAAAAGACCCCATCCATTTTATTTCCCGCGTCCACTCTCCTTTTGACTCTATCATGTTCGTCATCATTTACAAATAGACTATCCGAACATACAAACTCTTGTACTTCTTCAACTTTCTCACCTTCTATACATATATCTCTTTGGATCACCTTATTCCTGCTGACATTGACATTTACACTTCGTTATTTGTACAAAATAATTTATATTAGGTACTATAATTATTTATTTAATAAATAATAATTATTAAAAATTATTAAGATAAACATTGTGATAAATAGGAAAAAAGTGAATGTAAGTATAGGGAATTTACTTCTTTAACATGATTATGATCAAAATGCTGAATATTACTTAGAATGTAATTAAACTTAATTAATTAATACGTTAAATGAAAAAATATTTATATGCATATAAAATGAACGTACACTCAATCAATTTGACCTTAAACTTCAAAAAGTTTATTTGACTTCGAAAAACATGTGGTAGTGACTACCCCGTTTTAATTGTACTGCATTATACGATTAAATGCGTTTAAATCAGATTCTACTTTAAAGCGATTATTAAATCGAATAAGCACTCTTAATACTGCACGCAATAGAAGACATCAGTACTGAAAATGAGGTCTCGATCTCACTTATAAACTGCTAACTGTCAGAGTATAACTACTCCTAATTCGTTCAGTATGACGCTGAAATAAAGACGATGCGTCTTTTACGCATTATCTGGACAGCATAATTCGAATAATGCATTTGAATCGAATTTTAATTAGAGGTGTTCATTAAGTCGAGCATACCTGTAAGCGGCACTGAATGCTGCACATAAGAAAAGACCACAGCTCTGCGATTAAGTTCTAGAACTTGCTCGGGACATGCAAGCATTAAAAACTTCTATATATATCGGCTACAACGTCAGATATAAACGATCACATAACCGTATATAATCATCATTCACATAAAACAGTCTAAATCATACACAACAGGTCTACCTTATAAAAACAAGCGAAAAGCTCTGTTTTGTCGTAACTACAGGATCGTGACAATGTCGCCTAAGTTACGACAGTATTGTCGAAAGCGAGAGAGAAGTTAAGCGAAACCTTGGACATTCCATTTCGATTACACATCGAACGTACCAAATTATTTTATTGCCAACGGATATATACGTCTGTATCGTTAGATTTAGAAATTGAGACGCGAGATTTGACCCGACATCTGTAAATGTTTACATGTATACAAAACAAGTTAGTCAAAAGCTTATTTACAAGTAGCATTTTTTATAACACCACGTATTTCTCGTATCCAGATAATGTCAACCAAATAAATATTAATACGTAAAACATTTTTATTCCCTTTTTCGAACTGAAGAATGAACAATAGATCGAATGAAAAAATAGTCACGGAAAGGAAAATAAAAAAAAATCTTAGAAATACACGATCCGATATACATCTATATAGACTCGATCGTGCATCGATACCGCCCAACTTGGACACAGCGTAACAAGATTTTTATCGCATCGCCATGCCTGTACGTCGCCCGCGCGTGCCCCGCACACCGAGGATATTATAAAGCTGCCCATAATGGCGCCGGCTTTTTGGCGCGATTTCTAATTTCCGCCGCCGCCGGTCAGTGGTCAATAGAACTTGGAAAAAAATATATCATACTCGCAATATTTCCTTGGAAGTAATATCCGTGATGACACCTATCTAAACGCTTCGAATGATATATTATATAATTATGAAATATTGGGACCAAATTAAAAATCAAATTTGTAGGGATGATAATGTGTCATTATCGTTTTTCCTAATATAATATTAGCAAGCTGTAGAAGCTATCGAGCCAAAAGCTACCGGCTTCGATCCAGGGAGAGTGATTGGGATCATGACCCCCCTGGGTGTGGATCTTCGTCTTATTATGGGCCTGGCTAAACCTTGACTTTGTGACCTACCCTGACTCGAAGATTTGATCTGCTCTCGGTTCGATCCTAACCACGAACGAATTGAAAATGTATTTTCCACTGAAGTCAAATTAAAATACCTACTGTCTGCACGCCTCTGAGAACATGCTAAGCCACCGGCATCAGACGATGTCATCACTTCGATGATAACGTTAGCACCTCTAGACCCTCACTGGGCCAGCGTATCACTTAACGTCGAGCCCCTCACACTGAACTAAAATCATCGTGAGAGAGTACGCCTCAGCAATAGAGTGATTAATAATTCTCTCACAACAACAACAAGAACAATAAATAGCTAAAGGAGACTTAGTTATATGAATGTTATCTGTCTGTAAATCTAGTAGCTTAAACAGCGCTAAAACGCCACGTGTAGCTCGAAGCGCTAACTGTGCGGCATCGCCCGACCCCGCCGCCACCTAGAATCACAGCGGCTTCCGGTTAAACTCATTATTGTTTCCGGCTGTCTCTCTCATGCAAATGAGCGCGTCCGTGTCTAATTCGGAAGCCCCGCCGCGCATAGCGATGACGACGTGTTAGCGAGTGGCCCGCCTAAAATATTGCGCTTCCTGAATAACTTGTAACTTTGTCTAACTTTGGATGAACGTTAGATTGCTTGCTTTCGCTCATTACTTAAGACTAACTTTATATTAAATTCGTAACCTCCAGAATTTCGCGCTCGTCCGAGCCTCCGCGAAAATTTGAAATCATAATTCGGTTTCGGCCACGAGATGTAATATTAATGGTCGCCTTCCGTTTACGTGTAGTTTTCTGACGATAATTTTATTGTTTAAAACATCCGCAGTAACTGTTAACGTACGATGACACAACTACTCGTCGGTTCAGATATAAACGTTTTAGTAACCACAGTTATTAAGTTTCAAGTAATTCCATTTCCGAAACTTCTTTCGGAACGTATTCAGGACTGATAAGATTTTAGATAAAGGTAATTATTAAAAAAAAAATTGAAAAGGTATTTTTTTTCGAGTGGTGACTGTACTACATAAAATAGTTTTGAAATATATTCTGAAATACTTAATAGAATCGATAACGAATGCTCGTTCGAGCGCCCTTTTAGAATGCACTTGAAATGTAAATGCTCTCGTGCCTCGAGCACCCTCCAGATCGCAACAGAGTATACCTCGATGAGACAACGAACACAGAGCTTAGCTTAGTTGAGAATTTCATACGTATTCTTCTATTAACTCGTCGATTGAACTGTATAAGCTCCTAGCAACAGTCTACAGTGGCGACCGCTAGGATTTCGAAGTTTTTTTCGGAAAATTCTGTCGGTTGCATCGACTTGGACCCGACCATGCAATATTAAAACTGCAAATTAGTGACACGCTACTGCATCTTAAAATGTTGAATCTAGCCTTGAAAAGCAGTACAGCAACGCGATAGCATGACACTGTTCAACGTGTAGCATCAATCACAAAATGAAAACCAAACGCCTTAGACATGTACATACATAAAGCATAACTGGAATACCAAGCTTCCGAAAAATTTGCCGAATTCTAAATTTCCTATAGTAGTTTTCGACAGGGAATCGAAACCAAAATACCTATATGGCGGGTTGTTTCGTTTGATAATCACACAAGAAGAAACAATAAACCTATTAGAACACTAATTCGCGTGCCGAACTTCGTTCCTTACAGAGATGGCTGCCAAACTAACAGCGTATAATATGATTCGATATGCTCCTTAATCGACCGCATTAATTTTCAATCGCAACAGCGCCGCCGCGAGACGCCGGCGCGCGCGCCGCCCGTAGGCGCTGTTTCCTTTCCCGGTCTCCGGCACAATTTAATCAGGCGCCGATAACACAATACTCGGGGAGGTAATAAACGCTAAAATCACAACAAAATATCTGGTGTTGTTACAGGAGCGGCGCGGCGTGCTCGCCTCATCACATTTGCATATCTTAATGCGCCTCCGCTCTCGCCCGCCCCCGCCCGCCCCGGCCCGCCCCGCCCGACGCACAATGCCAGCTAACACGGCGTCGAACTAAACGCCTGTTCGACAGTAAATCTATATCTTTGATAAATAAACGTTATCGTTCCGAAGATAAACGTTTAGAAATGCGGGGTACTTTATGTGTACGTTTGGAGAAATGTTAGATATACACGAAGAAATCTAGAGGTATGACCGCTACCGTTTATCGACTAACAGCCTTTGGGAATGTCGCAGAACTTGTATTCATTATTCATGATCTCGAGATCACGTTGTTAACTTATGGCATTGGTGCCTGGGCAACCGAGCTTTACTTTTTCCCGGGGAATATGAAAACTTCGCTCGAAAAAAGTTGATTATGTTCATGCCCAATGTTTTAATAAAGTACTTGTAATATTTATAAGTATTTTATTTAAACAGTGCCATCTGCAGTTTATGTAACGTAATGTGATTTGTTGTTGAAAACGAATATCAGCAAAGTAGTTACCTCAATATGCTACGAAATAGCGATAAATAAAGCAACAATTTTTTTTTTCCAAGGAAGAGGCCTATATGAATTGTAGTAGTAGATGGCTAGGAGTAGATGGCATATGAGCCATCCAGCCCTCCGTGCTCAATCTCGCGAATGTGGGTACGCGTCCATGTTTGAATTACATTCAAAATCGCGTCTAGAAGCCAAGCAGGAGAAAAAAAACAAGAGAATAGGCAGTAGATGGTGAAACATAGAAGAGTTGACGAGGGCTCATGCCCAAGGGTACACAAGCTTCGACAGTGATAGAAAAGTGAATTGCTATAAGTGATGCGATATACAGACCGTACTGAAATTCGTGAAGAGAAAGATTTATGAACCGGTCAAATAAATAGATTCAGATTCGCCTTATCTTTTATTGGAGAATTGAACTTCTGGACATGCCCTAAGATCCCGAGGAATACCACCCAGAATTACGTTCCACAGTTTGCTGTTGGGACTCATCTGTGCCCATTAGTGTTTCCTTCTTTTCTGGCTATGTTTCCTTTTTTTTCAATTTCTTCGAATCTTTATGACAGTAGAAATTACCATCGAAATCGTATCGTTTTAGAGATAACCAAATACAAATTAATTCGTGTAATAATTAGTAAAACTAAAAAGTTTTGTTTGTTTAAACGCGCTAATCTCTAGAAGTGCCCGTTGGATTTGAAAAATTATTTTTGCATTTGATAGCCCAATTTTCGAGGAAGGCTATAAGCTACCTCAATAGTCGAATAGTTCTTTTTTAAAGCGCATTACGATAAGAAAAAAAAAGTTTTAATGAAATGACGCTACCTGCCATTCGGTTAGCTTCATGTTCTGTCGGCTGTTTCTGACTTAGGTCTTCACTCTCAATATTTCGATTCAATGCTTCCGTCCCTCACACACATAATTTGAGTATGTCTAGGTAGTTTCTTAAACTAACTTCATTCGTGAATATATTAACATTCACGATGTTTGAGTTAATATATAAATTTAAACTTCACAAGTTTAATTTTATATATAATTAATAAATAACGGAAGATCAAGAATCTTGGCATAATTAAGAAATTAGATATTTACTTTCAATAAATGATATGAATATATTTTTTTTTGTAAATAATTTAATAAAAATGATAACAAAATAAAATGAATATTTTCTTATCAATAACTATTCGAATGTTTGAATGATATTTATCGTTTTTATTAAAATATTTAAATTTGGTTACCAATAAATTTGCAATATTTACATCTGTCAGTTCTGTATTCTGGTTTTTCACAAATAAATATAACCTCATAAGAAAGACTTATGACTGATTATTCTTAACTATCTCATATTAAAGCAAACGCAAAGTAAAATTATGCAACACCTCAAATATGCATACCTTAAATTATGCAACAGTGAGAGCTCATATCCTTTTAAAGTATTTGCATACGCACAAAATATTCACAAAAACGACGACAGCTTAACGACTCTCGTGAAAATAATATTAAACAGCATTTACTGTTAGCCATATAATTCAACATCGCGAGGAATTCCAAACGAAGATTCAACAAAATCATCAACGCCTCATAATTCTTAACGCCATGCCAAACTCACAAAACAATCACTGAGACACCGTCGTGACAATGACCTATATAGGGCCTGCAACCCAATTAAGTTGCCCTTATTAGGATAGACCTGTGCTCTAAAAGGAATTTCGTATGGATTAAAAAAATAAAGGAAAAGTTTAAAAGTGCTGTACACTTTTCATAAAAGTTAAAATTATTTTACCACAAGTTCCGTAATATAGAAAGAATAACCGGTGAAAGACTCCTTCGAGTCCATGTTCTTTCTAACATCGTACTTAAATAATGTTACGTTAATGATTAATAACATATTAATAACAATAGTTAAAATTAATATTAATGATAAATAATAATTTATAACAAACTACTAAAAATCTAGTTGACAAGTTTAAAAACGTGTTAATTCTTGCTACAACCCGTAAAAATATGTGCGATAGCTCATTCGATCTGCAATAACATCTAGAGAGTTGCGAAGAGTTTCAAGCACACAGATAAACAATTGCAAAAGTCATCAACAGCTAAATGTTTCAAAGAAATTGTGTGTTCCTAAAGAGGAGGAATTCAGTAAACAAAATACAACTTTCAGAACTTCATCTTTATAAATAATATAGTTTTATTGACAATTAGATATTCGTTAAACAAAAGCTTCTGAATTTATTTCACTTTATGAATACCTTTTTACAACTATACTCAATGCATATCTGAACGCCTTGGTCTGAAACATTACGTAAATGTAAACAAATCACAAATTTATTTCAAAAAATAAAGACGTAAACATTTAAGGTAAGCAAGCAATTATCTTTATTCTGGCCAATTTAAATTTACAAACACTATCAATAACAACGCCCAAATATTTCAAGATAAACAAGCTGGGTCCTATTTATTTGTGTGTTTATTATTGTATTTATTTGTATTTCTGATCTATGAATTAACTATAGTTACTTCTCTCAAATGTTTCTCTCATAAAACATTGATTTATCACTGACGCTAAGACACACTGTCACACGTTTATCGTTTTGAATAAACGTAAAAAAATAAATATATTTTATAAAAAGTAAAAAATACATTTTAAAGCACATTAAACTAAAAAGTGAAAAATAATCCTTAATATGAGCTCAAAAAAATAATGAACAATGACGAAAAATACTAGTATTATTGTGGAAAAAGCGTGGGGCGCTTTGTGCCACATTTTTCGTATATAGAGCAACCCACGCTTTTTCCACAATAATACTAGTATTTTTCGTCATTGTTCATAATTTTTTTGAGTACATATTAAGGATTATTTTTCACTTTTTAGTTCGGTTGATTGGTAAAAATTTGTAATTTTTAATAATACAACAATAGATGAATTATTAATAATGCTTTTTACTGTTACTAAATTCTATTACTGTTTTGTAATATATAATAAGCCACTCGCTCTCACGCAGATGATACGTGACGAAATTATTCGATCCTGGCGATCCTGATCAGGATAAGAGGATAAACTTATCAAATTATTGTATTGTCATTACTCCTTGATACGTACGCAAAGTTTCTAAATATTCAGACTTATTGAAATTGGTGAAAATTAAGCTCGAAGATTCAGTTACATATATACATACATACATAGTTAGATACAACCCAAGCTTATAAAAGCGTGTTCAAAATAAACAGAAGCTAAAATACATAGCAAAAGAAAAGATTTCCACATCACGACCAATTTGCCCATCATTGGACAGGAAACATTAGGTAATTTAGCACTCTAATACCACGGATGTATTTCTATAGGGGATTAATTTAACTTAGCTTAACATTATAATCGTGAGAAGTTTTAAAATTTGGCAATGTCGGAGCAAACACGCATTGAGATAAGAAAAAAACGCGGGAACGTCGCGAGAGCTCCGAGCTGCTTACCCTCGTTCCATTGAAACGACCTGTTTAGGCGGCGTAGCGTTTTCGACTACAAATTAGCAAACGAGATCGATACTCTTATGACTTCGCAAACAGACGGAGGTTATTTTGGGCGATTGCGTCCCATTTGTAAGGTTAAAGTCGATCGGTCGAGAGGCAGACTCACGCCTTATTATGCCTTTTTTGTTGATGTGAAAACTCGTATAGGTACTTCGAGCGATCTTCGGATGGACGTACAATCTTAAGAATTCGCGTCACGGCATCAGCGACATGATAATGCAGTACGTATTCATTACGCAATAAAATAGAAGGAAGACTTTTTTATACGGTTTTATAGTAAAGCAGCAGATGTGAAAACTTCTTTATGCAAGTTCGGCAATTTTTTTTTGAGATTAAAATCTCATGATTTCGCGTCACCAACATACTAATGCTAACAGTAAATATCAAAACTTTTTGTCTATGTGGAAATTACACTTTTAAATTTTATTCAATTGCAACGTTATTGTTGTTTTGTTTACGTTAAAATGCATAAATTTTGCAATTCAAACTTTAATATGCACATTGACATTTATTTCAAATTAACTGGACTTGCACAGCCTATTATGCGTTTTAAACTGACTTCAAAAAAGCAGGAGGTTCTATGTTCATCTGTATCTTTTTTTATGTATGTTCAGCGATAATTTTGTTAATTGATTAATTTGGACTTTTTTTGTTTGAAAGGGTAATACTCCCAAGGTGGTCCCATATACACCAAATCACGATCTGGTAATGGGATCTCAGCGAAATTGAGGGGTACCCTCAAAAATTATAGACACGTATTCACTGTATGTGCCTATAATTTTGGAGCTATTTTTTTTTAGTTATTCAAGTTTTTACGCTCGGTAGTTATTATTTCATGTTGCTGAGCTGATGATCGAAGCGACAACACGCTTTAACGGTAAGAAATTCTGGTATCTAGTATCGTATAGTAATCTAGTATACAAATGAAAATTGGTTACTTACTAATCTACCTACATATTTTCATTCTTTTCTAAAATTCCAACGGCCTAATCTTAACAGGTGCACACATCGGAACTCTTTTTTACGATAACCGTAGAAATAGAGTGAATTGATTTAATGCAGAAGTGAATGAAAATGTGGTAATAAATAATATAATTTATTTAAGAATATTTTTTCACTTCAATTTAAGAATGGAAAGACCCTGGAATGAATACTAGTGCACAACAAATTATGGGTCGGTACTGCTTTTCTACTTCTTCTGAATAAAAATAAAGGAGTTGTCTGGCCAATATTATTAACCATAATCCTCATGCAAAGTAGCTAAATAGACTATAAAGTTGATAACTAAAGAATGTGGAATAAAATATTTTTTTCAAAATAAAAATAAAACCGCCTTAGAAAATCTATTTAAATAATTGTTTAAACAGTCTTCAAAACAGCTAGTTATTTGCAACTAGCTAAAGCGGGCAAAATAACATAAAGTCTATAAACATAAATATGAATGTGAATTTATTCATAAGTTAATGTACTTTTTTCAGTTTTAAAATACGCGGCTTAAAGCTTAGAAATTAGGGCAGATAGATAACAAGTTTCGAAATTAATAAACCGTAAAATGAAAGAACTTAAAGAAAAGCTTAAGTACCTGAATGCACGAAAATGAAATGCAGAAAAAAAAATCCAATACACACAATTAATGGCATTTATGGAATACTACACGTAATTCTTTCTTTTCGTATTATTTCTATACAATTATATAGCTATTCACATTTTCATAAAAATCGTCTGAAAATGTAAAGAGCGACGGACAAGACAAAATCACCAGGGCTCCTTTGACTGTAAAATCCTAAACACAATCTGAAGGCACTGCCAACGGAAAGAATAATTGCGAAAGGTGTTCTGGTTCACACTCACAAAAGGTAAAGTACTCTACTGCGATATATGCTATTTTATGAGCCCTTTCTAGTACTGCATGATTTATTAAAGTTCATCGAGTGATTGTTTCACCGTGACTCTACATCTTGGATCTATTTGACTAATAAATCTATGGCCCGAATTCCCGCTAATCCAGAATTGTCAAGTAATCTTTCGCGTAAAGCTACTATTTTCCTAACGAGGAATTACTTTTATTTCTTATTATTAAATAAACGAAATAAAACTGCTGCTTATTTTACTTAACACATTGCATTCCATAGTACAGCATTATTATTATGAGTAGCTAATACAATAGAAATAAAATACCGAGTAAACTATGGGGTGGAACATCTGCCGCATATAGCTCTGAACTCCTGATACACGGAAAATAAAATGGCGTTTCCCATACGATCATATGATCAGCTTATCATGTATTATTTTGTGTTTGGTTTGTGTTTTCCTGTTTGACACGTATTTAATACAGAATGTTACAGTTTTTTTTTTAACAGATAAATAATTGGACAGAGTCCCTCACTTAAATATTTGATTGTTGCTATATATAATAAAAATACGCCTTGTTTTGAGTTACGAGACATGGTCAACTTATACAATTACAGTTTTATAAATAATATTCACAACAAATTGATTGTCGTATATCATTATTTTTTAGTATCGGCAACACTGTTCAGTAAATTTGCCAATAACTATATAGCAAATAATGTTACTGGTCAAATTTTAACCTACAGATCAAAACCTACAGGGTACTTTCCGTAAACTCAGTATCTTAAAATTTGGTACGAAGCAACGTCTTATAGCACAGATAAAGAACAAATTGCGAAAACCATAAATTTTTAGTTATATCATATAAAATAAATATTTTTTTAAATTTTAAACTTACTACACCTTTCCTCACGAACGCGTAGAGGTATTAAATTGAAATTCATATCAAAGACTCGGGTCTACAATACCTTTAAGCTGTAACAAAATCAAACTTCTATGTGAACACAATCAAAAGAAAAAGGAATTTAAGCCGCAATTGTAACTCGCAACTACTCGCAAGGGAATCAGAACCTAAAAGGTACTTTTAGTCGTTCTAGAATCTTGAAATATAGTTCGAACCAATTTCTTATAGCACAGATAAAGGAAAAATTGGGGTAACTATAAATTTTTTGTTACATCATATAAAATAAATATTTTTTTTAATTTTAAACTTACTACACCTTTCCTCACGAACGCGTAGAGGTATTAAATTAAAATTCATATCAAAAACTCGGGTCTATAATACCTTTAAGCTGTAACAAAATCAAACTTCAATATCAATACAATCAAAAGAAAAAGAAATTTAAGTCGCATAATTCGAAACTCGCAACTACTCGCAAGGTAATCAAAACCTAAAGGGTACTTCCAGTCGATCTAAAATCTTTAAATTTGGCAAGAAGCAACGTTTTATACCATACATAAAGGAAAAATGCCAAAAACCTTGAATTTTTAGTTATTTCACAAAATATGTTTTTTTAATAATTATAAAATTATTACCCTTTTTCTCATGAACGCGTAGAGGTATCAAGTTCAAATTCATATCAAATACTTAGGTCCAATTGCCTTTAAGCTGTGAAAAAAAAATATAAACGTAATTGTAGGTACCGCATTGACCGCGACTTTTCTCTAAGTATGAGAAAACTTAGAGAAAAGTCGCGGAGGGGACAACATTTTATCGCGTTTGTACGTGGCAATTTTAAGGATGCCGTAAAAGATGGATCATGTAAAAGATATTATTTATATAACCCAGGCGATGCAAACGGCCATTGTGAATGTAACTGTATATAGGTCAGCACAATGTCAAATTAATGTTGCAATAGAATGCATAAATACAACAATATATGGCAGCAACCTCAATAGGTATATTTCATGTTCTCGTCATATTGATGTGGGACACTTCAATATCGATTTTAGAATGAATGCCCAAAATGGAATTTTCACATATTTACCATCCATAAACATGTTTCCATTAATAAACACTAGCACTACAAGAAATAGTACAAGATAACGTTTTTTCGAACTTCAATGTTCAATGTGGTACTATTCATACTACTATACGTACTATTCTTTTTTCAATCACCATTTACAGATCTGGTTCAAATATAATATTCAATTAGTATTTTTGAACCATATTTCTAAATACAAACTAAAAAACTTTGTAAATAAATAACTTTGATAAAAGAATTTTTGCAAGACTGCTGCAAGGCTAGTGTAGGTATTTGAGTTATATTATAAAATAAATGATATGTGTTAATATAAAATAAAGGATTACTGAAACGATAAAGAGACCTTTGTCTTAAATTTACACTCCCCCAGATTTCCACATTGTAATGTTATGCATTTCATTTTACAATAAAAATACCATAACTTTGACTCGATTGTCGTGATGGATGAACTTTTACTTATATACTTATAGATTTGTACGGAACTCTTAGTGTGCGAGTCCGACTCGCACTTGGCTGGGTTTTTTTTTTCTTAGCATTTTAGAGAGGCAAACGAGCCACCAGAGGACAGGTGGCCACCACCGCCCATGGACACTCGCAACTCTAGTGTAGTGACTAGTGCGTTGCTGGCCTTTTTGATAAGAATAGAGTATCAGATAGAGGGAGGAGTTGGGTGACGGAGAAGGAGTGGCACTATGAAGACGGAAGTAGCCCACCGAAACTTTCATTCACTTGACCGAATTCAACAGCGAAAGCTGTTACTTAACATCCGTATACTGTGAGAGTGTGATATCTCACCGTTTGAGACCGGCCCGCTTCGTGTTGCAGCCAACAACAGCATGGCTACGAAATTATGTTACTCTACACATTTCAACATTTACTAAATACAGATATTAAAAACTGTGACGATTACATACAGTGACAATCTTTAGGTACTTACATAAATGCGTAGAAAATCTGAGAATAGACAGAATCAGGTGAGTATTATTAAAACTAATTTCTTAAATAAGCGAAATTTATGTATTTTTGATATTGTAAATAATTAGGTATAAATCTATTTTAATGAAAATTTCACTGTATTTATAAAACAGATTTAGTCTTTATTATAACAACAAAAAGCCTTATAATTTTTTAGCAATACATAACTTATAAAAAGTGTCCGTTCCTCTAACTGGATTTTAAGGGTAAGTATTCATTATTTGGAATGCAGGAAACAATTTTCCGTCACTTTTGGCGCTTAGCCGAATAATATACGGGGCCAGAGCTGTATCCTTTGATCACATTCATTCCGCCGTTTCAGAGTTTGTCCGAACAAACACACAGATATTTGGTTTATATAAATTTTGTCTTCACTATTGTTGGTTTGTTTACTGATACAGACACACATTCTAAAATGTTTGCGTATTTTTATATGAATTCACGGTATAGACAATGTGCAAAAATTGTCATTGATAATTTTGGTGCAGCACATCAATAGACAGACTTATTATAAATACGGAAAAAGTGTACCGTTTTTGTCAGGGGCGTGCGTGTCAATTATATTACTATCCCTTTTCGTTTCATAATGGACGTCTACATTCTTTCTACACAACCCTTTCTACTTGACTTGTATGACGTCATACAAAAATATGGCCATAATGTCTTGTATGACGTCATACAAGTCTAAATAGAAAGAAGTGTGTTGTTAAGTTATTGCTCCCTTTACGCTATCTTCACTCTGAGGAACTAATTACAACTTTTTTTTTATAAATACCAAGCAGCATACGACTATTAAATACGCCGAGAATAATGGTTTCATAGTGACAGCTAATAGGAGAAATAATTTTTATGCAAGTTACTACGAAAGACAGGTAGAATTATGGCTATGTAATCCGACTAAATATCTCTAAAGCAAATATTCTCTAAGAATCATATACTTTTATTCTCTAAAAATCACATATTTAATTCAAACGTCTGACTCTTCGCTATTATCCGTGTCTATACAAATTTGGACAAACACAAATACACCCTTTAACTCACTACAATTAAATGACTTCATTTTGAATGCATCGTCTGGGACTTCCTAAATTTTTTAAACATCCAAAATACTTCTATAGAATCTAACACGTATTGATATCAACACAAAAAGTTATCACGGTAAATAACGCAAAATCTCCCTTTCGAATATACGTATTTGTCAACACCGCAAAACATGATAAAAATTGCGTCGGAAATTCCAAGCGAGGTTTGCTCTGCACGTACAATGCTTCTGCATTGTGTGCAGCATGAATGGAACGCGGCCCGTGGGTTGTCGCAACGCGGTCCCTACCATCATAATATTTTCTCATGCAAATAAAATGCATCTTTACATATGAGTTCCTGAAGCAGTCTGAAGAATGTGTCAAAGTACGGTTTTCAACGTTGTAAGCATTGCCATTTCATTGTTCGTATTTACGTGCTGTACCCAACAATCCGTTTGGTGGTGCATGACAGCAATGATGCTGAATCGAACCAAAAAAAAATATAGATGGCAACGTACCAGGATCGGAACCGAAAATGACACAGCGTTCTAAAACTAGAACACAACTATAATCAAAACCGAAAATAGCTCGAGACAGGAACCAAGAGAAGACTAGGGATCAAAGCCGAGAATGGAATCAACATCTGATTCAGGACATATTCTGAATTAAGAGTAAATCAGAATTAAGAGCAAAATGGGAGGCGAAACAAGAATTGAATCTATTTACTTAAAAGATAGAAGGTATTTATTTCACGTAAACGATTCCGCGAGCACAAGTCAATGGTTATACAAATATTTTATATAATTATTTAATAGCCCTTTAATCCGACCCCGGTCTTGTTCTCAATGTCAGTTTGTACCATCCTCGATTCCTAACCCAGTTTAGATTTAGTTAGGTTCCAATTCGAATTCCGCTTTCGATCCCGGTCCCGCTGTCAATTCTGATATCTTCATATTCCGACTCCAATCACGATTTTGATTCCAATTTTGGTAACATGGTCGATTACAAAAAAAAAAAGCATAAAACATATTATCACATATTTTAACTGTGCAACAATTCTCATCGAGATTAGTCGAACCTTACTTAAACTATAAAAAAAACTTATAGACAGACAAACGTACAGACACACAGTAGCCTATAATTTTCTTAATCACATGTTCTGACTGTACATTCGTTTTTATCAATATCGGTCAAATTGTTTTTAAGTTATAAAAGAACATACAGACAAACCAAAATACAGACAGACAGGCAGATATAGACACACAGTATACTATCATTTGCGCAATAACATTCTTAAGTTATAAAAAAACATGCAGACAGACAAACAGATACACAGTAGCCTATCATGTGTTCTTACAGTTCTTACAGTATTCCAATTTTCGTCCCGATCGGTGAAGCCGTCCTTGAATTATAAAAGGACATACAGACAGCAGATAGACCGACATAAATTTTAATAAATTTGAATGATAGAATTGAGGTCAGTTACTCATTAAACAAAAATAAATGTGCAGACAGACGCCATAGATTTATATAGTAGTCCCAGTTCCGATTTGGACAAACCTGGGGGGCAAATGTATTAGTATTTGCCCCCAGATTCAGATACACAGATCAAAACAAAATATTAGCTATATTACTGGGAAATAGAATAGCTTTCTACGAGTTAAGGAGTTATTAAAATCGTCTTTAAGGAATATAAATTGATAGTTGAAGTCGGAGATAAATATTAACACCCTAATTTACTCAAGATTAGTTCAAATTACTATTAGTGAAAGAATTCTTAGAATCGGTTTACTCGTTCAGCTTATTAGTGCAAATACGCGGATGAAACCGAGACAAATGCTAGTTTTTTGTTTTAGAAACCTTTCCGGATATGCGTACAACAAACATATCACCAAAGTTTCGCCGTAATCGGATGAATAGATTAGGCACGCATAGGGGACAAACATACAAATATTGATTTTCATTTACAAAGATAAGTTAAAAAATCATTTTTATGCAATAGAAGAACACTTTAGAAACTCCCATAAGAACATCAAATGGAAGCAAGGACGGCATATGGGTTGTTAATATAAGGCACTGTGGCTGTGAAAAGGCACACACGGAATTTAGAGCAAAGAGCGAGCAACTTCTGGTGGAAGAATCTAGACTTGTCTACGCGGTGCTGTACTTCCTCACCCAGCCGGTCATGCGACGCAAGGCGGAATTTCGCTAGCCGCATATTAGCTGCGAGAGGCCGTCAATATAGAAGGCATGTCTGAATCAGCAGGTAAGTCATTCCAGAAAATATTCTTAGGCTGAGCTGCCTTCGCCGTCCAAGCGATCCAGTAATAAAAGGTAGGAACCTCGTCGCCCGTACCAAGTTGTAGTCGGAACAGCCGTTCGGCGCCCCTAGTTCAGAACCAGCTGTCCATCATCACTTGAATCGTCCAACTGTACAGCGTACCGCTGGGACGTCTTCCTTTACGCCGCTTCGGAGATCGTCACCGACAGTCCCCCGAGCTGTCTTTCCTGAAGGTCTGAGAACCCTTAAACTGAAAGACGGGTGGAGCCCAGGGCCAGCTCAAATCAGAACATTCTTGAATTGATGTACCTGACCTTATAACCCGAAAAACACATTTACTTACTTAAACAGTATTAAATAAGATTAGGAAAGCTTATTCAAATTAATATATAAATTTAAACGTTCTAAAAAATATAAGACAAATTCTAATTATAAAAAATTTAATACAATAAAAAAATATATATTTACATAGTTCTACAAAATTTTACGAAACAAAGTTGTGGGATTCCACGTCGTCAAAGTCTGCAGGGACAGACTTTTTCCTTTTCCGTTTTTGTATCCAAAATAAAAGCAAATGTAGTGCTTCATTTTCGGACTCCATTTAAGTTACTGCCTTTTGTGCGAGATATACAATCGTCAGCAAGCATCGGCGTTCACAATCAAGAACTATGTACGGTCGACGGATGCCATCGCGGAATCCGACGGCAGGTGACTTCAAATGAAGTTGGTTTCTACTGCAAAGACGTCCGTCCATACAAGTCTGACAAATATCGAGTCGGGCAATTTAAATTTTAAATTAACCAGTGACACCTCGTTCGGTGGTACTTTTTCCCACATAGATTGCACTCGAGAAACAAACCGATTCACGATTACAAATGCATAATTTATTCTTTATTCCTCTATACGGGGGATGAGTGCATTGCACGCCGGTATATATATTTGTGATCACAGGGAGACAAGGATTCATTCCGACGAATTAGGCATCGGATTATATTTCTATGTAAAAAAGACTTAATAACGTTACTGCCGTATCATTTTCATTAATATTAACGAAAAATAATGTGAAAACACTCGATTTTTTCGAAATATGAAACTTCGTTTTAATCAAAATGTCAAGATTTAAACCGCTAATACTGAGAAAATCATAATAAATAATCTTCCTGTACCAGTAATTCTTACAAAAAATATAAATAAACTCTAAATTATAAACTAAGTTCGTTACTGCTTACTAGATCCTTTATTCCTTAAAATTTATAAAAAAATATGAAAATGATTTAACTGACTTCTAATTTATAATTTTAATAGCCATAAAATTTATCTTTCAAACCACGAAAAATAAAGCACTCTTGTCAACATCAAAAGCAATGGTTAAAAAAAAAATAATGAGTAATAACAAAATAATGTTCAGATCAACTTGACATAATAACGTCAGAAGTAACGAAAAACAAAACCGGCCAAGAGCATGTCGGACCATGCTCAATGTGGGATTCCAATGTGGCTCAATGCAAAGAAATATACTACAGATGAAAAAACAACATTGTTACACTGTTTTCCATGTTTCCCGCACATAATAGGTATAAGCCCTTTAGTCACCTATACTAGAGAAAAAAGTAGGCATGTCAACTATTACTCTTAAAATATCTAAAATAAAAGCGTATCTTTATGGCACTTACGTCCTTTTGTTGAGAAGCGTAGTTTTTCGGCAATAACTCAAAAACAGTATATCCGATCACGTTCAAAATAATTATCATTGAAAGTATTTATTAAGCGTTAGTTTTGTATTTTTTTTTTTTCATATTTTTGGGACATAAGGTTTAAAAAATAAAGGAGGGGGACACAATTTATGCAATTTCGGAGCGATTATTTCAGAAAATATTCACTTAATCAAAAAAGTTGCTTAAAAACTTTAAAGTATTTTTAAAAGAATTATCGAAATATATGCCACTAATTGACATTTAGTGAAAAAAAAATTTTCAACTTCTGTTACATGTGGAGTGCCCCCACTAGAAATAACTAGTTTTGTTATTTAACTGGCAAACTAAGTAGCGACTTACGAAAAACACTTTATATACTTCGAATTTCATCAATATACATCTTGTAGTTTTTAAGTAAAATGCCTGTGGCATACGAATGGACGAACGAAAGAACAGACGGACAGACATGACGAAACTATAAGGGTTTCGTTATTACCATTTTGGCTCGGAACCCTTACGATGAAAAATTTTCGCACGATTATAGTAAAACTTTTTTGCTTGGTGTCATAGAAAATATTACGACTAAACTAAAAATCAATAAGTCATATTAGAATTTAATAATAGGGATACTGGGGTCTGGGCTATAATTGAAAGAGGTCGTTCGATATTTATTAATAACTTATTTTTAGATACAGTATATAAAAAAATCTCCACATGAGAAGATAAATTTCATGGATATTCACCCGGGCGGAACTGGAAACAGAGCTAGTTAATAAAAATTGACTATAGCTGTCACGCAATACACTTTACACAATACTCTTTAAGTTCCATTAAAGTCAAAGTGAGTGTGGTTCTCCAATAAGAACCACAAAATGCATCTAATAAGTTTTATTTCAATAAAAAAACCTTTGGCCGTCACAGGACGCCCGAAAAATGTGAAACATTTAAGTTAATATTAGAATTTATAAGTAATAAATGCCAATAAAAGTAAATGTGTAGTAAAATAATAAAAAATAATAAAGTTTGTTAGTAAAATCAATACACCCTTCTTATTATTGTAAATATAACAATAATAAGAAAATATTTATAAATAGAAAACATATTTCATTGAATAATATATCACTGATTCTAATTCTTTTACAAATTCTGTCAATTAAGTAGTAATAAAAATAAATAATGTCAAATCAATTTTATTAACCTTAATAATAAAAATTATAAGAGGGTTACGTCAAAGTATATAAAAAATATAATAAATTCTTTTAAAACATCTTAAATTCTATGTCCAATAAATCAATGAAATCATTTAAATAACGAATTAATTTCGAACTTTATTTTGGGGACAACAATTTCAAAGTATACACAAAGGACATGGAAAATTTATGTAATAAAACAAATTTAAAATAAAAATGTAATTATTTATAAAAAACTTATTTATAAAATACATTAAAAAAAATCATTTCATTTTGCTCTCTCATTCGCACCCTTGTTGAAAACAACCAATACAGTCCCTTACACGACAATAGAATCTGTAATGCCTTATATGTAATCTATCTGAAAAAAAATTTTCAGATAGAGTTAAATTTGAAATCTACATGTAAGTCCATCATAGCGAGGCTTCTTTATTGGACTTAATGGGATTTTTTATGTCATTTGTATTTGTGTGGATCCTATCTACACCTTACCTGTATGTCTGTATTTGTTCTTATCGTAAGTCCATGTGGACATAAAAACCAATATGGATTTCCAAATACGAAATTTCGAATAGAAAATGTTTTTAATGCTTTTAAATGACAACTCTATAATCGGAAAAAATAATTTATTCTATACGTAAATCCAGATAAGAACTCTGTAGACATATAAGTTCCATTAAACTTTCCGTTTTTTTTCTTAGAAAGTTTTTATAGGTATGGATACGGACTTGCAGCGACAAAAGCACATTAGGTCCCAATACAATTATTTCTTATTGGAATCTGTAGGATTATTTCAACAGGGACGTCTCTCCTGTGCAGCATACTTATGCATTGATATATATATCGCTTGTGTAACGTTACGCTTCGCGATCACCACGTATCAGCCTCTCAATATCCTCACGCTGACGCGCTTATATGTGTTTCACATCGAAAGCACCCTGTTTTTAGGAAGTAAAATATTGTACTTCCTACATACTCAAACAATCAATCATGTAGATCAAAAATTATGTAGAATTCTTAGCAAATTGTTTGAATTTATTTGTCCATATTTGAGACAAGTACGGCGACAAGCAGATACAGGTGCAAGGATGAGTGAATAAACAAGGATGAAAAGGTATTAACATTTCCTCAAATGCCTTTGAATCACAAAAAGCCGAGTTTGAATTTTCTAATCACGGTGAACTGACCTGTGACTTAAACTGAAAATGAGACAACTATTCTCACACTTGCCACCGAATGGTTGAAGGGCCGTAATGGGTGAACGTAGAACGCTAAGATTTTGACGTAAAACGTTGTCACTAAATAAAACAATTTTGCATCACAATAAATAAAGTACAATCTCTATTGCTTTTGAAAATATTCTCCACACTTTTTCATTCGTTCAAACCATTTTTAAAAACTTAAGGACTATTGGTCTGAGGGCATGTTTTGCACGTGCTGGTTGAAAGCTATCACAACCTCTTCTGGCCCCGTAAATGTCAAACCTCTCATCAAATCTTTGATTTTTGGTAAAATAAAGGAATCACATGGTTCTAGGTCTGGACTAAATGAAGAATGGATCACGAGCTTTACCTTTTCAGAAGTCAAAAATGACGTCTTATTCGCGATGAGCGGGAAGCATTGTCATGGTGCAACAGGATGCTAATTCTTGGTCGTTTTTCCCTAACTTTTTCTAAGACACTGTGCAAACAAATGGAGGTGTACAACTCAGACTTAACTCTCTTTTGTTCGTCAAGTGGAACCATGCAGACAGGACCCGTCTTGGATAAAAAAAACGCAATCATTTTATTGCCTACGTTTCTCGCCTGCCTCAATTTTGTTAGGTTGCTGTTGCCTTCAACCACTCGTACAGAAGACTGTTGCTTTCTTTCCGGCATATAACAATATACCCATGTTTCATCTCCTGTCATGTTATATACGACATTTGAACGTCCGTGATCGTAGTTTAATAACATTTTTTTACACCAATCAACTCGTATCTGTTTATGTTCGGAGGTGAGTTCATGAGGAATCCAACGGCAGCAAAATTTTCTAACTTTTAAATGTTGTAAGATTTTTTAAATTTGGCTCATACCAATCCCCAAACATCCTTGAAACTCCTCACAGGTGACACGCCGCTGAAGAGGATATGAACGCTGCGGGTCACGGGGGTGATGACAGCGCTCTTCTGACTGGGTGATAGTTCAAAAATGAAGCCTCCTTTTTCTTACAGGCAAAAGCGGGCGGCACTGGGTCAGCACTAGATATTTACAGTCCAAGCGACAGCTTATGACTGATTAAATGGGACGTGCGCTGGCGCTTAGCGCTCCGGTCCGAGCGCAACCCCTACCTCTTAAATGCGCATTACCGACTCAGTGCTCTCTTTCGCTCTGTTTATTTTTATTTTTTACAATAAATGATATTATATAATGTTTTTAGTAAAATAATAATTATATCTAGTTTGTTCTATTCGGCTTGTGAACACTTTCTCTGTCTTTTTATTATTTTCTGGGCAACTATTACTTATTTAAGCACAACCATTTATTGACGTGATAACGTCTTATAAATCGATGAACGCCGGCTGCACTCCCGAAAAAGCATAACTCATTGTCGCGTTCCGCCTTAGCCGAACGTGCGAGCGAGAGCGCGGAACAATAGAGAGGCACGATCAACCTAAGCGTTCGGCTTGTGACGCATCTATCTCTCTTCCACTCCATCGGCCGATGCGTCCAAATAAAAGAGAGACAGCGGTAGCACACAATCTACACGTGAACTGTTTTGTTAACTGTTTATAAAGTGAAGTGAAAAGTCGATGTGGTTTCCAGTCTTTTGATGTGATAACGTTTTATAAATCCATGAACGCCGGCTGCATGCACGAAAAAGCATGTCTCATTGTCGCGTTCTGCCTGAGCCGAGCATGCGAGCGAGAGCGCGGAACAAGCGATAGAGAGGCGTCCTAAGCGTTTGGCTTGTGACGCATCTATCTCTCTTCCACTCTATCGGTCGATGGAGTGGTAGAGAGATACAAAATAATGATAATTATTTTGTATCTCTCATGATAATACAATTATCATTACTAGATGACACAAAATAATGATAATTCAGTGATAATAATCCAATTCAATTCATAAAAGTATGCAATTTTTCATCAATATTTTATTATGACGTTATCACGTAAAATTATAATCCATAAACTGACTACACACAACCATTTTTTTTATCAAGCCCCACGGTCTTACATATTAATTTCGTTAATTATTTACCTATACGTATTTACAATTGTCTGATTTAGCTATTTTATTTGATCCAGCATTATCGGCTGGCAACTATCTTATACAAACGTAAAATTGTTTAATGAAGAGCGGGCCGCTACATACGATGGTGATGGCTGTCCGTTTCAGCCGGTTTTCTTCAATTAGTTGCCTAACAGTAGCCACATTTTCCTCAGTGATCGCGGTTGAGGACCGACCTTCGCGAATTTCATCATAGAGGGAAACACGGCCACGATTAAATTCTGCATACCATCGCCTTACAGCGCTCAAATGAGTTGCTTTTTTAAACAAAAGCGTTTTGAAGACGAGCAGTGCAGTCTTACGGAGACAATAAACTTTTAAAATCATAAAAAAATCATCGTCCGAAAATCTTTTCACGTTAATTCCATTTTTGCTATGGACGACGAACTTCAACTTTGTGTTAAAAACAATTGACACGCGACGCCAACAAGATATTTTAATCAATGAATGAGTTTATTATGTTTTAAAAAATATAACATTCGAAATTCAAAAATTTATGAACGGCCAGGAGTGCAGAACTTTCAATGTGCTATATGTAGCAGGCGCGGATCCAGCCCTCAAAAAAGGTTGTGCTCAGTTTCTCAAAATTCGGCCAAGTGCGAGTCGGAGCATAAACTCGCTCATGATCGATATAGTGCTTTCCTACAAAGATGTTTACAAAATATATAACGCCCTGACCAAAATCTTGTGTACGTTTAGTGTACGTTTCCATCTAGGCAAAGCCGTGGAGCAAACACTAATAAATTAATGAACCTGTAGATTGTTAGATTGTTCGCTCACGAAAATTATAAATGTAAATGTGTGTTTGCTTGCTCATCACAATGTCTCATTTAGACTCTAAACTACTGAACTGATTTTGATGAAATTTTTACAACTTCAAAAGATATCAAATTATATACTCTAGTATACCTTTTATATTAAATAATTTTATTTAGGTGCTTACTTAAATTACAAATTCGAGGGTGCTTTCTTTTTTTTGGTAAAATGTTGATAATTTTATAGATATTCAGGTTCACATCTTTGTGTGTATTTATGAAAGCTAGTCCGAATAATCTTTCCTGTGCCATTGAGGCATGCAATCAAGACTTTGCTTTGCGAAGGTAGAAAACGATCTCTAGTGTAGCTACGCTGATCGGAAGTTTCCAGTATTTGTAAGAAAATTTTTATGTCAGGGTCCAATTCTTGGTCTCATGATTCGATGAAAAGAGCTACAGTCTCTGGTATGGCGCAATTGTTTTCATATTCTCTTTTCCATTGGAGCATCTAGAGTCGGTATGCATTTATAACAGTTGATTCACTATCGACAATGAACGGTACATCTGAACCACTTTTCTCACCGTCTCGATATCGAGATATATGCCAGTCCTCATCACTAACATTCGGTTTAGGTGGAAAAACTCCAAATTGAAATAGGTCGAGTACCTTCGGAGACCATCTCTGCCGCAAATCATTAACAACGGAATCTAATAGAGGTGTGTAAATTTATTTCCGAAAGTACTCTTCTGCCTTTCGCCTGATATTTGGGCCTTATATTAAGGTCGACAAAACAATCAAAAATTCACCCTGACTGACAATAACAAAAAACTTTATAAAGTAAACTTTTTTTCGATTAAAGTTATCTATGTTTACTAACAGTACAGACTACTAGCGTCACCGCCACTCCACCAAAAAGGAAGGCGGCTCGGAAGGTTCGACAGCAATTTACATGTGCGTACGTTGTATGCACGCATACAACACACGCTTACTTTTAAATCAGTAGATGCTTGTGCATCCAGCGAATAGTCATCTATTTTTCCAATTCGTGTGCCAAAAAGAAACAGAAAATATGTTTGTCAAAAATGTGAGATGAGGTGCCAGCTTATCATCTATGATTAAGAGCTTTGCTTCGTTCCGAATCATGCATGATTCATTTTTAATTTTTATTTTAATAAGGCATTGGATATAATATCATCCTATCGATCCCAGTGAACTGTGAAAGTGTGACATCACAAGTCTATAAGGGTTGTGGGCATGCCCATTGTGCCCACAACGGTGGATCCGCGCTTGGTATGTAATGTAGTAATTGACATAAGATTGTCATAAGTGGTTTTCATACATAAATTGATAAAAATTTTAAAACGCCATCTAGCGGACGCAAGCATATTTTTATTACTGATAATATTCTTAAATACAAAAACGTAACCAACGTCGAAACTGAAACCAGATGGAGGAACTATTAGAAAATAAAACAAGTTGCTTCAACTGTGCTGGCTATCGCAGAACTATATATTCGTTTTTAGAATAAGTAAATTCCAAAAACAGTTTACAGTCAGATTATAAATACATATTAAATTGAGTGATCGGACATTTAGTA
Organism: Eumeta japonica; assembly: GCA_005406025.1. Lineage (NCBI taxonomy): Eukaryota > Metazoa > Arthropoda > Insecta > Lepidoptera > Psychidae > Eumeta > Eumeta japonica. Next base: position 379,720 of record BGZK01000290.1, read on the forward strand.
CATAACATTGTCGATAGATGGCGTTACTGATTTCATTTGATGTATTAAGCTATCAATTTGAACAGGACTTGTCAATGACCACGCGAGAGAAGCAACGACCGATTAGCTAGTATAGATTTTTCGTTGTATATGAATAAAAACTTTTAGCTTAGTAGTTGAAGAACTATATTTAAACATAGCTTATCAGAGTTACTAGTTAAATGTATAAAAGTGGCTCTCCATCGACCTCATTTTAATCATCTAAAATTTAACTTAGATATTTTGGGTGTAGTTTGAGTTTGTAATATTCCACCGATAAACGACAAGATGATCAGAATACGTAAATTTTAGATAAATATTTACATTTAGTTTCAAATTCATGATTTTTCCAAAATTGTGTCACTGCAATCTATAGTTAAATTTCTTCGCCTGATATATTAATCTGCATATTATTATAAAAAATGCTTCATTGCTGTATAGTCATTAACAGATCTGAAATTCACTCTCGATCAATGCAATTGATATCCAACTAATTCATCTCTCCAGACACATAAAAGGAAATGCAATACATGTATCCAAAACACATTTGATTCCTGATCATCTGATACCCGGAAGCCTAAAAGACGTAAACTTTGACTGAACAGGAGCATAACTTGTAGATTTCTCACCCATCTAACGCGTAACAACGCCTATCTACCTGATTAATAGAACCCATACATATTCCAAATCACTTCAAAGTAGTAGTCATACATTTTTAACATGCCTACAGTAATTTCAATGTTTATCGAAAATAGCAAGTATAAGGTCGGGGAAAAAGGTTTTCTCACATTTTGTATACAAATTCAAGATAATTTTTACATTTTATATACTTTTATATATAATATATATATATATATATATATATATATATATATATATACTATTTTGTTCAACAGCTTGTTGCTAATTTATAGGTAGTGATATAATCCCATTGCTGTAGAAATTGAGACTTCTGGTTAAATAAACCAACAGTCCTCTCTTGATGTTAACCTAACACTACCTAAAGGATTCTGAAGAGACAGAAACAGATGAAAATCTTAGGGTGCAAGGTCAGAGATATAGGGTAGATTCATTATCGCTTCACACCAAACTCTCCCAATATTTGCTAGTGACTAAAGATGTGTGTGGTCTAGCATTATCATGATGAAAAACCACACTCTTTCTATTGATAAATTCTAGCCATTTTTTCTCTACTTCTTACTAGTCTCATCAGCTGTTGGCAGCAGAGATCCGAATTGATGGTTTTACGCGACGGTAAAAGGGACCCAAGTAACGACCTTTTTTTATATATCCAGCTTTTTCCAAATGGGTCAAAACTGTTTTGTGGGTAATTCCCAGTGCTTCAGCTATGTCGTAAGAACTAATATGCCGATCTTTTTCTACTTTTTCCAAAATGGCATAGACTTTATCCGTAACAGATCGACCAGAGCGAGGTTTATCTTCAACATTTAAATTACCGGACTAAAAACGCTCGAACCAGTTTTGTACTACTGTTACTGCATTGGATCCATAAACGTCAGAAATTCTTTTCGCGACTTTTGTCGCATTTTTCCCTTTTTTATAATAAAACTTCAAAGTGTATCAAATTTCTACATTAAATTCACTCATTTTGGTGGACAAAAGAGCAAAAGAAAGATGTCAGGACAGCATATTTGTATTTTCTTTTCTTAAATGTAATCTATTTAATGGTATCAAAAGTAACCAGATACAAACAGCACAACCAAAGAGATTTTTATTGCAATTCTTTTTTTATAAAATATGAAAGAACTTTTTTTTCCCACCTAATATGCACAACTCGTTAAATCTAAAAATCACTTATTTCCTATCCTATAAATAGCATTGAATGTTAAATAAAACAAAAGGTTTAATGAGAAGTTCATTAATAAAACAACATTATCGTACTATATCTATTTTATTCCTTGACACAATACCAATCCTTAACTAAAGTCTAATAAAAACCGAGATATTCAGTTATGTGAAAGAATTTTTGCTTACAAGATGAAAAACATATTTTAATAAATTGCATTGTTAACAAATAGCGATACATATTTGCATATACATATTCCTATTTCCTTTTGAAACATTTTAAGAACTACTACTAAATAAATGCCTCCTATAAGCCGTTAATTACCTAATAGTACACTGGCAATAATAACTTACAAAAATTATATAAATTTTACATTTGAGCCGAGAACTGTTACACTTCACAAAAGAAGTGACTAGGAAGTATTGTACTCATTTAACAGACTAGAATCAGATTGAATTTAGATGGAACACAGATGAATCACCCGTGCGAAATCATCCAAAAAGTTTGATGTATATGGAATTGGCACATTGGCGCAGTACAGAGACACAATATTTAACGAACCCTATTTAAATGATAGAAAGTATGCAACTGCAAGACACAACAATAAAAATGTACAAAATGACATTTGAATCTAATCTTTTTCATTTGCACTTTTAAAAATGACAAGATAATCGGTTCGTTGGAGTTGAAACAATGGACTATGTAACGATTTACTAGTGATACCAACTTGATATTAAAATTCCTCATAATGATCAAAATAAATAAGTAATGTATGAATAAAGTTTTACAGAACATGTGACTCATTTACTTTTATGGGTAATATACATTTTAGCGATATTAATTATATTTTTGACATATTAAAAATGGTTCATAAAAAATGTGCAACAAAAACAAAACAATGAAATTATAAATTGGAAAATTCTTTCATTTGATAAATTTATTTCCATGTTTAGGTAATTCAACTTCTGTGTTATATGTTATCATAAATATCACCATTACACTAATAACGTTTTGATATCATAATTTGTAATAATTGAGAAATAATCCAATTTCATTGCATAGTCTTGTGAATCAAGATAAACATTTAATTCACCTATAAAACCGTTAATGTCTCTTTCTGGCTTCAATTTGCAGAATTTCACAACACAATTTATCATTTTTGTGCTTTCGTATATCCATGAACTTACTGATGAATATTGAATACTGACAGTTGAATAAAAAAATGACACCCCAGGAGATTGTTCAGGTGATCATGGGTTCTAAGTGTGACTTAGCTGAATGGAATAGGCTCATTAAGATATCTGTGGAGTAGAATAATTAAATATAGCAATAGAATTAATATAATAGTCAGACTTTAATGTGAGATTCGTAAATCAATTTTATGACAAAAAAAAAAACATTTACAGCCTCTATTATTATTATATACTATTTGAATAATGTAATTGTAATAAAATAAACAAGTATAATTAACATTTAATTTTTAATCAACATACTTTCACTGACACTTAGTAAATGAGAAAAGATGTAGCAATAATAAATTTTATAAAACACATAGATTTTAGTAATATAGATACACATTTTACACAAGAGTTTCTCAAAATCATAGAACTTGAATTGAATCTTATACAAAAACGTAGAATTTGTTTTGTCCATAAATAGAATTTTTGTAGATTCTAAACAGTAACTATGCTTTTAAGATAACATCCAAGCTTTTGCATTTTATTAAAAACCTTTATAGGTAAAATGGCATGTATTTGTGCACAATCATTTAAATCATAATCATACTTACAATTCATATACACCAAAATGGAAACATAAATAGAACCTATAACATACATATCACATTTCTAACACATTGAAAAAAAAATAAATGCAGATACATTTTATCATATCCCTTTTCGTTCAAAGAAAGAAATTGTAATTGCAAATTATTCAAGGAGGGAAAGCTAATTCTTACACATTATGAAATGAGATTCTACAACACATAAAAACCTACATTATGCATTATATTAAAGTTCTGAAATTCTAATTTAGATTCCAAATCGCAATTCGATTTTACAATGAGCACGACACACAACAGCTCTATAGTCCTAAAAATGTACTAAGTTGGAATCGGGGACCTATGTGTGGTGTAACTATTACTATGACGTGTAACACTGAAGACCTTAACGCTAGAAAGTAACTTCATATTTAGCCACATTTAGATAGTTATGTTTATTCTTGTATAACTACAAATTAAAGTCCTTGTTAAAGTATAATTTTTAAGGTATAATCTTGCACATTATTAATATAGAATGAGTTATTTTGCTTTTTATGTAATAAGACTTAAAATTTTCTCTACTATGTAAAACATAAGATTGTATATTTTAGATATGGCAAAAAAATATTAAATAGTAATACAATTTGTAAAGAAAAAAGTTGTAATACTATATGAAATATAAAATTATTTTTTAAACACTGGAAAAAAACTAAACATCTAATTGTTTTTCATGCTCTTTTATATCTACTACTTAAATATTATAAACTTCTTATATGAGATATAGAAAATTGAATAGATTTCTATGTTGTATGCAATATTTTTGAAAAGCAACATGTATTACTGATATAATTTTTTGTGCATACTGCATCTGCTCATTGCACCTAGGCAGACGGCGCGCGCTGGCTTTCGTAGTGCAGAAGCTCGGCCATGTTGTCGACGTGCAGCTCCTGAATATGGCGACCGGAGAATTGTGTCAGATGTGGAGTATCCGTTGAACGTTTCCTGACTGAAATAAAATAATTCCCTCCGCTCACAATGAAAATATTTACATAAATTCAATTTCACTATATATTTACTAAATAAGTCATTAAATAACACTTCAAATATGTCATAATTTCACGCGAATTTACACTTTATCACAAATTCGGAAGGTAGTTTTTCCTCAAGAAGAATGAACAAGAAACTTAGGGTAACTCTTTTCTAATTTTATCATACATAACTGAAATGAATACAAAAGTATTACCTAATGAAACATACTGCATGCAAATATAATGCTCTAAAATTTATATAAGCGCAAACCTTGTATATCCGCATGAGCTTTATTGAATGTGCACATACAAAGCCTCTAAGTTCATGACTGCATAGCCAACTAACATGTAAACACAGTTTATATTTATTTCCATTAAGGAATTTATGTCCATCAGTATTTCTCTAAAACACATCAAATGTTTTTTTTAATATAATAAGGGAACATACCTACACAAACCCCTTTAGGGGGTAGGGGGGTAAAATATTGTAAAAAATGAGTCACATAGTATGGATACATTCCCTAAATATTAACTGTTAAATTATTTATTAATTATTTGACATTGGATACTGTGACAAAATACGGTATCCAGAGTCCATTGTTTTATCATAAGATAATGAATCTTGATAATGAGTGAAATATTTAGTTTGATATATTTTTTAAGAATGGAAAATGTGACGTTTAAATTTATCATTATGTTCTTAGTTTTCCTTGAGCTTGTTTTATAAATTTTCAATGATACCTGATGATTAAAAAAACTTTTCCAGTGTTTTTAAAAGCAAACGAGTTATTCATAATAATTCACAGCTTTTTCATTTAAGCTCAAGTTTTCTCCCTTTTTGTCTCCCCACTTAAATAATACTTTTTTTAATGCTCAAGATATTGAAACTAGTAATTCAACGGAGTGAAACAGAAAGATTCACTAAGAACTGATGAATTGGAAAGATGAAATCTATAAAACACAATCCATGCAATGTTTATTTTAAACCTTCTTTCTGTTTGCTTATTGGTGGTCATTAACGTTTTTAAGTTTTATTTTTGGCCCAAGTGATAGTCACCTACAATGAAATATACCAGATATAAAGACAAATGCACAGATATAATTAATTTTTTTTTTTGTTGCGTGATTTTAAAAAAATTAACCTTTGTCTTAATAGAACCTTATAAAGGAAATATTGTGTATTAAATTACTCTCCCAATCACAATATCTACACTTAAAATCATAATGCAATGTTAAAATTTTAATCATCCATCAGTTGCATTAATGGGCATTAACTTTAATTTATTTTATAGTTTAGTTAGTTTGATTAGTAGCTTAGCTTTGACAGGTCTTTCTCACCCCACTGCTGAGGTAGTGACTGAATGGTCATTGTATGGTCTTAAAATGGAAAATTATCCAGTTCAAATTCTGACCATAAACAATTGAGCAATGAGTTTTTAACTTAAGTCTAATTAACAAATTGGTAACAATTACAGCCATTATCAGCCCTGCAAGCTTAGTGGGCCAATATGAAGCGTTCCGAATCCAAGCCCCTCAATAATTTTAAGTAAAAAGGTTGTAGGAGGGTATGCCTCTGCAGAGAGATTATACAAATTTCATACAAATTTTTTGGCTGTCATTTATATTATGTTTACGCAGATAATTTTTCATGGCTATAAATAGTATAGCAGTTTTCTTCAATGAGTATAATTCGGTAAGCATGACACGATTAGAGCTGATGGGATGGTCCTAATATTGCAACAGATGCCACAGGATGAAGGATCTTGCAAAAATATGCCGATTGACATGTCATGCTGCAAATTTGACTATAAATATTGACACTTCAGTGACATAATAATTTCTACTTTTCCCTTAATCCTACCTGGTAGTTAAAAAAATTTTGAAATTCAGTTATTATAGATATGCATACATTAAATTTAAGGTTGGGGTGCCTATTGAAAAAGTGTTTATTTATGTACAGTACATATTTAAATATAAGTTATAACAGAAATGGCTTTCAAAAAATTTAAAAAATTGAAATGAATGTATAAAGTGATGAGGAAACCGATAGAAAGTTTTAAAAAGGCAATAGAGGAGATCATTTGAAACTCATCGAACCTAATATATTAGGCAAAACATTAACGATTTCAAAATATCAGCTGTTTTAGATATTTTTACGATTCTGCCATTTTCCCTAAATTAAATCAATATAAATTGTTACAGCAGATATTTGACCATTAATCATTGTGTTTTCGTAATCTGTAATGTATGCATTATTTAACATAACACAAGAAAACAATCTGATCCTTGCAGTTTATTTTTATCTGGCAACAGTTTCTACAATTATTTTTTCATAACAAATTTTTTACTTTGATGTCTTTCTCTAAACAACCACCGCATGTAGATAGTTCTAATTATTTTAAAAACTTCTCTATGTTATCCCTTTTAATTAATATTATTAAAGCATGTATTGTTTTTATTTAAATAAAAACATTTGTGATATTTTGACTTAAAATAATTTTACTTAGAATTAAAAAACTGATCCTAACTGATGCTGGGTAGTTTGACAAGCCGTCTCTATCACACAATCGCATTTCAATCATTCACCACAGTCAGTCATTCGCTAATTACTAGTTGTTTGCATACATTGTATTTACATTTCCAACTATTAATTTCAACTTACGACTAGATGTTTGTTTTATTGGACTTCTATTTGTGCTTGTTATTAGGATTATTCATATTCCCTGTTTCAGCTTAACTGTGGGTATTGTGAATTCTTTTGAACTGCTTAATAATAAAATGGCAGGATTTACTAATGTTGATTTTCTTTTTCTTCTCATATCCTGCGATCTGTCTGTACGACATTCAACTGGATTTTATGAATTTTACTCAGTTGTGTTTGTTGCAGTGTCCAGTAATAAGCCCAAATACGTCCTCATACCTATTTTCAAAGTAGATCTTGCGGCGCTCATTTCTTTTATCTTTAATGTTGTTCTAGATTGATTTACCATTAGATTTCTTGCTAATCGGTTTGAGTGGTTTTGCATTTTTGGTGTTTTCAGAGAATCAGCCACCTCTCCTGCATTACAGTTTCTACTTTTAATTCTCGATACAGTCGCTTGATTTTTATGTACCAAGGTGTGTCATTTATCATGCAAAGAGTCTTTGACTGGAAGCGTTGAAATATTTCCAGGTTGGAGTTTGAGGCAGTGCCCCCACAGTTGTAAGCCATATGTCCATGACAGTTTAAGTATAGCCTTATAGAGCAGTAACTTATTTTCCAGCATTAGTTGGGACTTGCGGTTCATAAGCCAATACAACTTTCTCAACAGCTGCCCTAGAGCTTTTCTTTTAGTGAAAATATGTTTCATCCACTTGATTCGTCTGTCTATATACATGCTTAAGTACCTCACACTATCTGACTGTATGATCTTTATATGGACATAATGTACGAAATGGCTGATTCAAATGCAAACTTAGCTCGATGAGTGTATAAGGAGTGTTTTCCTAGGCAATGACTTCCTAATGTACAAGTATTTACAAATACATATCGTCGAATCCACGAAAATTGTATGATAAATCATCGAGAATCTGGTATTTGAGTTGATCCTGACCCAAATGTTAAAGATTTAATATAAAATGAATTTCGGGGAAATCCTATACCCCAATGAAAGATATGGTCCCTACTCGGAATTGACCGTATCATATCATTATACACCTGTAGAAGGTTTAGGGGAAGATGATCCAATTAGAAGAAAAATGTTTTGCTGTTTTTTTTTTTCTTGATAGCGATGCTGATGATTGACTATTACTTTAAAAATATATATGGACACACAAGTACCGAAATTTTCAAGCGAAGGAATTAATTACTAACTTCTATAACCTTCACTATTGTAATCATTAAAATCCTCATTTAGTGAGACCAACCAGTTTTCAATATAAATTTAGTTTGGGCGGGAGTCATCGAGCAAACTTTGACTGGCCCATATTACTTACCAGATAATATGAATAGAGAAAATTATTTAGAGTTTTTGGAAAGTACACTGTCTGACATATTAGAAGTTCCTTTAGATGTCAGAACAGATATGAATTTTCAAAGGAATGGATATCCCGGGCATCGCCACATTACAGAACAAGCTTTTATGAAAATGATAGAAGAAATTAGACTTGACACTACAACAACAAACATGAGAAAACATGCTAGATTGTGCATTAGGAATGATGCTAGATATTTTGAAAATGTATTGCAATAATCAAATAAATAGGTTTTTTTTTAAATGTTTTATTTCATGTGTATGAGTGAAAATTTTATTATAATTTATGTTAAATCAACACGTCAAATTTTTTTTTTTAATTAAGTAAAAGCAATACATGTTTTAATTCACATTAATTAAAAGAGAATAACATAGAGAAGTTTTTAAAATAATTAGAACTATCGACATGCCGTGGTTGTTTAGAGAAAAACATCAAAGTTAAAAATTTATTATGAAAAAATAATTTTAGAAACTTTGTTGCCAAAAAAAACAAAGTGCAAGGACCAAATTGTTTTTTTTATGTTATGAAAACTGAGACATCATTACAGATTATGAAAACACAAATGATTAATGGTCACAAGTCTGGAATAACTATTTATACAAATATGATTGAGGGAAAATGACAAAATCATAAAAATATCTAAAATGGCCGATATTCTGAAAACAGTAACATTTTGCCTAATAACATACAATTCTAGGTTCAACGGGTTCCAAATGACCTTCTCCATTACCTACTTTCTATCGGTCCACCCATCAATTTTCCATATTAATGATTGAACCCAATCTTTTCTGCAATGATATGTCATGCTAATAATTGACACAAGTAAAAAAAAAGAACTCACTGATTTTATCATCCGCGTCGAGCCTGTAGGTCACGCGATCTTGGCACCTTTGTGCAATATGAGACCCATAACGCGCAAGGTCTCTTATGGGGGGCAACATCGCGTGCATGTAGGTGGACACCTTGGAGACGTCCCATTCGCCGCCACCGGAGCGTGCGCTCGTCACGAACATGGCTGGTGGCAAAACGAACTCAGGATCCATATCCATGACGAAACAGCGGGTTTCCTCAACGATACCTGAAATGTAACCAAATAATCACTTTTAAACAAAAAGGATAAGTCTGCATATCTAAATAATAATATTATTTTTCTCCAATTTTAGGAGCAAAACAATATTATCATAGTCACACTGGCACGTGTATAGTAACTCTTTTTACCAGGGATACAGTATAAAACAGAAAGGGGAGGTGAAGTAAGCTTTGTCATAAAAGTTGTCATGGACAACTGAAATTATCGACCTTAGAATTTATCATTCATGACAGAAATTACAAGTACAATGTCATAAAAGTGGGTTCTCGCTCGCTTTGCTAGTTTGTTGTCGCATTATCACAGGAAAATTTTAATATTACCTTACAGTTTTATGTATTGTTTATCCCCAACTTCCAAATTTTATACAATTCAAGTTATATTGGTTTAGTTGCTTAAATATGTACCAAAAAGAAAAACATTGCACAGTGTACTTCACAAAAATTTATAGAGTAATAAGTTTATTTTGCTGTTTTTGTTTCTTTTGTATCATTTAAAACTAGGGATGCATCCGATACCGATACCGATATATCGGCGATATATCCGATTTACCGATATATCGATATCGGGGATATTTTGATAGCCGATACCGATCCAACAACATTTCAAATTCCGCGCTTTAAATTACTAAATGTAAACGCGCGCGCTTGCTTCACTGCAAACTGTCTCACACACTCTTTGTACTTTCGCTCACTCGTGCTGTTTGTGCATACCATTGCGCTATAGCGATTTTTGTTGGTTATGTTAGAAATTATAAAATACAGAATTATAGTTGACACATCATAATTAATTGATTAAATAGCTGTGTGGTGAATATTTAAACATTTCAAAGACCTGTCTACAGTGCTTACGAAAATTATGTCAACTTCAAAACACAAAAGCACTATTTGGAGCCATTTTGAAATTTCGACGTTGGATAATTCCAAAGCAACATGCCTATATTGTAAAGAAAATGTGTCTCGAGGTACCACCTCTAAAAGTTATAACACGTCAAACTTATGGATCCACATGAAGAGGCACCATAATAGTGAATTGGACACCGCTTCGACCTCAAAACAACTACTCAGAAAACCAAGCGCGACGAGGAGGGCGGTCTACAACCACAACCAAAGAGACAAGCAACTTTGTCAGAGATAATCGATAAGAAATCACTTTATGTCGACGACGACGTTCGGGCAAAGATATAACTCTCACTATTGCTGAGCAAATATGCGTGGATATGGAGCCTTTTGATTTAGTAAACAAAATAGGCTTCCAAAGATTGATAAAAAAACTGTGTCCAAAATATAAAATGGTTTCGCGGTTCCACATTACAGAAAAAGTCATACCAGAAATGTATCAGCGAGTGAGAGCTAAAGTACTAGAACTATTAAAAGACCTGCCGCATATTGTGATAACCACCGACATCTGGACAAGTGACTCTTCTTCGCAATCCAATGATTTTATTAGCTTGACAGCACATGGAATCACTGCAACTTTTGAGTACAAAAGTTACTGTCTTGAAGTTTTGCCATTCGATGGATCGCACACAGGTATAAACATTGCAAGCAACCTCAACAAGGCTTTTCATGATTGGAATATACAAGACCGAGTTCGAGCTAGTTTCTGACAACGCAGCAAACATGAGTGTCGATATAGAGAGATTCAAGAAACGTATAATGTTGTACCTGTAAAGTGTTTGGCTCACTCATTGCAACTGGTAATCAAAGCCAGGCTTTTAAAGATGATAAAGTCAAAGAAATGATAACCAAAGCAAGGTCTATTATAGGACATTTTAGTCATTCCACGAGCAGCAATAAGGTATTAAAAGAAATGCAAGATACACATAATATTGCCAACCATGTCTTAATACAGGATATATCTACGTTGGGACTCGACACTACAGGCATTGAGGCGTTTGCTAGAACAACGAGTTGCAGTGCAAGCTTGTCTACCTCGTATAACTTGCAAAGCAGAACTTACAACTGAAGAATGGATAATGATGGAGAAGGTGGTGAATATTTTGCGGTATTTTGAAGAAGCCACAAAGTCAATCAGCAAATCCACTGCTACGTTGTCTGACGCCATTCCATTAATTAACAGTCTTCGAAAATTATTAGAAAATATGAGAGGTTCGTCGCCGAGAGAAGAGGAGAATATATCGCAAAAATTTGCGGGTGACTTGTTAATGGCTCTTAATGAACGTTTCGAAGACTTGGAAAATGAAGAGATATATTGCTTAGCCACAACGCTTGATCCTCGATATAAAACACGGATATTTCAACTACACTCTACAACATCTACAGCAAAAAGCGTCTTGTGGAGTTAATCATCAACCTTAACGAAGATTTATATTCCGAAAATGCTTGGACATGGTCGCACCTACACCGAACACAAGTTCTGAGATGACTGCTAGTGGTGGCCTTTGGAGCGTTTGTGAAAATATTATTAGAGAGTCCGAAGAAGATGATCCCCTGTCAACTCTGAGCAGCAATAACTCTCTCAAAGAAGAAGTCGAGAAGTACCTAAGATCTCCCAATATATCCAGAGATGCAGATCCGCTACTTTTCTGGCACAATGACGTCTTATATTCACATTTGAAAAAACTGGCGCAGAAGTACTTCAGTTTCCAAATGAGCTCTGTTGCATCCGAGAGGCTATTTTCCACCGCAGGTCTCATTCAAACAGACTTGCGAAACCGCCTTTCTCCACAAAATTTGAGAATACTTTGCTTTTTAAACAAAAATCTTATAAATGTTAATTTTAATTATTAATATGTTAAGTATGTAATAAATCCACCATATTTTTTTAAAATGTTTAATCTTTTAATGTCAATGCTACTACTTATTTAATAAAAGAAAATAACCCAAAGCGTATTTTATTTGTAGCTAGAAGTTTTACATTTTATTACCTTATCATTTATTTGAATTTTCTAGGCGTATCGATATCGGTATCGGTATCGTATCGGCCAAAAGGCGTATCGATGCATCCTTATTTAAAACATTGGATTAATAACAAATGAGACATTTTAAACTCTCAACTCTCTAAATCAATTAACGAGTATTGGTAAGTAAAAATTAAAGTCTATGTAAAATAAGGTTCACAAGATTTTCCAAAGCATTAATGTCATTATGTAAAGTTGGATATTACCATAGGCCCTGCTTCCTTTTCATATATGTATATTATTTACCTTTTCACAAATTACTTCTAAATGACAATAAAATTGGAGTGAACCATTATGTCAAATGAACAAGTTTTAAACATATATTTTTTACTTTGTAAGAAAAATGCAGATTTGATTTTATTACATTTACTAACGTTTACTTATGTAATTGTAAATGGAATCGAAGTTAGAATAACTAGTGATTGAAAATATAATATGATTGTGTTGTTACCAGAAGCATTGGCTTTGAAATCATGTATGAGGCTAGTGGGTGGGTTGTGACTGGCCAACAGCACGCGTTCTACATCAGGATCCACTTGGAAAAGCTCACGTAGCACATGTTCCAGATCTGAGTCCCGTGAACCCTCCATGGAGCCAAGTAACTGTGCGTCAGGCTCACGCTCACCCGACCAGCTCAGTGGCATCACACGGAAGTGAGGTTCTATCAGCATATCTTCCTGAAAATAAGAATTTTAATGACAATTTTGAATTTATCACAACCTACTTTTTATTTTAGTCAAGTAAATAATAATATATTCTACATAATTCCTATACATACATATTGATCTATCATACTGTCCTAATTTTAGTAGAAAGTTTACAATTAAATGCTTGTAGTAAAAAACTTAATTAATTTATACCAAAACTTTTTTTTTCAGAGTAAATAAAGTAACATATACATAAATGAACACACATATATTCAGCGCATACAATATAAGAAGAAACATCTTAAAAGTAACTAATAATAAATTCATCATTTTATGTAATATACACATTTTTAATGCACATTGCATAAAAAAAATATGTATTATATTTTCTATAAACAAAAATTTTTGGAAAAATGAATATTTCTAGAATGTTGGTCCCTATACTTATGCACAGTAGTGAAAGTTGGATAGGGCAGAAGAAATATAAAACTCAAATCAATGCAATTACTGCATAGTATGTGTGGATCAAAGACAGATGTAGAAATAGTGAAGTCAGAGAACAAAGTCGTTTGAAAGAAGATATATGAATAGAATAGAAAAAGTATGTTGCTATGGTTTGTTGGTGTACATAAAAGATTTTATGCACACCAAATTTTTCAGAATTCCGAGGGAATTTATTGAAGTATTGAAAATATGGTTTTACATGAATCGTACATCTTAAAATTCCATATAAAAAAATTATAAGGTACCAACCTAAAATAAAAGTAGTTAAATCACACATTTATTATACATATTTTCTATTGAAAATGCTGGTTGCCATAGATGCCAAATTAATATCAATAGAACTACACTAATTTACATTTTTATATGGTTTGTTTATTAATCAACAGACATGATGGCTGAGCAAGTCTAATAAATTTTCAAAATTATTTATTTATTAATTTCTATTTTTGAATTTACAAACAGTGATACACGAGAACGGCGAGTATAAAAAGAAGTATGTGTGCATATCACCAACATCGTGAACCACACAATTGTTAAACATGTTTAAAATTTTATGTACTAAAAAGAAATACATACAGATGAGGATAGAATCTATTGTACAGAAAAGTCCAATCATCACTTCCCAAATGTGCAGTTTATAATGTTAAAAATATATTTTTTTTAAGGATCCAACAGTCGATGTGATGATGTCGATAACATTAAAATGTTTGTTGTAAGTGTTTACAAGGTGGCGCATCGGTGACCTGTGCCAGCTATAGTACTACAGTAGTTAATAGCAAATAACTAGTGTGGCCGAGATTCTCTTTGTTGAGCTTGGTAAGGAATATAGTAACATAACATGACAATTAATGACGCAGTCATATTTCTTCTGACACACATGATACATCATAACGACGAGCTTAAGACATCTGGAAACGAAGACCAATCAATAAATTATATAGAATTGGAGAAAAAATTATTTCATGTACAAATTCATGATAATTTTTCATCATATTGTAGTAGGAGTAGATGGCATGTGAGGTATCCGGCCTTCGTGCTAACAAATAAGGGTTCATGTTCAATTTAAAATTAGAATAAAATAGAATATTCTAATCCGAGCTTACGGATAACAAATAAATAGGTACTAGAGAGAAGAACGGAGAAAGGGGACGAGAGTGGATACCCGAGTGCACAAGTTTCAATAATGATAGAAAAGTGGATCGTTATAATTGATTTTAATGAATATAGTATTGAGAGTAATAAGGAAAAATATTGAAGAGTCAATCAAAAAATATATTGATCTTAAATGAAAATACTTTTTCATTTTGAATACTTGAATCTTTAGACTTCATCCAATCCTCTAGGTACTCCACCCAGAACTATGTCCCACAACATCTAATTGCATTTACAGTGCACGCCCGGTAGCCCGGCCGCTGCCAAATCCGGCGCCCTTTGTAATCCGACATGCCTATCACTGTTGACTAATGCATGATTAAACATAATTTGTCCAATTACAAGGTAGTCTTTTTCACAAAAATCGGGACTATAGGGGGTCTTAGGCAGTACTCTATAATCTACCCCTGTATATTGATCTGTTATTTGTCGAATACAAGGTACTCTTTTTCAAGAAAATTTTAACTACAGGGGGTCTTTGCAGTACTCTATAATCCGACAAATTCAATAGTCCGACACTGCCTTGCAAAATGTTTGTCGGATTACTGGGGATCCACTGTAATTATAATATATATGCCATTTTGCCATATTATGCAGTATGCCATTTGTAGGTAGTGGCATAATCCCATTGCTGTAGAAATGTTTGGACTTCTGATGAAAAAACTGTGACAAGTAGTTTTGACAATCCTCTCTTGATGTTAACCTAACTCTACATAAAAAATTCTGAAGAGGCCAAAACAGATGAAAATCTGAGGGTGCAAGATCAGGGCCATATGGTGGATTCATTAATACTTTCCAATCAAATTCTCTAATTATTTAGTGAGTGACTAAAGATGTGTGTGGTCTGACATTATCGTGGTAAAAAACCACACCCTTTCTGTTGATCATATCTGGCCATTTTTTCTACACTTCTCAAATGAATCGTATCAGCTTGATAACAGTAGAAATCAGAATTGGTGCCTTCCCCTGCAGTAAAAGCTCATGATGAATAATGTCTTTCCAATCCCACCATACACATAGCATCAAATCATTGAAAGTTAATCCGAGTTTCGCTGTGATCTGTGGGGCTTGCTTGCCTTTTCAACATGATCTTTTTCACACTTTCTTGTCATAAGTAATCCATTTTTAATCACCAGTTATCCATCTCTTCAAAAATGGTTACTTTTCGTTATGGTTCAATAGAGAATCACAAATAAGTACACAATTCATTAGATTTCTTTTAGTGAGCTTGTGTGGGACCCAAGCATCGAGCTTTTTTCAAATGGATCAAAACTATTCGATGGTCAATCTCCAACTCTTCAACTATGTCATAAGAACTTATATGCTGATGTTACTCTACTTTTTCTGCACCAAATTAGGTTCATAAAGGTCACAAATTTTTTTCGTGACTTGTTTCGCATTTTTAACTTTTTTGTAATAACATTTCAAAATATATCAAATGTCTACATTACATTCACTCATTTTGATGGACAGAAAAACAATAACAAAATGGTGGGATACCATTTTTAATTTTAATATTTTTTTAAATGTCATCTATTTAATGGAATCAATACTAGCCTTATAGAAACAGCGCAACCAGAGATTTTACTGTAACTTTTAACTTATATAATTAGAAAAAAAATTCTCACCTAAAATTTCTCTATTATTGTATAAAAGACAATGTGCAATGTTAAAAGTTAACCCTTTTAGTTTCAACAAAACAACAATATTATTGCAATTTAATCATATTTAAAATCTTAGTATATCAATTACATGGGGATGCAAACTCAAGGTTTTTACATACCCAAAAATCACCTAATGTGCATACAGATGTTTGTACTAAAAAAACCATTACCCTCTTCTTAAAGCTGAAAGTTATTCTAATTAACCTTTTAAAAATGTTTTATAACTTTTGTCTGAATATCTTGTATTTGTAAAACATTTAAACATAAAAAAGAAAGCATTATAAAGGTTAGGTTAGGTTGTTGTTGTTAAATTGTTAGATTTAAGGGGAATTAATTAATTAATTAACAAGAGAAATAGAATCACAATGTTTGTGTAGGGAACCTTTTTATCTATTTATTAGTGAGTTCTGATTGTAAAATGTTCTACTTCTTAGATAAAAGATTAATTAATGCCAATTTCCCATTATATAAAAAATCCAAATGCCTGTCTTATCTACTTACTTGATTATCATCTATAGGTATAGAGCAAAAGCCCTGGAAGCGTTGTACTGCAGTGTCAATAGCATACTGACGATACAGCAGCACACCTCCGAGTACACCCACGCTTGCGACCAACAATGCCATCACAAATATACAAAGCAGCAACCCTGATGCCCTGCGGCGCCTGTCCCAGTCAGGCGCCGAAGGATAAACCTCTACTTTCTCCTGTTAAAAAAAATAATTATATAAAATACACTAAAAGCCATCCGTATATTATTTCATGGATTTTTGCAAATGTAAGGGATCCTCCTTACAATATCTTATCGTCATTGCACTCATAAAACTGACATTATTTCTCTTGATTCAAGAATACCGTTCTATAATGCATATCCAAACTAACTTTATTTACATTGTTAAGTAGCAATTATGACACATTAATTATGAGCTCAATAAAACAGACTGACATGTTTTTTTTTGTTCTCTGCGTTTTTTACTAATTTATAGCTACAGAATGCAAATATAAGTCTAATTTCTTTCTATCACATTGAAATCTTAACAGATTTTTAAATTTCATGAAATAAATGCTATATAACAAAACAATTTTTTCTTATGTAGCAACACCGCACTCGACAATTGCAAATTCTATCAAATATTTTTAATAAATGAATTTTAATACATAAAAAAATTAATGAATTGAGTTAAACATTTTCCAAAATTTTTTTTCATGGTTGGCAGGATGATGCTACGAATATAACAAGAGAGTAAAGGTACTTCTTTCTGTATGAAAATGTCTGCACAGAAAACTTATATATTTTTGATAGTTTCACCATACTAAAATAAAGAAAAAAACCAAACCCTTTCTTTAAAAAGGGTTTACTATATTTATTTCGGTAAAAAGCTTAAATATCAAGATAAAGCATGGACTTCAAACAAAATGTGCATAAATTTTATGGAATATCAAAACAGAAATAGCAAATTCACTGAACCCAGACCACAAATCATTATCAAAAATATGCTAAACTTCGGGTAATTGGACTACCATATGAGCATTATGATTTTTTTTTTTTAATATATTGAGGATTTTCCTGTAAATCTCAAACATGTCAGTGAAAAATGAGAAAAGACCTTCCATCAGGACATATAGATGTATTTCATTAAAATGCACAGTAGGTATTTTGTAAAATGTTTTTTGTTGAATATTTAACTATTAATCTTTAAAATACATTTAATTGTCCACTATAAACATGTTTTCTCATGTTACAGAAAAATGTGACATGATGGTCATAAAAATTTCACCATTCACTTTAGAATGGTCGTCTTATATAAGAATAGATATTAAATATAGAACAATAGTCACAAAATTTCAACAACTTATTTTATGTAAAACTTTGAATATACTGTGGTTATCTATAGTATAGTCCACAATTTTGGCAAAACCTATGACATATTACCATTGTCATCAAATCAAACCCTCCCAACCCCAATTTCAAATGACCTAAAAGATGGATGACTTCTATCGCTTGTCATATATTTACTAAGTTTACAATATCCATATAATCTAATTCACGGCAGTCACTATTAAAATGAAACTTAAAGAAACTTTTCAGTTTCATTTGTGATATACAAATCTTTTAAATCATTTTTTAATAATTTCATTTGATATTTGACCCATGACCACATTAATGTATGAAGAATAACATATATAAAAAATAAAGTAAAGATCTCTGACAATAAAGGGAACGAGTTAAAAAAACAATAAATTAACTATTGTCAAAAAGCGTATGAAACCAGGTTTAACTATAAAAACCCTTACTATCATATAGTCCCATCAAATGACATTAAAGTGCACAAACATTCTAAACAAATTAAAGATTTGTACAAATGTTGAGAACACCAACATAAATAAAATGGGACAAAGCACCATCGATCCTGAGTTGGAAAAAAATCTTTTCAAGGTCAAAGTTCACAATTATAGGTTTTTCTTTGCAATTTTTCAGCCAAATGATCAGGGTCATACAAAAATTATAAATTCTGCAATTATCTATAAAAATTGTTTCCTATATTTTTTCCTAAGAACTGCCGTTTCTGAGATGTAGTGATTGTTAAAGTTGGAAAGAGTCATATCCTCCTTTATATGCACGAATACACCGCCTGTACACATTATGGAATGGTGATATAAGTAAAAATATCAATATATGTAACTTACACACATTAATATGATTCTAAAAATATGAACTCAAATGAAACCTTATACCTCATTTACACTCTTCTTTCTTTCTATATATGGAGCTCCAAAAAAAATTACCTGCTTAGATAAGTTTCACAAATCATTTGTAAAACATACTCACAAGAGTAAACAAGTACAATTAACTTGTCTTCCCCCAACCTCTGCTTCGGTTCATCAATATCTTTATTGGTTATGTCATCAAGTTCAAGTGTGGCTTGTTAATCAAATGGACCCAAAAAACTGGGGTTGGAAATTAATTAACAATACATTTGAACGGATACAGACTTTACTTTCCCCTGTACCAGAGAAGCTGATCAATGATAAAAGGGGTATACATTTAAATGCGGCTGCAATAAAATTGGATAGTTTAGTTCGTCAGCATACAGCTCCAAGCTAAAGGCCAGTCATGCTCCAATGTCGGATCCACAATAAAAGAGGGGCTTTTTCGACATCAAATACAAGACATTTTACAGACACACAAGCTCATGCTTGAATGTTACAACAATGCTCTTGTATGCACCAGGAAGAAGATGAAGAAGAAGGAAAATAAGAACAAAGATAAGACAACAATTAACATACTATTAGATAATTATAACCAGAGTAATGATTTTTCACAAGTACTCAAACTTAACCACAATACATCATGGAAAATTGAGTCAAGTACACTACCTCACAGGTGGCATTAACATGTGTTTCATATTAGGGACGGCAAGACCATTTCATCTTTAAAAATATCTATACTTTGACCTTGAAAAAATTTTTTGTTAACTCACGATTGATGGTGATTTTTCACATTTTGTTTATGATGGTGTCTCCATTTGTACAAATATTTGACTTGTTCAGCAATCTCAAGAAATATAGATATGCTGAACATAAACTTTAAGTAATAGTTATGATGATAAAAGTGGAGTTAAAAAAACTGTTTCTTAGTTTTCAATAACTAGAATAGTCTCTAGCAGCTTCGTCCCCAGTAGGGATTTCGATATCACTTTTTTTACGACTATACAGAAACACATGTAAAACAAATCCATTTTCTTCGGAAAAAAAAATTGTGCAATTTAATTTGCCCCTCTACCCTGCCCGACCTTTATCCAATGTAAAGGATACCTCTTTTTTTTTTATGGTTTGCTTCTCAAACAAAGAACGAATTGGACATATTAAATTATAGTAATAACTAAACCAACAATGCCAGGCTAAAATATTAACTGACCTCTTTAAATTGTTGAATAAAGTGGAATAAAAAATTGATACTGTGACAAACACTGAATAAAGATTTGAAAATGACCATTCACACTTATAGTTAGTGCGACTATGGAGTAGAAGAAACTAGTAAATGTCATAAAATTTTATGTATTTTACTGGGGGTTAAATACTAAAACAAATAGTAACTATCCATTACTCCATTAAAGATCACTAGCACAATTAATATGATTTCTATAATGTAATAATACTTTATGTCAATATGAATATATTTTATACTCAACAAATCAAAATCGAACCCAACACCAATATCAATTGTAACAAAACAAATATCAATGCAGAGTTAACATTAAGTCTTCATAACACAATCCGATTGGGACATCCTTTTTGTAAGGATGTAATGCATTCTCATAAAAAAACTTAAAATGGCTCAAAATTACTGGTTTATTAATATGTTTCGGAATTAATTGATAAATTACTTAAAAATGGATAAATAATTGTAATTTGCATTTAAAGCATTGTGCAAATAAAACATAAAGTTGTGAGACACCAAAATACCGAAAAGTACATTTTTTTTTGGAACCGTCCAATTTCTGGGTGATTTTAAAATATGTGATAGCAAATTTAATACACACATCTTAAACCGGCATTAATCAAACTGTCGAAATACAATTAAAGAACATCCAACTTTATAACGATGTATTAATTAGGAATACCAGGTAAATCGGAAATCAAAAGCAAAGCAATAACAATTAAATTTGAAGAAAACTTACCTCATCGCCAAAACTATCTTTCACTAAAGGTGATTTCGTAATATCTAACTTGTTAAGTATCGGAGGTTTCGGAAACAAAGTCATATTTATTTTCAACAAGAGACTAACGACGCAAATTGAATATACTGCGACACAATCTCACCGAGAACAATCTGCACAATCTATGCGCACAATAATCAATTTTGCTGTTATTGACAGCCATAGACACTTAATACATATACTTCCACCATAGAGGTAACCTGCATTTTACAAACCGTACAAACAATATATATATTTATGGCTTTAGCATCTACATTTTATAATTTAAAAGTAAGAGATAGACATAACACTTATTACAAGAAATTAAATCCTAAGTTATTACAATTGTATAAAGTAATTTCTTCACTGATGTTTGTTTTTATTATAACAATTGTGATGGAACATTAAATGTATAGTTGTCCAAAAAAAATATATTCTCGCAATTTTTTTTTATAATTTGATTTATTCGCTCTATGTTCAAATAAATATATATGAAAGTCGTTAAACTACAAATAAAAAGAAATTAAATTTAAAGTAGGTAGTTAAAAATAGAATACGATAATAATGCTAAATACCCTTTCTTTTGAACCTGTTACATGACCCATATAGGTGGTAATTATAATTTTATGTACAGAAATATAACAAAAATAACTATTTCTATAAAAAAAATTGCTATATGTATTTGACATCTAAATATTTAATAATCAACTAAAGACGAAAAATGCAGCAATCCATACAAGGCTGTGTTAAATTATGTAGGGGCCCTTGAGAATAGAGAAGTTGCATCCTTAGGCACACAAATTCGGAACCCTCAGGTTCAGAACTTTGGTGTTTAGATACACAAAGTTTGAGACCCTTTTAAAAAGCCAAATAGTTCGTGAATAAAAAATAAATGTAATTTTACGTGTAATTTGAACAAAAATCATGGCTTTTCAAGGCCCTAGAGGCCTAGGGGCCGTGAAATTGTGGCCTGCATGTTTAATGAAAAAGACGATACTAATTTTGTATAAGATACGCGAATTTATAGCGCGAACGGGCACCGAGATCGTGGGAGGAGAGAAAACAAGGATTAGTGAAAGGTAAAATAGACAATTGTTATCATTCTCCATCTATTTTGCGTATTGCGGGCTATGTTTCAAAATTGATTCTTTTTATAGCATTTTCAACGTGCAAACGAGAAAGCGAGCTACCAAACAATAGGTGAATATTGCCGCTTATGGATACTCATTACCCCAGATAAGTTACCAGTGTACCGGCCCTTTGAATAGGAACGGAGAGGAGAATGAAGTTATAAAAAAGAGAGGGGGGTGATGGTTTTTTAAAGAGTAAGCTCCAAAATATGTTACGAATAAAATTGAGACATAATGACAGCAAGTCACCAATGCCACCACCTTAGTACGATAGTTCTTTTTTACAATTCACGTAAAAAACCTTAAAAGGAATAAAACTGTTATGGTGCTATTAACTCTTTTTATGTCAACCATACTTTTATATTTTTATTGGGAAGGAAATGAAGAACAGAATATCTTTTTATGTAGGATATTAAGTTTAGTCCTAAAGGAATTATGAGTTTTTAATGAGGAATAATAAGAAAAGCGATATTTATTATTTATTTGAAACATATTAGCCATTATAAAGTAATTACGCAAAACAATGTACTTATAGTTGCATTTAAGTTAAACCTTATAGTAATAATAATATCTTCGGACGTAGATACAGCACCATCTGGGTTCAAACTAAGCAACGAGGCTTACAATAAGAATACCAGATAGTCAATATAATACTTATATATATATATATATATATATATATATATATATATATATATATATATATATATATATATATATATATTTTGAAACATTACGTACATATAATACATATAAATACCCAGACTTAAAATTACAAATTGTTTATACCTAATTTGATATTTTTTGGTAATTTCTTATAACCAGAATGCAGTTACATTGTATTTTTTAAATAGTAAAGCAACTTCAAGAAAAACTCACTAGTTCATAACTAAAACAGACTACAACGTCTATTGTTGCATGAATCAAAAAATCTGTTCATCTCCAATGAAATTTGAAATAAACGTAAACAAGTGAAGCTTTATTATCGTTCGCTTCAGTCTCAAGCAATTGACTTTACGTTAATACAAATAACCATCGCGCTAAAATACCATAAACTTTAACTTGACATGTATTTTAAACTACTTTAATGCTTATCAACCAATATAGTTAGGTTAATGTTGCTTGCAAGCTTCTAATTTCAATAATAATATAATCATTTATGGCTAAGATAATATCCACTATGTACACCTCTTACCTTTAAATTTACCACGATTACAAAGTAGTGAAAATTTTATATTAAATAAGAAATGTTGGAAAACAAGAACCCAAAATATTATTTTTGGACTAAGTATTTCAAGAATAAAAGTTCTTTATCAATTTTCCAAAAGTAGCTAGCGCAATGGAAGTAAATTGAGATTTTTCGTAAATTACAAAAAACAACGCTTCAAAGTGACGAAAGAATATTACAATTTTTAAAAATGTTACACTAAAAATTGAAGGTATGTAACAAATGATTGTGTCATATTCTCGCAATGATTAAATGTTTTATCTTCAATGGATATCTCTTATAGCCGGTCTGTAATAAGTCTAAAGAAAGATTGTAAATAGTATAGAGAAATATAACAGCGCTCAGATCCGTTTTACCAATGTAAAAGCAAACCATTAATGTTTACATGTTATTTGCAAATTCTATAAAAATTTTAAAATAATCATACGACATATAGTATAAAATTATTATAGTAAATTATCATAAACCCAAAATCAAAATGATATATCTAATGTTTACTTTCACTGGTGAGTATTTTTAAAGTCACCAGTAAACAAACTAACTATTTACAATGATTAAAAAAAACAAACATCTCCTCATTCTTTTATGATTATTCCGCATAAAAAAAGGAGAGAACAAAGAAGAAGGTAGACGTGTCTGTGGAATAAAATCAATCACTGTGGTAGATCAGAATGTTACCGGTCGGAATCGAACAAAAGACCTACTTAATTAGAATAATAGCGGTGTAGTATCGAAATAGAAAAGAAGTATTCCTACATAAACAAAATGACCAACGAAATTGGCTTAGTAGTAGGCATGACATGCGATATTAGCTTCACCGTCGTGCAGATGTTCACCGTGTGTCCTTATTCTTTCTCTTTCTGTCATCAACGAGTGTCTTCATTCTTTTTTTTTGATTAAGAAAAAACAGTATCTTTAGAGAGATTTTGTGAGATTTATTTGTTTTAAAAATATACCGTATATCCTAATTTACATTTGTGTGAGTTATGTGCCACAAATGAACGTAAATTTGTTCAACATTATAATTCTATGCTTTTCTATTTCGATGCGGTATAGTAATAACATGGATACGATTTGTTTTATTTTTTAATTTATTATAACGTATAATTAAAAAATATATATTTAGCACTGTATTATTGTTGTCAATAATGAAAGGCGGATCTTCTTATAAATACACTTTAATTTTCTTACTTCTAGTTTGTTACAATGAATTAAATGAGCTATGATATTACGATGTGCATTTGACAATGACAAACCTAAGACCCACGACGCTCCTCTTCTTTTGTTTATCCCCTTAATGTTATCGTACTACAAGCACTTTCCTCGATGCAAATTATGAAATGACAAATCACACAAAATAATTGTATTATTACAACTAATATTAAAAAGCTTACATAAAATTGGTAAAATGCATTTATGTTCAAACTTAAGATTGATAGATTTATTTAAAATAAGCCAGTTAATACAGCACAGCTTTATGCCAATATTTATTTTTTAAACAATGACGTAAATTGCATCATGAACATATAATGTTGGCAACACTACTAGTGACAATTGAAGTTTGTAGTCTATGATTAGATGAATAAGAAACTGCAGCGAACAATTTGTGTTGTAGAATATTCTGTGCTGGTACGAGGTTAATGATATCTTTTCAATAGTTGTGAGATTCAAAAGATGTGCGAATAGTTTTTATTGATATTGTTTTAGTTTAAATTTTGTTTTCATTTGATAGTGTATAACATAACCGTACACAAAAATAAAATGGCGACTGACCAAGTAAAAAACCGCATGCAAGTGTTCAAGAATGCCGGCAAAGATGTCGACGTATGTACTTGCCATGTTATTTTATACTCGTGTAACTTATTTTCCAACGTGTACATTTCGATGTTAATTTAAACTTTTATATTTTTTTTTAGGAAATGCGCAGAAGGAGAAACGAAGTGACAGTTGAACTTAGAAAGAACAAAAGGGAAGAAACTCTTCAAAAGCGACGTAATGTACCCATCAATGATTCAACAGACGAGGATGAGATGGAAAGAGCACTTGCTTCTACGAATCTTCAAGAATTGGTTATGAATGCAGCTAATGCTGAAAACCCCGAAATGCAACTTGCCGCTGTGCAACAGTGTAGAAAACTACTCTCTTCTGACAAAAATCCACCCATTGATGATTTAATTGCCACTGGTATATTACCTATTCTGGTTCAATGTCTCTCTCGAGCAGACAATCATACTCTTCAGTTTGAGGCTGCTTGGGCCCTCACAAATATTGCTTCTGGAACATCTGCCCAAACAAATAAAGTAGTTCATGCAGGAGCTGTTCCTTTGTTTCTGCAACTACTTATGTCTCCTCGTGTAGATGTATGTGAACAAGCCGTCTGGGCATTAGGTAACATTATTGGTGATGGACCAGTACTCCGTGATTTTGTTATTGAACTAGGTGTTGTGCAACCTCTTTTAAGCTTCATTAAGCCAAATATTCCTATTTCATTTCTGAGAAATGTCACATGGGTAATTGTCAACCTGTGCAGAAGTAAAGACCCACCTCCACCAGTGAAAACAATAGCTGAGATCTTACCAGCTCTGAATGTTCTCATACAACATACAGATATTAATGTAAGTATATGTTAAAACAACTATCACAAATACAAGTAAAATTCTATAACAATATCAATTCACTAGAAGATTAATCAAATAAAATACAGGCTTTTCTATTTTACAGATATTAGTCGACACAGTTTGGGCTATTAGCTACCTGACTGATGGAGGCAATGATCAAATTCAGATGGTAATTGATTCTGGTATTGTACCGAAATTGATCCCATTACTTTCACACAAGGAAGTTAAGGTACAAACGGCAGCTTTAAGAGCAGTGGGTAATATTGTAACGGGCACTGATGAACAGACACAAGTGGTATTGAATTGTGATGCGCTCTCTCATTTCCCTGCACTTCTGAGTCACCAGGTGTGAATATATTATTTATTTGAGATAAAGAACAGATAGTAATAATATTTGGTTTTAGTATTCAAAATGGTATTATGGGAATTATAAAAAAATGAGTTTTGTAATGTATGAACATGTGCCAATTTTCTCAGTCATTAGTCTATGAAAATTAAACATTTTAATTTTGTAAAATATGTATATTGTCAGAATTTTTATGATTTATATTTTACATCAGTATGGGTTTCCTTGCCATTTCATTAACATTTTCTGAACGATTGAAATTGGAGTAGTAAAATATGAAATATAGTTTTTATAGATTTCCTTATGAAATGATTCTGTTTATTTTATAGATATGTTGGTGAATTGTGATTACAATTTAATTATTTTATTAAAAAAAGAATGATTCTAGATTAATCTAAATGCTTTAATAATCTATTTATTTCCCCAAATTGTTAAAGTTCAACTGTATTACGTAGTGTTTTAAGTGGCTGGCAATTGTAATGATATACAGGTCAATTATTAATTAGCGCTGTTTAAACCTAAACTATCTCATCCATTTATTTTTAGCATTTCCATTAAAAGTTTCCTATTGCTACCACTGTAATACATTTTCATAGTATTTGTTTTAAAGTAATGAAAGTTGGATCGGATCGGATTGGAACAAGTAGCAAATTACATATATGTTTTATTTCCAATCATTTTTAGAAAGAAAAAATATGCAAGGAAGCAGTATGGTTCCTATCAAACATCACAGCTGGCAATAAGCATCAAGTGCAAGCTGTGATTGATGCTGGGCTGCTTCCTAAAATTGTTGAAAATCTAAGCAAGGGAGAGTTCCAAACTCAGAAGGAAGCTGCATGGGCGGTCTCCAATCTTAGTATCAGTGGTACTAAAGAACAGGTAGCAGCACTCATTAACTGTGGTGTGATACCACCGTTTTGCAATTTATTAAGCTGTAAAGATGCTCAGGTCATAAGTGTAAGTATTCATTATAATATTGAATACATTATTATCACCTAATATAATTTTGCTGATAATTTAGAAAATAATAATACAGAATAATATTAAGATATTGATTATGTTAAAACTGAGTCATTATTGTTGTTTTTCATTTTTTACTTTTATTTAATCTGTTAATAATATTTTAAAAGTAAACAGTAATAGTCAAACTTTAAATTCGATAAAATGTGAGCATTTTGAAAGTTTGTAGCATATATGTTTGAAATCAAATTATATATAACATATTTATATTTAAATTGAGTAGGAAAATTATTACAAAACGCACAGGTATAATAATCATTATC
The DNA here is from genome assembly GCA_005406025.1 of Eumeta japonica. Taxonomy (NCBI): domain Eukaryota; kingdom Metazoa; phylum Arthropoda; class Insecta; order Lepidoptera; family Psychidae; genus Eumeta; species Eumeta japonica. The sequence goes on from BGZK01000290.1 coordinate 407,626, forward strand.
TTCTCTCTGATTCAGTGATGGTTGTAAATAAAATTTGTGGATATTAACAGCTACATTTAGAAAATTTTATTAAATTAGCTCTAATGTACGGTTTAACTAATTGCCTTTAAATATATTGATTGACAGTTTATCTTTCTACTTCACAATGTCCTAATGAGCCTTTTGCTGACTCTGTAATTTGCACTCTTTTTAATATGTACTAAGTAACAAATAAGGAGAATTAATATATTTATATAAGCTCTTAAAGTATAACAATAAATGGATGTCGTTTCTATAAAAATCAGCTATTTAAAGTAAACTAGCTTTTGCCTTAGAAGTAGAGATAAAAACTATTGAGATTTTGATGTTGAAATCTTGACACTTAATCCTGGTTATGATCCCACTACTGATTCCAATTGTAATACATGTGAGATATTTAAAATTTAATTGAACTTATCACAACTATTTCCCACCCGTTTTGTTGTACTTCAATTAAAATTTAAATTGATAGTCTCCGATCTCAATTTCAGTGCTCCATTCGTTTGGTCATTGCTACCATTTTCTTATATATATTTATTTCCATATGGAAAATATCCTATCTCATAATTCAGAAGATAATATTCAAAATTTGATTACATTCCCTTCAATACCTTCAAAAATTATCGAACAAACAGAATAGGCAAACACCTAATGTTGTTTATATCTATAAATAATGATAATGAATTGTTTAAGTAATGAAAGTTGATAATATAGTTTTCAGTACCGATAGCTGTATACTCGTTAGGTATTAATGACTTCAAGGAATTGTCTTTACTTTGCTTTAGAAATTAAAGAATAAACTAATTAATTGCTCTTTATGATTTATCATTAAAAATGTACAAAATGCTTATTTAAATCATTACTTAAATAACCATTACTCAATCAAGACCTTAAATTACACATTACATCTAAAGAAAAAATATTTTTCAATTAAGTTACTTAAAGATAAAATTGGCATGATCTGTAAGTTTAATTTAACAGAATTTTCTTTATAATTATATTAAGCATTACATTAAGAAAATTATATTAATCGTTCTATTAAGAATGATGACATTTTTTCACTACTCTTTGACAATATTTAGAATGCAGTCATGCTTTTTATCTTCTTGGTCATCAGAAGGAATATTCCAAGGCTCTATCTACTTCTTGTGTCTTCTATTGACTTTCGTATAATAATGTTGATATAGATTGTTCATTTAATATTGAAATATCACAATGTTTACATTCAAAGTAAGCATTTAAAAATCTAATTAAATTTTAGGAGCTGCATTCATTCTTTACAAGAAGATTGAATATAAAGAAATATTAAACATAAAACAATAAATTATTCAATAAAAATTAAATACGAAATCATGGATGAAATTCCTAATTATTTAAATTGGGATACTTCAACATTTTCATATGGATTTGAAAATATTAATATAATCAGACCATTTATTCACTATTATTGATTTCTTGAATGTACTTTTTTTTTATTAATATCAAGTTTTTGAACTCTCAAAAACACACTGTTTACACATCGGCAACTTCCACAATTACTATTTGTCAGAGACATTTTTCAATTTGATAAGAGATACTAATTTCAATCATTGTCCCATTCTTTTTTTCTCTAAACCTTTCCTGTCTTTCTCTCTATTTTTCTAATAAAGCGAGCAAATAAGCATGAACAACAAAAGAAAATAAAAATAATAACTTTTAAAATGTTTTTCCATAAATCACAATTTACTGATATGATTTAGATAAACAAACAGGATGGTTGTTTAACATATTTATTACAATATTTTATAGGTGGTTCTGGATGGCCTGACCAATATGCTGAAGATGGCCGGTGATGATGCAGAACACATCGCCAACATGATCGAAGAGTGTGGTGGCCTTGACAAGATTGAGAATGTTCAAAGTCATGAGAACACTGAAATCTATAAACTAGCTTATGACATCATCGAGCAATACTTCACAGACGAGGTAATTCTTTCAACTGTCTTGCATCTGAGATGAAAGTCGACAACCATTATACTATACATAATGATTGGTTGGAGCTATTACATTTTAGGTGACTGGTTTTTGTCTGGTTCAATATTATACTATTAATAGGTCAAGTGATTTGGTTCATTCCGCGGAACATGTTCTTTCCATTGATGGAACAAGGACACATAATATGTTAATACATTACAAACTTCTCTCGTGATACATATATTAGTATTTGAATTTATGTAATCCAAAATTATACCATTCTTAATTGTCACATTCTTCAATTCATTATGTAGTGTTTTTGCATCGCACAAGTAATGATATAAAATCAGATCAATACTGGTCATCAATTCTTCCTATAAATGAATTCTTGATGGTCTATATACTCACACATATGGGTGTGATATAATAAAGAATATGTGACCAATTCTCATGCAATTGATTGCAATTTATTTATTAGCATATCAAAGTCAATTATACTCCACGACAATGTGATAGCATTCCAGATGTGATTATATGTTTAAAGGTTTTCCATTCAATGGATGATAATGTATAATTTACAGTAGTCTTATAAATATTGTAAACTACTATAAATGCAATTAAGAATTAATAAATGATTAATTATTCATTCATGAATTACTTACTGTATTGTTTTGATTTTGATATCTAAATGGAAAGGTTTTGTCTTTTATTTACAATTTAACTTATAAAGGGCCAACAAAATGATAGAATTTTTATATATATTAGTGTGGGAAAAAGTTTTCTCATATTCTACAAGTAAAAAGTTGCAGTAAAATCTATTTTTTTGTGCTTGTATCTACTTGTCTCTGGCTAGGTTTAGTACTATTAAATAGATTTTGAAAACCATCAATTTGAATCTCTTCGGATGAGGCTCCAGCAAGAAGTAGAGAAAAAGTGGCCAGAATTGATCAACAGAAAGGGTGTGGTTTTTTATGATGATGCTAGACCGCACTTATATTTAGCCACTCAGCAAATATTGAGAGTTTGGTAGTTTGTTTGGGAAGTGTTAATGCATCCACCATATAGCCCTGATTTTGCACCCTCAAATTTCCACTTGTTTCGGTCTCTCCAGAATTCTTTAGGTAGTAAAACTGTCAAAACTACTTGTAATTTTTGATCAGAAATCCCAAAATTTCAGGAATGGCATTATGTCATTACCTACAAAATGGTTATAATATATATATATATATATATATATATATATATATATATATAATGGTGTCGAAAACTCGACGTCAACGAGGAAACCGAGAAAGAGTCATGCTGGTTGTCAAAAAAATAAAATCTAAGTTGCATGATTTTAAAATTATAGGCATTTTAAAAACAAAAAATTCACACCCTATGACAGTCTATTCCTCCTGTTGCCACAAATCATAACTTTCCAACTTTTTTTGCTGTGTAACCCTGAATATTGCTTAAATGTAATTAAAATTTTGAAACCATGCTCTAACTTTCATAACAAGACTTATTTCTTAGAAAAAAAATTAAAAAAAATTGCCTAGATTTAACTGACTGTATTGAAAAAAAAATGTACTACAGAGTTTGGCAAGTTATGTCAAGCGCAATTAGTAGGGATTCTAAAATGGTATAATGCCGGTGATTTGTAGCTGCTATCGATGGACAAAAAATTTTCAGTAAAATCCCAGTTTTACAATTTTTCTTACTTGGTTAAATAGCTTTATTACTTTACATGGAGCCGATTAATGCCACTCACACTGAATAAATTGAACTACTTGTACCTGTGTTTGTCTATCATAAACAGACTGAATAAACAGATTATGCACTAAATTTAGAGTACTGTTGGTGTGTGCATTGGAATAGCCACTATTTTTTTGTGAATGTTTTAATTTAAGCTGAAACAAAATTTTAATACTAAAGGTTTATTTATTAAATTTACAATAAAATAGTTTTACTACAGCAAATGTTCGAAATAGCTCTCCTTCGGCGGCAATACAAACCGACATCTCTTTAAAGAGATCGAGCTATCTTTCGGGAATCGTCCATTATTTGCGAATTCGGCTGCTTCAGCTTTATTTGCCGTAGTTCAAATTCGCTTTCGATTGCCTTTGAATACACTTTTTTCTGCTCCCCGTAAAGTACAATTGATTCAAATCCGGTGAGCGGCCCGATTAAAATTTTGTTTCAGTTTAAATTAAAACATTCACAAAATAGTGCCTATTCCAATGCACACACTAACAGTACTCTAAATTTAGTGCATAATCTGTTTATTCAGTCTGTTTATGATAGACAAACACAGGTACAAGTGAGTTAAATTTATTCATTATGTGTGCATTGAATCGGCTCCAATGTAAAAGTAATGTTTTGCCATTTAACCAAGTAAGAAAAATTAAAACTGATTTTACTGAAAAATTTTTGTCCACGATAGCAGCTACAAATCACCAAGTATTATACCATTTTAGAATCCCTACTAATTGCGCCAACTTTTGACATAACTTGCCAAACTCGTGTAGTACATTTTTTTTCAATACAGTCAGTTAAATCTAGGCAATTTTTATTTAATTTTTTTTTTCTAAGAAATAAGTCAATGTTATGAAAGTTAGAGCAGCTGGTTTCAAATTTTAATTACAGTTTAGAGAAGCATTATTCAGGGTTACTACAGCAAAAAAAATTGGAAAAAGTTATGATTTGTGGCAACAGGAGTGAATAGACTGTCACAGGGTGTGAATTTTTTGTTTTTCTTAAAATGCCTATAATTTTAAAATAATGCAACTTAGATTTTTATATTTTTCTGACAACCAGCATGACTTGCCTTTTCACCCGGTTTCGGGTTGACGTCGAGTTTTGGGACACCCTATATATATATATATATATATATATATATATATATATATATATATTATAATTGCAAATATAACATGATCAAAATTATTTTGTTTTTTTTTTAATGTAGATGATTCATTGTGTTAATTCTAAGACTGATGAAATCTTATCAATTGGTGTCACAACCATATCTTTATGATAAAAGGTTGTGTATAAATATGTCATATGCCTAGAAGTTTTTGTAATATGACTTTGTATGTACACATCATGTATCTTATTAAGAAACTATCAGTCGCTCACAGCTCCACCCAAACATACATCAAATTAATTCCTTTATAATCAAGTAACCTCTGTTAATCAAGATCCCAATCTTAGCCCCATCTTCAATCTGAACTTTGGTTCTGTTGTCATTTCCAAAATGGTTTTGTCTAAATTCTAATCCTGCTCTATGATTTCAAATTTTTTTATATATATAATCTGTAGCTTCACTATCGATTTCAAAATTTATGAATTTAGTTACTTTGATTTTTGATATAGCTATATTTCAAATCGTTTACTGCCCTAGAAGTTGAATTTCTAAAAACTCTTCCTTCTTAATTGCACTCATAAAACTTTATGCAAAAATTTTTAGACCCATTGCCTTGGCATAGAACTAGCTAGCATTTTTGTTTGTAATGAATGGCTCAAAAAAAAATTTTGACATTTTTGATTTTAATGGTTTCAATTTATACAAACATAAATGATAAACACCATAGTTTTTCACTTATTGCACCCCATAGAGAGGTGGATTTTCAAAACCCCTTCTTAAAACTTTTTATAAAAGGGGACTATAAAATTTTAAACTTTTTAACCCATTTGTTTAGGACATATGCTGATATATTATGTCAGTAAGTCAATTTTCCCTTTTATATATTTAAATTAAACATAGTAATGTCAATATGCTATATTTTCAAATGTATTTTAGTTTTCTTCCAAGACCAGAATATAGAAAAAAAGCTTTTCACTCACAATTTTAGCATAATTATCAATATAACTAAATCACTGTAAAATACAGATATTGAAATAATAGCGGGTTGAAAAGTAGATTAAAGAATTTGAAGTGGACATCTTAACCCTGTTAATATGTACAGTAAAACCTCCTTATTCGCGCTTTCTTTATTCGCGTTTTCACTATTCGCGGATTAAAAAAATGCGACCCAATTCCTATATTCGCGACTAAAAATTTTTTTATTCGCGGATCTAATAAGTACATACATAATAATAAAATTATTCCAATAGGTATCCAACCCAATATCCTTGTCAAATGGACTTATAAAAAAGTAAAATAGATCTTATTACAATTTTGCCTAAAGTATGTTGTTAAATGATATCGCCGAGGCCTTTGACACAAGCCGCCTTCGCCGCGATCAGTTTTTGAGAATGTAAACAAACAGCATGAAAGCAACCTTATAACTCAAAAATAAAGTATATTTTTAAATGTTGTGTTCCGTTTATAGTAAAAGCCGCTTTGCGTGTTTTATTGTTTCGTCTTTCACATTCGTTACAAAAATAGTGATCGAGTAACACGTCTCTACTGCACTCTTCCTAGTTTATAATGTCAACTAAAAAAAATGAGAAACGAGTTTCGATACGAAAAAAATCTGTGTTACTGCTTAAAGTGAAAATAGAAATGCTTGATCGTTTACGTTAATTAATTAAAATGTTCAAAAACTTCAATTAAATTAATTTTTTATATATTTGATTTTTTTTATTTTGTCACCTAGGAACGTATCCCTTATAATCCCATATAAATTACCATTCCGTATTCACGGTTTCTGTATTCGCGGCATATTTATGGAACATATACCCCGCGAATAAAGAGCTTTTACTGTAATCAATTTCTCTTAAAATTATTCCAATACAATTGTAATGTACATCAATTTCATTTTTTGTGTCCCACAATTTTATATGCTCTTATTATAAACACTTATGATAGAGGGTACTTGAAGACATTGCTTGAAAACTTACTCAGCCATAAAGGAAAATAAAACAGTAACTATATTAACTTTTTATCTTCTATATTTTACAAAACGAAAAGTGTAAAAATCTCGATTGCATATGATTCGTTTTAATTTTACACATCGGTCATCATGGATTTATCTTCGTAATACATTTATCATTTCCCAGGACGACGATGCGACACTGGTCCCTCAGGCGTCAGACGGCGGATTCAACTTCGAGGCGGGCGCCGGTGGCCAACACGACACTTTCAAGTTCTAGTTCACACCACCGCCGCCGCTCCACTAAACCGCGAAAGTGAGCTAGAAATGACATGACCTCGTTATCCCACGCTCACACCTGTCTATATTAGCTTTTAATTCGTGTAAATATTTTATAATTCTTCTCTTTCATCGTTGATGCGTTATAATTTCGCAGGCATCCCATTTCATTTTAGATGTATACAATTCTATGAATTACGGAGATGACATCGATTTAAAATAGTGGAACTGCAATATATGTATCTACATGAAATTATCACTTTCGATATTTTTATTTTATCTATAAATGTTGTCTACTTGTTAATGAGTCGAAAGTAATTTGTATTTAAATTGTTATGCCATTTCTAGATTATTTTCTATATTGTATGCATTTCTTTATTAACATAATTGAGCGACGTTCAATTCATGAATGATCTTATTAGAGGTAAGTTAACCTAAATGCAATCATGATGACGCCAAGTGTTGAAGACTAATTTAATAATTTTTTATTCTGAGATTTAACTGAAAAATTCTCGAATTGAACGTCTCCTTTAAATGACGATAAACCATTGTGCAGCTGGCGCCTAAGCCCGATTGCAATTTCTTTTATGAGAAAAACATTGGTAAAGTTTTTGTGTTTTTTTCAAATATATTTCTTTTTATATCATGAATTTATTAACATGAATCGCGAACGAAGGAGTTAGCTCCGAACGATCGCGCAATCGCCGCCGAGAATGTTAGTTCTGCAATGAAGGCTTTATAACATAGTGTTTATGTTTTGTTTTGCGCGCCTGTGCCCGACACGCTCACGGCACACACACACACCTTCATATATATATACCGACTATTATTTCCTGACGTGTCCATTTCTATTTAAGTCAATAAATTCTGTCCATCAAATGTCAGACTTTGATTTTTGTTCTAGCCTATATTTTGTGATTGATGGCAATCTTTGAATTGTTGGCGAATTCTGTCTTTTGTCATCGGATTTCTGTAAAAAAAAAACACTTATTATATCATTATGTTAAAAATATATATTTTAATTGAATATAAAACTTAATACGAACCAGTTTCTTGCTCTCGCATGCATAGCACTTGTAGCGCGCATTGGAATGCACGGTGTCAACAGGTGGCCGCGACCGACTTGACGCAAGCCGAATACTCAAAGACTCCTGATCAAAGAAAATGCCTACCCTATTCTGAAAACTATAAAACATAATTATTTTTAGTATATTTATAATGTGAAATAAACATGTTTTGAAAAATTAGTTTATCATCAACACAATGTAATCATTAATGGCAAACTTTTGAGTATTTTAATTATCCACTTCATTTTGTGGTAAGCCTTGCTTATTCAAACCCATAAATGACATAACCTAATAATGTGTAAAAATGATATAAGAGTGCCACCAGAAAATGAAAATCTGTAAAACTGTTGACCCTGCAGACCATCCCTGAAACTTTCCGCTATGGTATTTATCAATGTGATTTTGAGCTTTTTAAATTGTACAAATATTGTCTATGAGTTTTTGAGCTCAAAGATTTGAAACATGGTCAACTCTTCAGGCCATTCCTGAAATTTGTTTCTATTTTCGAGCTCAGTGTTTAAAAATGAAGGAGCAGTAAATTATTGAGCTCAGCTTGTTCAAAAGATTGATTTTATTGCTTTTTTAAGCTCCAAGCTCAAAAATATAGTTCTAATAGGTATATTAGAACTAGTAATCTCAAGTTGATTGTAAGAGTTCGATGCTATTACAATTTAAAAACCTATATGTATTAAAAATATCTCTTTCTAACTATATTTCTCAAATGAACCCATCGATTTTGATACAGTTTGCAACAATCAATGTTGATTTTTAAGAATAAGAAGTAGTTGTTTTAAGAATTCATCGGTAAATTACTCTTTAAAATTATTCAAATCAAATTTTTTCAATACACTAATACATACAGACATTTGTAAAATTATTAAAATAGATTCCTAAGAACCAAAATGTCAAGATCTGCTTAAAACTCTAGTTTTAGAAGTCAGACTGAAAACAGTACTTCCTGTTTATGAAAATTTCTCAATTTTCTTAAATGGAAGTTTAAAAATGCTATTTTTCAAATATAACAACATTATGTTTCAAACACTTAATTCAATTTCGATCTTCTTTATAGCATTCGGCGCAATTTTCTAAGGTAAAAAAGATGACCCAAGTATCAAACACTAATCTATCAAGAATTTCATGTTATTTCAAAATATTTGAAAAAAACATCCTTTTTTTTTTTCAAATATTTCATCAACAATATCTCTCGAATGAACCAACTATTTTTGATGCAGATTTACGACGATTGACAATATTTATTAAGAAGAGCTTATTAGAGTTTAGAATTTATCAGTAGAGTACTTTAAAAAATATTATAAAAAAAACACTTGTACATTTTTCTCCAATAATATTTCTTAAACAAATCAAACCGATTTTGATGTACTTGGCAATGGCCGATGTTTTTTTAACAAAATGCTAAAGAGCTCTTTTTCCCAAACAGTTACATTGACTCCCGCAAATTGAATAAAAATTGATTGATTCATTGAAGAGATTGTTTGAGAAAAATTTTTAAAAAATATTATACAATATTTTGTAAACTGCTCTAGTGAAAAATTCTAAAATCTATTCAAATTCAAATTCAAAATATCTTTATTTCATAGGTTACAAAATAACACTTGAAATACGTCATAATTTTTTACGAATTTACACTTTACTGCTCGTTCGGAAGGCAGTTTTCCCTCAAGAAGAACGAGCAAGAAACTTAAGGGTAGCTCTTTTCTAATTTGCACATACATAACCAAAACAAATTAGGAATGACAGCCCGGTAAGAGGTCGAGTCGCTTATGCCCATTGATTTTTGTCTTCTAAATATTCAGAAATTGCATAGTACCCTTTTTACTGAGTGATTGTTTAACAACACTTTAAATTTATGTAGGGGTAAATCTTGCATATCTACAGGAACCTTATTGAATAGGCACACAGCCCTCTGAATGAATTTGAGCTTTACTTAGTCGACTAACATGTGAATTCAGTTTATTTTTATTTCTGGTATTGAGATTATGTCGACTACTATTTCTTTTAAACATTTCTAAATTTTTTTTTACATATAATAAATTGTCATAAATGAATTGAGATGCCAGAGTTAAAATTCCAGTTTCCTTAAACTTATTTCTAAGAGATGTATGAGGTCCGAGCTTGTAAATTGCGAGAACGGCCCGCTTCTGCTATATCTAATTTTTCTCCTTGTAAACAACATTGATCATTGTTAAATATATTAAAATCACTTCATTTCTTTAAGATATTTTGTTGGAGAAATATTTTTCAGTGTAAATATAAAATATTTTTTAAACTACTCTAGTGGTAAATTATAAAATCCAACCACTTTTCTATTTAAAAATAGTCCATTGTCGTAAATTGCATTAAAGTCAGTTTATTCATTCGAAAGACATGATTAATGGAAGATTCCAAAAAGAAAACCTTTTCAAAATACATGGAAAATACTTGATGGATTGATGTTTGCTACTCTGTCATCTTTTTGTGTTTTATAAAAACAGTATCTGATACTATAAAGCAGATCAAAATGAAACAAAACATTCGAAAAATATAGTACTTGAAAATAAAAAAAAAGTTTTGTACATGCATAAATTTTTGAACTCGAAGAGCTCAAAATTTATTAAAATTATGTTTTTCAACTTGGAGAAATTGAAAAGAATTAAAATCAATTTCTTGAGCATAGTGAATGCAATAATTCATTGCTACTTTATTTTTGAACACTTAGCTCAAAGTTAATAAGTTTCGATGATGGCTTACAGGGTCAATTGCCTTTCAAATTTTCAAGCTTAAAAGCTCATGCACAATATTTATAACTTTAGGAGCTAAAAGGTACATTGATAAAAGCTGGAGACATTTAGAATCTATCGGTAAGGAAATATACAAAATATTATAAAAAAACATTTTAAAAATTTTTCTCCAAGAATATCTTTTGAATAAATCAACCAATTTTTCGGCAATTTGCGACAGTCGATGCTATTGCTCGGAAAAAAAGATGAATAGATTTTGGTATCTATCAGTAGAGTAGTCTAAATGTTATTTCAAGAAAATATTTTCTAAAACTTATTTTTGCGATTCCTTAAAATCTATGCTCTGAAATTTGTTCAACGTTTAAGAAAGACTAAGTTGAGCGGATCCCTTCGAATGTTGCATACTAGGTTTCGATCGGTTAATCCATTCAAAAGTTATTAAAGGTTTACATATATACACACAATGACAGAAGTCACTCGGAAAAGGGTCTGAATAGATTCCTAAGACTGTAAAACATTAAGATTTGCTGAAAATTCGATTTACGAAAAGTTCATACCTGATAGTTAATAAAGAGTAGATACAATTGTAATATACAGGTATACTACAATTGTAACTGTAACTATTGTCATACCTGTAACTCATTATACAGGTAGGACGCTTTTAAAATTTCTGAAATGAATGAAAAAGAATTACTATGAATAATGAATTTATTAAAACATTCTGTTAGCATAAATGCACTTTTTCATACAAATAAAGTAATTTTGACAACATTTATAATGCTGCTCCTCGCTGGTGACTTTGGAAACATCTGTTTCATATTCTTCGACAGCCTCTTCTGGTGATGGACAACCTTGACTGCATAATTCTTAATTTTGTGAACAGAAAAAAAATCACAAGATGTCAGGTCAGAACTGTATGTAGCCACGTGTCAAATTTTATTACAAAAAGAAGCAATCATCCGCTTAGCAATCACTTCGGTCGCGCGCCACTTTAGTTGATTTCGGCTCATCTCGATACACCTAATATGGTCAATTACTGCTTTGTTTTGGGGTTGTCGCAATAAATTACATGTTTTGTCACCTATTAGTGTGTTCCGCACCAAAACTTTCGCCCCTTGAATCTGGTAAGCGTGTCACTAGTAACGTGGTCTGTTTTTTAAGCCTCAGTCGAATTGTGTGGGATCCACCGCGAGCACAGCTTTTTAATACCCAAATGTTAGTGTAGAATTGACTGTATGTGACTCGTGCGTACGCCTAAGGATGGTCGTATTTCATGGTAGGTTACACGCCTGTCTGTTTCGATCATGCGACGTACAGCATCGATGTTTTTATTGTTCACAGCGGTGGATGGGCGACCATCACGAAATTCGTCACTGAGATTGACACGGCCACGTGAATTCTGCAAACCAGTTATAGTGTTGCATGGTGCTTCATCGCCAAAAACAGTATGAAGCGAGCGAGACTGCTGAGCTGTCAAATTACACTAAAAATCGTAGATAATCATACTACGAAAATTTTCACAACTTAAATCCATAATGATGAAGGCACATAATTTTTAAAATGACACTTCAATGTAAAAATTATCAGTTAGATGAAATGAACTGCATTTTAAGCCATAGAATTCCATTTTCACATGTAGTAATTACTTTTTAAATATTATTAACATAATGGCCAATTCCAGAAACTTATAGTGTGTCCCATCTATTTATCATTTTATAAATAACTAGGTATTAATAGATGATTTTCCATGACCATCTTAAGATAATGAATAAATCAATTCAATTAAGATTTTCAAAAGGTAATGACTGATTGAAGTCATAAAAAAATGTTTATTTATCATCCAAAAAGAATGAAAATTGTATTAAATTTATTTATTGGTGTCATAAGTAATTGAAATAAAACTTTACGTATTCATAGTTATATTGAGGAGGTTGGTCCCATATAATGATAAATATATGCAAGTTCATGTAAAAAGTAGTTATTACACGCCCAGAGATCTCGGGGTAATCATCAGTTTGGGGACTCGCCTTTTTAGCTGATGCGTTGTCCCAAAAGCCCAGACGCTCAACGACGATCAAGTGGCGCGCACTATATTTTTATTTTGTACAACTGCAAATTGGTAGTTTTATAATGCAATTGGTTGGATTAATCCCACACCGGCCCGCGTTTTCCGTTCAGCCCACTGGTTCGCGTGAACACACGCATTCAATTACAGACGGCTAGTAACCGCCGCCTCCTGCATTTATTCGACCCACTCCGCGTCCATAGTTATCTTTGGTCTAGGGGACCAAACTACATTTTTAAAAAGGAGAAAATGGTGTAAACATAGTCATTATATAAATTAATATTGCCGTAAAATACTAGTGCAATAATTTTGCTTTTATCGTCTATATTAACACAGTGTTTCAAAAAGAGCATTGTAACAAAATTGCATCCTGTTTCATTTTATTGATATAAATGGAGCCCTAAAATTAAGATTATGGGTATTTAAAGATCATGACCTCGATATTTTAAATTTATTGTCAAGTATCTATCTTTCTAATTGTTTTATTCATATGAATGTCATCATGCAACTTTTCGCGAATAGAAATACTAATATAAAAAGACTGGTTTTAGCTATATATTAATATTTAGATTAATATGAAATGTGATAAAATAAATATTACTGTCATTCTGATGACAATGTATAACGAACCCCATACATATGACAGAAATAGTCTAGATAGTTTTATATGCATATAAGTGTGTGGTGATTATGTCAGTATGGTTGTGTTCTACCACTTTACCTGTTTTGTCTCGCCAGAACCACTGCTATGACGTGACCTCGGTACTAATTTAGTATGGATAAGACTGTTGAAGATCAGTTTCTCTATACTTAAAAGTCTGATTTTCAGAAACACAAAGAACATTCAACAGATATATCGTATAGTCGATTTCCATTTTGAAAAACAGTTCATACAAAGGATTAATTTATGTTATTTCTCCAACGCTCAAATTTGTCACCATATTTTTTAAAATAATTAGCACGAAGTTATATGTTATGAACACATAAACAGTAAATATAATCAACACGCCCATGTCAACTGTTGTTGTCAGCAAAAGGTGTATACTTCTATTATGGTAAGGTTCATCTGAAAAATGAAATTATACTGATTTGCAAAAAGACGCAATCATATCCATATTGTTAGTAGCTTTCATTCGTATATATTGCAGAAAACAATATTCCATGGCTGTTGATTTTTAGAACAATGTATTAGAGTGATATTGAAAAAATAGAAAGCTAGGCCCTGCCAAAAAGCCATAACACTCAATTCTCTCTAGGTATTGTTGTGTGTTACCGAAAGTATAATTAGGAATCAACGTTATTACTGTGGCATAGGAGTAGTCCAGGAGTTGTCGAGCCGCTTGGTCTTCATGATGGCGCCGAGGCGTTGTAGAAGTGCAAAATTTTCATTTTCCAGGCGCACTCGTCTCTCGTCCTCGCGTTGTTGCTTTTTGAGTTTTAATGCGACGTGCGGTCGCTCCGGCGGCGGCGACGCGTCTATTATCGGTAACGCGCTTATGACCTGAACATCGTTTAGGAAATTTTAGTATATAAATTTAACTTGAGCTACCCGCTCGAGTTGTAGCTATTTCGAAATTGTAATTATCTCACAAAATTCTAATTATAAATTAAAATAAAGCCACCTATTCAAGCTACTATGTACATTATTCGTGTATAGTAGCTTTTGCCCGTGGCTCCACCCTCGTTTTCATCTTGTATATAAACAAATCAAGGTCCCGATCGTTATCCCGTTGTCGATTCTGATCCTGATCCCGGTGCTGCTATCGATACCAATTTCTTTCATTCTCGATTCCAATCGTAATCCGACTTTTGATTCCAACCCCGGTTGTGACCTAAGGAGATTCGATTCCGTTCTCGCTTTAAATTTTACTCTCGGTACTGTCTCTCATTCCAACTCCAGTCACACTCTTGATTCTAATTTTGTTCGACACTCGGTTTTTGACCTTACATTTCATTCTCTGTTTCGATTTCAGTCGTCTCGAATTTCAATTCTATTTCTCGTCCTATGTGCAATTTCGATTCTGCTACTGGTCACGGTTCTGATTTAGATGGGAGATGTAGCAAATGCTAGTATCCCATAGTCGTCTAATTGCTTTAGCAGATTTTTTTTACATGAAAATTTCAATCCCTTTAGGTTACTTTTAACAACGAGGCATGTCATTATTTTTATTCGTAATAATTAACTCAAATATAAATATTGACTTAAATGCTTTAGCGGTTTCCTTTTTTCCATACATTTCATCCTTTATTTTACCCCCTTCAAAGTTAATTTTAAAAAAAAGAATGTATACATTTTTTCTTTATTTCTATAAGAAACTAGTGTTAAATATGACATCTATAGCTTCAACAATGTAGGTTTCTCATACAACAGTATTTTTTCACCATTTTCACCCTCTTATGGATCAAATTTCTAAAAATTCATCCTTAGTGTTCGCCTAAGATATAACAGGAATCTCTCTACAAAATTCCAAGTTTTTAGACCCATCTACATATAGATAAAGTGTTCATGACGATTTCCATTGACTTCGGTCAATGACTACTGATGATAACTATCACAGGTTGTCTAAGAACATCTACCCATATTATCGTTTTCAGAAATTGATACGCTTCTTTTTATACATGCCATAACCTGTTACGAAAAGTTTCTAGTTCTATGAACAGTACATTTGTTTTACTTTCTTTTAATGATACTTGTCTGGAGTTAATTGACCGGGCAAGACTTTTGGTAATAAAACGTATCGGATACGATAATTATGAAATATATGGACTGAAAAGACATTATTAGAAATAGAAGTATAAAGCAAGGCAAACATGTAAAATTAAAGAAGAAAATACAGTCAATGAGTGAACGGCAGTGTTGGTTTAATCACTTTAATAGTGAGGAGTTGACACTAGTGGATCATTTGCGTTCTACTTACCCGCCTATAGGGGATATTGATGCTGCGAAGGAAGTAGTAGAAAACCAAACTAGCACCAGCACTAGCTGATTATATTGGACTACCTTGAACCTTCTAAATACACCATACATCGACACTTAAAATTATTGACGAAGACCTATAAGTTGTCGAATAATTCTTTGCATCTAAGCCCAAAGTATGATTTTGCCAAGGTCTCAAGACAGCTTGCTGAACGTTAGGTGAAGACCATAGAATATGATGGGCTATATTTTAAATATTAAGGTTTTCTTTTTTTATAATCATTTAATAAACAAAATGAACATTAATAAATAAAAAACTGGCTAAGAGCATGTCGGTCCATGCCTACTGTAGGATTCTGAAGCCGATACTACAAAGAAATACGCTACGCTTTTTTTTTCGTGTTTCTCACACAAAATAACACTAATCATTTATAACTAGAGAAACAAATAGGTATGTCGACTATTACTCTTAAAATATTGTAAAGTGCACCACCTAAAGAGCGTACCTTCATGGTACTTGCGTCCTTTTGTTGACAAGCGCAGTATTTCGGTAATAACTCATAAACGGTGCAATCGATTATGTTGAAAATAATTTTCATTGAAAGTATTTATTAAGCGTTACCATTGTAGTTTTTTTTATATTTTTTGGAGATACGATTTAAAAAATAAAGGGAGGGGGGCACAATTTATGCTATTTTCGGGGTGATTATTTTCGAAAATATTCACTTAATAAATTTGCTAAGAAACTTTAAAATGTTTTTAAGAAAACTGTAAAATTATGTGTTACATGTTGATGTTTGCTGAAAATTTTTTTTTAAGTTTCTGTTACTATATGGAGTGCCACCCCTAGAAATATTTATTTTTGTTCTTTAATTATCAAACTAAATAGCTGCTTATATAAGATCCCTTATATACTCCAAATTTCATCAACATACATCTAGTTTTTGAGTAAAATGCCTGTGACATATGGACAGACATGACAAAATTATAAGTGTTCCGTTTTTGCCATTTTAGCTCGCAACCCTAAAACCGACATTATTTATTAGACACCTTATTAAATACATTGTTTAAGTGTTTAAACTGCTCTACATCCCTAAATATTAAATTGAGGAAAAAGTTTTTTCGTATTGTATAAGTAAAAAGTAAAATCTCTTTGGTTGTGCTGTTTGTATCTGGTTAGTTTTGATACAATGAATGCATCCATCATATACCCCTGACTTTGCACCCTCAGATTTTCACCTGTTTCAGTCTCTCCAAAATTCAATTCGGAAGTTAATCAAAACCTATAAGGTACTTCCCACTTAGTATCTGGAAAATTTGACATGGATAAAAACCTCTTAAGGCACAAGGGAATAAATCTGAAAATCACTAATTTGTAGTTATATGATTTTTTTTTAATTATGAACTTACACTGGCAGTTAGGGTATGAACCTTGATGTAGACCAATATATGGCAGAACATTATTTGACTTCCTGATATAAAAACTTATAGTATTTTAAAAAATTCGGATATTAATAAATAAATAAAATTTATTAAAAAAAAAGAAAAGTCTGTAATATCGTGCGACGACTATTATCAGTATCATAAGTAAATAAAAATCATCGAGACGGATGAAATGTCTAAATACATAATTAAATTTGTATGGAACCCTTTGGGTGCGAGTCTTATTTGCACTTGTTCTATTTTGTTATAATTATTTCATCCTAATGCTTAGGATGGAAAAACCATTATCAAAATATTTACCCTTAAATATACTAACCTTAAATTCTATATAAAATGACTAGAAAACCTTTAAATATTATTTAATGTATAGATATGACTTATTTTCTGATAATGGACAAAAATATCTCTATTATGTATTTAGCAGATATGAACTTATTGAATTTTCAGTTAATGAACTATATATTTGTTACTGTATTTGAGATAATAACTCACTTTAGAACGATGATCCTTGAAACGGCGTTCTTCCCAAGGGTGAACAAGTAGTTTCTCCCGTCTTGATAACATTTTGTAGATTTCTTACTAAGAAACTACACAAGACAATGTTCCTATACAGGTTCTTATTGAACAAATATTGCGTTGCTAGGACAACACCGATGCACACGAACCTCTTAAAAATATTAGGCGCCGGGGTGCGGAAGTCAGTCGGCGACCCCTCACCAAAGATATAAGATAGACAATTCATTTTTATAATCCATTTTTTTTTATCTAATACTCTATTTAATGATATCGTCTATTTCAAAATCTGCTTTCAATTCGATAATTGATATGGCCAAATCTGTCAGTCTGTTTTACCTTATGGTTGATCGTAAATAGTTTTTAATTAAAAATTTCGAAAAAGACCTTTCGCCTTCTGATACTCTCACAGGTAGTGTTAAATATAGACGTAATAAATAAAGTACATAAGATAAAATTATATACTTACAGTCTGTATATTTCAATAGATGATTTTAACTATTTTTTTCAGTAGTCAAATTTAGATAATGAAAACACTACAGCTTTCGCCGTTTCAATGGAGTTACTTGTATTTTATAGGTGCCTAGGTACACGATTGATTTTGTAGTACACCCTTCAAGTGGATGGCGATATGTCAAAGGGCGGGCGATGCGTGTCAAGGGCGCGTGCACACTCTCCTGTCGCCCCGTGCTCTGTTCGAATTTGTCGCTCGGTTTTGTGGAATCATCGATTTAATTCTTAGAACAGTAAGAGCTAAATTAATTTTTGTACATGGCAGGCCGTAATTAAGCAAGTCGAATGTGCCAAAAGCTGTACAATTGTAAACAATATTGGTGCCTATATTTTCCTAGGTATCGCATTAGTTTGTTTAGCAACTTTCCAAACTAGCAAATTACGCACGGTTATGTATAAAGTGATCGATTTGCACCCTATAGGTCTCTGCGCCCGAGTACGACGCACCCATGCATCCTCGGTTAGACGGCCCCGGCGCTGATTAAGATCCAACTTGTGTCATACAACGAGCAAACTATTCTCTCTAAAAATACATTCAGATATTCGATATCCGTACCTTTGATGCTCTCAAAAAGACTGCACAGAGATTGTGATTATGTAAATACTAGTTAAAGGCCAGGAGTCCGCCCGCATGGATAAAGAATCTTCATCGAGGTTTAGATTAAAACCTCGATCCTTACCCTGATTGCAATATCAATCCCGATGCTGATCTTATTTCGGATTTCAATCCCTCTCACTCTCTTATTCTCGCTTTCCTTCTTTCTCAATCTCTTGCGCTGTTCCTTGCACTCCTTCCCGTTTTCCTCCTTATTATGGCCCTTCACACCCTCTCACTCGCCATGCAAAGAAAACAAATCGTTGCTGTATTGCGAAGAATTGCACATGAGTGTATTACTTTAGTACATCTACACGTTCGAAATTATCGTATTGCCGTGTCTGTTCGAAAACAGAAAATCGACAATGTTTTTACTGTACAAAAGGAATATGTTTCTTGTGCCAAAAACATTTAAGTAATTTAATTATGTAGAAGCTAAACGTATATTAAAAGTGTGAAAAATTGTTAAGTATTTCTATGTCTCGCTTCTAACCATTTATTACATGCATCAACTTTTGGTTAGGGCAAATGTAACTATGTCACTTTAAGAATACTTCCAATTCTTAAACATTTTTTTTCAAAAATAAATAATGGCAAAACTTTATATAGCCTCTTAGTAAATTTTGCTTCTAATGTTTAATTGCAATTCTCAAGGGGAACATTCATGGCAAAACTTTTCAATGTAATTTAATACCATTTGTCACTAACATTTTAGGCCTAAAATTATCATCGTAATTTTTTGGCTTTGTAATATTAACTAAACCAAAAAAAAAATACACACACAAATATCGTATAATACTAAATATCGAAATAAAAAATAATATATCAAAAACAGTTTTGTGTCTTTTCACGTACTTACATTATTAACCGTTGGGCGAGTGCGAGATTTAACTAGTTCGATTGTGTGAACGATTGAAGTACGTCATATTTTGTTGGGTGCTGAATGAATAATAATTATAACGTCTTTTTTGCGTAGTAGACTTTTAGTGGAGTTGTGTACGAAAAGCGAAGATGAAACAGGTTCGAAGGGTGCGCGAATGAAGTAAGTAATTTTGTTCACTTAAATCATATCTAAACCTAAGAGTTTTTGTTTTAAATTTCACTTCGTCCTATATCAAATAGTTTTATCGCATCGCATAACGATGTGATGGGAATTTTAAAAAATAACATTTAAAAAAAAATAGGTAATTCTAAATGCGATTATAAAGACAATCTTTTAAAGCATTGTCTTTTCGCATGCCTTGCTGTTTATTACACATAGAATGAGTGCGATTTTTTTTTACAGGAATTATACTCTAAAGAGGAAGATGCGACAACCTTCACAAAAAACATTTTCACCATCGAAGAATGAGGTTGAAACGGATGGAAAATTAGCGCATAGTATTATTTAATCGATGTTTTTGTACTTTTAAATGTATGTACGCAACGTGTCTTGATGAATCTCCTTCGTAATCAATAGGAGTGTTTTGCGATCTCTCTAAGGCGTTTAACTGTGTAAATACGAAACACTAATCAGGAAGCCACATCATTCTTAGAGACCGTACACGATCTTCTGGCATCGTATTTGATTATTAGGGTTCAAAAGGTAGATGTCAACGGTATGAGATCATCTGGACTCGTGGTCCGTATAGAGGTGCCACAGGGATCGATCGTCGGTCCGTTTCTATTTTTAGTTTATATTAATTACTTACCTAGCCTTGTTAAGGATATTCAGGAGAAGTACTGTTTGCTGATGAAATGGTTTACTGTAAACAATTTACTTCTTAATAGGAAGAAAACGAAATGTATGAAATTCTCACTTACTAATGTGAAAAATGGATCTGGTACTATTTTAATAAGAAACGAGAAATTAAAGCTTATTGACACTACTGTATTCCTGGGTGTTACTTTAGCTAATAAACTTCAATAGGCAATGGGGTCCTCATATCGGTGAGTTGGCGAAAAGGCTTAGCTCTACTGCATTTATAATTAAAAAGATAAGAAATTTGTCCAATATCCATACCACCAGATCGATTTATTTTGGCTGTTTCCATAGCTTAATGTCCAATATCCTACTTTGGGGACACATACTGCAGATATTCACAGAATTTTCGTTGTGCAAAAGCGGGTCATTCGCGCAATTTAGTGGTTGGGACCTCGAGTTTATCTTAAAGTAAGTTCAAAGAAATTGGAATTTTAACTGATTTTAACAATTTATTTACCAAAATCTAATATACATAAAATAAAATTTAGAATGTTTTAATAAAAATAGTAATGACATAATTTCAATACTAGAAATAAAAATAAACGCTGTTTTCATGTTAGTCGACTGCATAAGGTCACAAATTAATTTAGAGGGCTTTGTTTTCGAAAAGATTCCTGAGGATACACGCCTTATACAAATTGAAGTTTTTACTAAACAAACATTCCACAAAAGGATTTACTGAATATTTAGAGGATAAATAGACACGAGCTCAACTTTCTACAGGTTTGTTTTTCTTACAATAGTATTATGTATGATTGTATTTCTTTATAACTTTGCTTTGAAAAGAGCTATCCTCAAGTTTCTTGCTCGATCTTCTTGAAGGGTAACTTGTCTTATCCAAATCGTTCACTATCTGAACGAGTGGCAATAAAAAAAGTGGTGATATTTAAAAAATAACTGTAAATTATTTAAATATTATGACGTATTTCAAGTGTTATAACTATTCCTATTTTTTATAACTTAAGAACGATTTGACCGATCATGATGAAAATTGGTATACAGTAAGAACATGTGATTGCACAAGTGATAAGTTATTATCTGTCTGTCTGTATGTTCTTTCGTAACTGAAGAAAATTTACCGTTGTTGATAAAAATAGATTTACAGTAAGAACATGTAATTGTGCAAATGATAGGCTACTATCAATCCCTCTGTTATATGTTCTTTTATAACTTAAGAACCGTTTCACCGATCGTGATAAAAATTGGTGTTTTCAGATCATGTGATAGTGCAAATAATAAGAGTCTGTCGGTCTGTATATATGTTGTTTTAAAACATAAGTAAGGTTTGATGAAACGTGATGAAAAATTTGTATACAGTAAGAGCAAATGATCTGTATGTTCTTTTATAAATTAAGAACGATTATACGAAATTGCTTGTAGTGCAAAAATAAGCTCTATGTTATTGGCACACACCGCATGATAAAAATAAAAAATCAATAATATTTTGGTAGCCATTTTAGTTTCTTTTTATGTAGTTGTGTGTGTGTGTGTACATGTGTGCGTAATTTGCTTTTTATCGAAGTTAAAGGGGTTGGAGTTAAATTTTGTATGAAACTTTTTATGGAGCGAGATAAGACTTTGAAAAACGGTGAGATGCGTTTTTCACGATTAGGTGGGGGAAGTGGAGTTATGTAATATTTAAAAACGAGTGTTTATTTTATTGACTTTTTACATGCTTAAACCATTCATGCAATTGTTCTCGCTATTAGGCAGATTTCTGAAAAAGAAAACTAGCATTAGCATCGTAACGTTTTCTGCGTGTTTTTAATATTGAATTGAACTATTAAACCGATACTAAGAGTCCGTTAATTAACAAGAAACTTCTTGAGTAAAATAAGTAAAGTCGACTATTAATATTTCGTTTTCGCTTCATGTGTACATTTGTGTTATTACAGATTATAAATTTTTTTTTCACTCATAAAAAGCAACACTATCCCCAAGTAGTACAGCATAAATTTTATTTTGATACTAGAATTTGTCCCAGCTCCGTCCAAATTGGAACTTAAATCGGTTAAGAAATTAAAGTTGCAAACGGGACGAAGAGAAAAATCGAAATCAGAGACCCGAGGGTTTGAAACCGAGGACGGGGCTAAGATCGTAATTAAAGGTGGAACCAAAATTAGAATCAGGATCGCGGCCGGAATGGAATACGAAGAGATTATAATTGAAAGTGGAACCAGAATCGAGACCGGTTCAGTATCAAGAATATAAATCGGTATCGAGAATAAGACCGGATTCGGAATCGAGGGATAACGATCAGGATCGTGATAAGTAATTGTAATCTGTTGATATATTTTAAGATAAAGGAATTCATTGTAGAGCCGCGGGCAGAAACCAGTATTATCTAAACCTATTGACCCAAAACATAATTTTAAATTGAAACTTTTAGCCGCGGCAGAGACGAATTCGGCTCATTGAGACAGAAATTGAAACGGTCCTCCATCTCCAGCAAGCAGTTGAGTGCGTGAGAGAGAGAGAGTCGTTTTTATGCTCCCGGCCGTCATGCCTCAGGCGCGGTAGGGCAAATTGGCCTAGTAGATGAAACAAAAGTGAAACACTTCTCCTCTTAAGAAAAAGCGTTTAAGAATAATTATTTTTGTAAAAGAAAGTTATGTTATTCCAGATGAAATACGCTAGACTAGCTGTTGCCCTGGCTTTGCTCGGGCAGTAATTGAGATAATGCCTTTAAAACTACCGAAACGAGTCCTAAAATTCTTTTTGTGTTTCGAATAGATTTGTTTTCAGTCGTCAAATAAACTACTAAAAAAATCTTTAACGGATTCTACAACTTAAGTTTCACTTCTAACTCACCATAATGGGGGTTCTGGTGCGTTTTGTTTTGCAGAATATGTTTCGCGACCCCTAGTTTCCTATAAAAGATTAGCAACAACAGTCACGATCAGCAAACGACTGCGTCCCACCTTTATCATTTGAAGTAGAAAAATTTTCGCAACAGTAGAGACCCGTTATCATAATTTTCCAGAAAAATTATTTGCATCCTTTCAATCTGAATCTATAAAAATGTCTAGTGATTGAGTAAATAAAGATTATTCAAACTCTCTTCTGCTTCATGGGTACCAGATACTGATGAAGAAATTCAACATATTAGTGACACGTCAATGGATAATCATTACTTACCTAGACTCGGATTCCGCTTCATGTTTACCTGACATTTATGAAGAAATCGAAGCGTATGACATATTTTAGCTAGTTTCATTTGAAAGGGCAAAATTTACCTAAGGGCAATAACGAATCTATTATTAATTTAAAGTACACAAAAAAAGGAAAAAATATTCAAAAATAAATCAAATAATAAATCATTGGAAAAAACACACCAAAGTGGAAGGAAAATTTATCGAAACAAAATAAACATAATTGTCTACCCTACGTAAATAGACATGATAAATTAATGCCGGCTAAACTATACTCAAGCCAGGTGTTTGCGGCCTTTTAACTGTCGCTTTAAGTGCACAATCAATTTCTCTCGAGAAGACCGTGAAAACTTCTGTAAAGCTGACTGAAGTAGAAAAAATTAGACATCAAAAAGATTTTTTGGTGCAACATAAGAGAATCAAACAAGAACAGACGCGAAGAATACACAAAAATGTGGCGGCAAATAAAAGACGAAGTCATTCCAGAAAATATTATTTTGATCGGAATGGCAGTAATATAGGAGTTTGTCTGAACCTTTTTCCAAAAACTTTCGAGTATCTCTATCGGCCCTATCAATACAACTTTTGAAGGAAAAGGTGAATTCGGTATTTTCAGTGGTAAATCATTTATCGTGGATTTCATGTACCTTTTAATAAAATAAATTCTGAAGTCATGAATGATGTGAAAGCACATATTGAAAGCTTTCCAACAAGATAATTACATTACTAGCCGCAAGACATCGAAAAGGCTGTATTTAGATGAAGATTTACCAACTATATGTAGAAAAGTGTGAAAATCCATTATCAACTGAAATTAATCATTTTTTAAGCCAGAAAAAGACCAATGTTTGTTATGCATACTGTACAAGCAGTCACCCAATGATGTGGCACTCAACAATGTGACGATCATGTACAAAGGAACGTCGCACGGCTAAACATGTAGATAAGAAAAAATCAGAAACAGATTCTCGATTTACGTTGGCCACAATTGATCTTTAATCTGTACTCCAAATTCCAGCTGATAGTCCATTATATTACTGTCGTAAACTTAATGTATATATTTTAACCATATTTATAAAGCTGGAAAGTCAAACAATAGTTACTGTATTATGAGGAAAAAATTGAACGGAAAAGGGTAGCATTTAAATGGGTACTACACTATAAATATGGATAATGCAATTACCAGCTAGTATAAAAGAAGTGTCTATGTTTTCGGACACACGCTCAGGCCAAAATAGATGCACCTTATTCGAACAACACATTTTGAGACAACTAAAGAAAAACATCTATTAAGTGGCCACACCGAGATGGAAGTAGACAGCATTCGTAATTCAATTGAAGAAGAAATCCGATATTCATCGGTATATTCAATGATTGATAGGAAAAACATTAATAGACATGATTGACATAAGCACTATTTAATGGTCAGATTATGAATAACCGAATTATCTATGAAAATGGTGATATTGTTCATTGGTCGAAGGTAAAATGCTTGAAATGAAAAAAAAAATTCTCAGGGATTATCGAATTCTAGTATGATGACGCCAGTCAACAAGTCCGTATTTAGAACTGAATACCTTTCGCAAGTAATCTATTCTAGATCCAGAACCTTCTATTTCTACTCGTAGAAAAAGAAATAATCAGCAAGAGACTGAAACGACTATGGCATTCCTAACAATAGATCCGATCGCTAAAATTTATTAAAAAAAAAACATTACTTTTTGTAGTAAAAAGAAAATCTATCAGATTTGTTCAAAAAAGCCAGCAAATTCCTTAAATTCATATTTCTTCACGATTTGCATTATTAGGGAAAAAATATGATTCTGTATGTTTTTGCGTTTAATCGTTTTATTTTTATTGATATGTATGTAAGTAAATTTTCGTTGCAATTTCACAGGAATAGATCTTTGCAGATTATTTAAATAACATTTGATTTTCGAATTCGTGATTTTTAAATTATTTAGGTATACCAATAATTATTAAGTACCTACATCTTTCTAAAAAAACCACTAATATAAAACATATAACTATAAATATATAAATGTAATTGTGAAAACAAGGTCATTGTTCAATAATAAAACGCATTTGCATAATAATATTATTGTGGGTGTGTTGTATACTGTGTTGTGAACTTTTAAAAACACCGACATAAAAACTTCATTGGAGTGACTTATTTATTGTCAGTTGGTAACTTCTCGCAATACAACGAAGTAATAATTATTTTTTTAATATGTATAATAGCATTATATAAATGTAGGACATTGTTTAGTGCTTTTATAGCACACTTTGTGGATACTATGATGCCCGGGATCCACTAGCGTCTATCGTTCGCTTATTGACTGTCAACACGCTGTACGCTAGTGGAGATGTTGTCTCGTCGCGCTACCTTTTGTTACCGCATGGCAAAGCAGTACGCGACAGGCGATAGATTTCAAACTATTCGCCTATCGTGTGATGGCGGCTTTCTAACGCACATCAAGGGATCGCGACTTGCAATTAGACGAGTGGCCACACTAGCGCTCGTCTTCGGGCTGCGGTTCCGGCGGTCTTCATTTTACTGATTACGCGTGTAACGAGCCCGATATCTGAATATTATAAATGTTGAGCCATCCGACTGTGCCTTAGTTTTACTGTATATTATATATATATATATATATTACTGTGAAATTTTTCTGTATAACTATTACGCGTTGTTTGCTACACGCAACGCTAATGGAGCTTTTCCATGATAAATAATATACCACGATTTTACTTTCGACATAATGCACTAAAATTGTTACTGCCCTAGATTACATATTGTACCCAAATGTGTATTAAAATCTTGACAAATGAAGTATTTTCACATAACAAAAATAGTCGTGTAAATCGGACCAGTGGTTCTCGAGCTATAATAGACGGAGTCGTGTTTTATAAAACGTTTGGACATTTTTTTCCACTTAAAATGGTAAATTGTATCAAATTGATTCTATAGTGTTATATTGTTGCGAAATCATAAAAAAAAAATGAATTGGCAAAATAATCTAATTAAATCACAGAACAGGGCTCCTCTTGTTTATCTCGAAATGCAAGGTCGTGGTTGTTTATATTATGTGTGAATTTCTATCATTAATAATATACCAGAGTATACGAGATGTTTGTTTTCATCAAACGTGACATGTCTGCGACCTTTTTTATACTTACGGACGTGTTAGTTTATGACCTTGTTTACATTTGAGGACTGTATTTTTTCTTGGCGGTCAACGCTTTTACAAGTCTATTAATGTTCCCGCAATCCATTTTATTATGACATTAAAGTTGAATATACTCCTGTTTCTCTTAGTATTTACTTTTCGTTTTTCCTTCCCGATCCTCGAAATCCCATAGTGATATATTGAACATAATTAATGTCACTAACCGTTTCCCCAACACTCTACAATCTAACTATACATCACATAACACATGGTCCTAAATTGGGAACAAAAACAAAACGCATTATCTGCAAATGAATAAATAAATTATAATGTTAAATACATCATAATTATATAGTACAATGTCGCTTACATTGGTTATCATGCTCGTTACAGGACGTTTAATGGACACGTCGCCAAACACTTAACACAAACGATTACGGAAAATACACTTTGAGCAATATAAAAATAAAGACGAAAACGTTACGCGGCTATGTTTAATCGACGAATTATGACTTGTTATAACTTTAACACATTAATATCCGAAAAGTCCTTTGTAAAAAAAAGGAATTCCCTCTCATACAAAATTATAAAAACCTAGGAATGTAAGTAATTATCGCTCTAATTTGGCAAAAAAGTTAATTGTAGCTAAAGCTCGCTTCCATCCAACATTCCTTGTTTAAGCCATACACTGAAATGCTGGAGGTCCACTTTCTAGGTAGATGTGCTTCACTAAACATTTATAACTGACTAGAGATGAGTTTACATTTGTGAAAATATGTTCCGTAAATTATCTAGATAAATTCATACCTCAATCGCACAAAAATATTGATGTATATTTAAAGATACTTGTAATACTCTCACATTGACAAGATTGCAATAAATAAACCTCTCTAGTACAATGCAACGCACGAAACTCTGCCGTTCTGAATTGCCTGCGAATGACTGCAAATGCGCAGCTTCAGCGCTCCCCGATCATCCCTTCTTATCCCCGCGTTCCTATTTTACGTTATTGCGACGCTTTTGTGACTAACTTCACAGCGGCAGAGTTTCGTATGTTGTACTTGTTACTGAAGCTGCCTTTATAAATCACATAAGATGCTTTGATTTTGATAACATCAAAATTCATCCCATTAAGACATATCCTTAATCTAAATTACTTATTAACCATTTTCCCCAAGTTTCACAAAATCTTTATCTAAATCAAAATCTAGACCAAAATAAGTAATTTAAGTAAATAAAATTAATGTGAACATGCTACTTTCCACTTTAAGTATTTATGAATATTTGAAGATAGTTTTAAAAACAGAACAGTAATCCCTATATCACAAACTTGTATTATATCAGAAATACAATATCTCTAAGATTTTATGAGAATAAACATTTTATGTTTTAAATATTTTTTTATAATACTAATGCTCATAAATAATAACAGTTAAAAGTTACGGGTTTCGTTTAAAATTTTTAATCATCCCTAACTATTAACTGTCTCAAGATTTTGTAAATAAGACTAGGGGAAAAGGCTAATTCAATTAAACACAACATATTACTGTAATATATCTTAAAAATAATCGCATAAATGTAAACCCACTCTGAATCTTGCCTGCATGTGAAAAGTAGGAAGACCAATTCTGAAACTTCATCTAATTCCTAATTTATTCCATTCGTAAGATGTAAATGGAAATTTTTATAGACTTCAATTCTCTTAGAGAGAAAACAAATGTATCGCCTTGTATTTTAGGAGTAAATTGCTAATTAAAATATTTTATACATTTAGCTAAATCAACCAATATAAATATAATATTTATGCGAAATGTAGAAAAATGTGAATAAAAAAAATTTGCATTCAAAGCCGATTGTCTGGCTATCTTGTATTACATTAGTGTTTTTTTTAATACCAAAACCTATCAAAGCAAAGAAGCATGATTCATTACCATAATTATATCTTCATTAATTTCTTTTTCAAACAAAATACATAATATCCATAAAACTTGTAGTACATTTAAAGATCTACAAATGAGAATCAATATAATGTAATGTGACCTATAGAATAATCTATTACAAGTATGATGCTGAAAATAAATGCATTACAAATACATATGGAAGATACGAGTCTGCATTTTATAGGAATATCTTGTGAAGCAAAATATAGATTTATATAAAAATAAACGTAAAATTTTGTGTTATCATGTTACAGATAAATGAGTAATGTTATATTTATAAGTGAAAATTGTAAACAAAATGAATGTAGATAATTAAACGAAAATCATATGTTAACATTTTCAATAATAATGTTACCATATTATTAAACTAACTAATATTTGTAATAAACAACCACATTATACATATATATTAATATATCTAAAATAAAGTACACATTCAAACTATCTTCATATCTGAAATAATAAACTAAAAATATGTACATTTCACATAATAATTAACTGCCCAAAACTCAGCGTAAACCTTAGAACTAATAAATATAATGTTGTAATGAGTAATTTGATAAATAAAAAATTAACATGTAAATTATTGTGATGTCGGCACATTGACTAGTGGAGTCACATCATTGGACAATGACAATGCAGAGATTCAAACCAGCGTCGATTTTCAGACGCGTCGGTGACGAGTTCGAAATCGAATTTAACTATAGCTTTGAACTTTAGGCCTAAAATCTTTTAGTGTTGACCTAATTAATAAGCTTTCAATCATTCTAATACAATATAAATATATTACTTTTAACCTGAATGTCCGCCTATCACTTTAGCAATGAAAATTTCTCAATTAAAACGATTAAGAACCACTTTCACCATCTCATTTTAAACTGACACTTGACAAAAAGTCAATTTTAAAATTATTTTTGCATCCCACATCCTCTTTTTAATGGTTGTTAGGGATAAAATACGTAAAAAGGAGAATGTGGAATGCAAGTTTTATTTTGAACTTTGTTTTGACTTTTTGTTAAAGGGAAATGGTCAAAGAGGCTCAAGAGAAAAGTAGTTTATTTTCTTCTCACTTATTTCACATGTGTCACCATTTGAAATTCGATCGTCACCGCAATCCAATACATACCGCCCGATAGGAATTTTAGAACATCCAATGAAAAAAATCAGAATATTGTAAATTCGTTGTACTCGGACATGAAATAAAAGGAAGCCGATACATGTAAGTGCCACTATGACTAATCATAGCGCGACGGAACCTTATAACTGTTTAGGATGTGTCTAACTTGACTTATTATATTACAGACAATGTAAAAAAGTACAAAATCCCAGTCCGTCACTCCTTAGACCTTTTCCCCTCCAAACTGCTCATATCGGTCCCACCTCCTCCAACGATGATCTACATTAAACTTATTTAGCCAAACATCACAAAATATTGTGTATAAAACATCACTTTAAAATCAGAAGCAGTCGTTACATCTTACTATTTAATCATAGTTGTATCATCAGTGTATAATACACCTTGCTAAATCGGAATTACATTAACTTATCCATACTTATCTAAGCAATATGATATTTAAAGGAAACACTCTTAAAGTACATATTATACTGATATTTCACTAATAAGGATGCCAAAATTGAAGTTGATTTTTTGGTTTACCTTCTTGATATAATTATCCATAGGTGTTGCATCAACACCAGATTAACCTAAGATAATTTAAAGGATCTGCATGACTCGAGGACCGACAGGATCCCTATTCTAATTGTGCATCAAAGAATTGCAAAAGCAAATATTTCACTATGCAAGAGTATGCTGCTCAAATATTTATATTGTAATTACATCAAGGACTATTGAATATACACTTTCTATCAGCACTACTCTGGCTGCTGCTTACAAAGATGGAATATGGAGTCCCATTTAAATTGACTTTATTGTGCATTTTGATACACGAAACTGGAGAATGAAATAGGTGGCACAAAATGGGTATACAGAAGCATGTTAGATATTAATATAACGGCTTAATTTTAGGACAAATTAATTACTGTACTTTCATATTATCTTTAACAACCAAAGGTTTGCTTTACATTTTTTACATTTAAATTTAAATAGGTAATTTATATAGCAAAATCATTAAGTCCATTAAGAACCACCTTTTTTCCGAAGCGTAAGAGAAATAAGCAAAGAAAAAAAAAAAAGACTATTTTACAAACAGTAGCAAATATGTGAAGTGAATCAGACTGTACTGTAAAGATTATAGCAATATCACGACCTCGCTGAACAGCCAAGCGATACAAACTAAACAAAACCTTTAGGAGAGTACATTAGATACAGGCCATTTTAAAACTATCATGTAAGGTCTTCTTCCCCAACCAAATCACATTCTCTTTTAATGTTTGCATTTTTATTTGCCATCAATTATTGACATACTTTTTGTAAAATGTGATTAGTACTACTTAAATCTAAGAAGTTGTAATAAGAAGTTATAATATAAAATTAAAACTATTAAAAATTAGTAGCCATAATATTTTTTCTTTTGCTAATGAGTTAAGTTGTTTCACTTTATGATTCAAGCATACAGTTGGTGTGTTTCCAATATGAATGCATTCAATAAATATGAGTGGTACCAAATTAAAATTTTGTTACATTATAAGCTGCATTCATGTTCACTTAACATATTAATAATTTTCTACAAACTACAGTGACTGATGTTGACCCATATTACAAATTCTATAATGGACTATCAGCCCTGGTGTAATTCACATGGAATCATATTCATGACAACTTATAATATAACAATGTACCTTTCTTGCTCTCATATAAAAATCTCTATTCAGCATGTTTCAAACAGTATTTATAATGATCTTTGCAAAACGAATCCCAAAACTCGATACTTTTAACTAGTAGAATATTAGATATCGGAACAAAAGGAAGCATTCATATCAAACACCATAAACCTGGCGACGAATGAAATTCAAGGAAGAAGACGACATCTTTATTATTGTTGTGAGCTTCAACAGGATTGGTTGGCACGTGGCAGCGGCCGCACTAGATACAGTTTCTCGCCCTGCTTGTTGGTATAGATTGGCGCGCGCTGATAATGAGCTACCAGTTGTTCGAGGGTGTGGAATTTGCGTTGACCGATGCAGTACAGGGTACCTTCCACGTGTACGCGGAAGTGCTTGTTACGACCGGGCGCTTTTAACGATACCGAGAAGTCACCCACCTGAGCAACATACAGTATTTATTGTATAGCTGTAAGTAAACAAACTTTACATAGCCAACTACAGCAATTGCAGTGGATGTAAAGTCACTGAAATTTCAACCACTTATTTTAGTATAGTTTTGATTTATTATAATTGAAAAGAAAAACCATAGAAATCACAAAAACAAATGACGAAACTACCATATCACAATGCCTTAAAAGGTCGAGTGACCTGGTTCATTCCATTGATGGAACTCTACACTTGAGTTGTTAAGTCAATTATAATTTGAAGAAGCAAAACAAAAGATAAATAGATATTGACAGCAATGAAAATGTGACGATGTTTGAAGAAATCAATTTCGTTGATGCATAATTTTTTTAACCACATTTAAGGAAATATTTCTATTAGATCTTATACAGTACTAATACATGTTTTAGTATCTCATACCAAGAGAACACTTTTGAATGACTTTCATTTTCATCTGCCACAGTCGACATTTACTTAAAATATTAAGTTAAGAACATTAAAAATTTGCAATAGAATAAGAAATGGTGCTATTATATTACCTAAATGGTTATAATGATCTTTCAAAACTAAATTTCAAATCTAAGAGCTAGTATCAGATGATGAAATCGAAAATAGAAAAACCTTTTTGATACAACTTTTCAAATCTGTAATTTCTTTTAACCATATTTAAAGGGAAGGTATTTCTACTAGATTGTTTTACACATATTTTAGTAACTCATACTAAATGGTACTACACGTATTTCCAGTCAATTACTTTTTAATATACAATTTTAAATGTGGGTGTTAAAAATGAAAAATAATCAATAAATAAACAAAAAAAAAAAAAACTCAAATCATGTTGGAAAACAGGAAAAGTCGGAATTGAACACACATTTTAATACATAAAGTTTCTTTTTTTCTAATTTCTCAATATAAAATAAAATGATTATGAAAGATTATATATACCATAAGGTATCAAAACTTCACATGCATATTTTTTTTAATGCATGTCACTACTTACTGCACTCGCATTGCATTGAGATTGCTTCTCCATAGCAATAATGTTGCTTTCATGTTTTTTCTACAATTACCAACTTTCATTATAGCTCATAAAAATAGGAAACAGAAACCCATCATGGATATAAATAACAGCAATCATAGCCCTTAGGGTAGTTTTTAAAAATTAAATTTTTTGCAATGCCCCCTTAAAAGCTTTCCTTTTGATGAATAAACACAGGGAAAACTCTCTATTTTTTTTTTTATTTAAAACAACATGTGCCTCTAGCCGATTTAAGTTAATTTTTGGGTATAATCATCTTTTTGGGAATTTTTCATGAAAAATACAATTTTATTCGAAATATAAAAAACAATAGAACTCAAATAAATAAAAAAAACACAATAATTGATCAAAATAACAATAGACAAAAATTTTAATTCAAAAAGTGAGAAAAGGTGATTATACCCAAAAATTAACTTAGATTTAGAGGCATGTGTTGTGTTGAATTAAAAAAAAAACCCAGTGTTTTTTCATCAAAAGAAAACCTTTTAGAGGGTGTCCGTAAAATATTAATTTTTAAGGACCAACCTAAATGACCTTATTCAGAGTATTTGTTGCATTTATTCTCCTTTTTATATTGTCCTTATATAAGAAAGACCTTAGAAATTTTTTAAGTAGTTTTATACCTACTTTAGTCTTCATCTCTTACCTAGTTGTTGGTGAACATGATTCATCTGATCTGACAAATAACTCACCTATTATAACTTTTGCACCCATATTACCTGATGCTATATATCTCTGTCTAACAGATCTACAATTATCAAATTTGTTAGAGTAAGCTCCATTCATTACAATGCAAAATCTCTACACAAAAACGTATTGAACGTATCGGTCTGTTTATCCACGCATTACATGAATTGAGCATTTCACACTTAATTCAAGTGAATTATGTGTGAAATGCTATTCTATTCACTTATGCATGCCTATCCATACCGATTTCTAACTCTTTAGGGCAGGAATTAATGCAACTGTACTCCCAAAATAATCAAGAATGCAATCTCACATTAGTCTCAGAGTCTCTGATGAGAAAGTCGCCATCGTGACCATGTTGGTTGAGCAGCGTGTCACACTGCGTGCGCGTGATGGCGCCATAATACCAAGCCCGGCCTGCGGGACCAGTGCCTGTAGTGCCGCCACCGCTACCGCCGCCACTACGGGCCTCACCGCCGGTTTCGCTGTGAAAAGAATGACAGCAGAACTTATTTTTACTTCTTCAGTAGTTAACATAATCATGAAAATCAATGATTCTGAAAAAAACTAAGATCTGGGGATATAGTCTAAGAGCCGGTGGAAGATCGGCCTTCACCGATCTAATAACTCAATGAGACACATTTTTTTTTATCAAATATAATTTATAAACAAATATGCCTTTGATGACTTGCCTATCGAAAATTGTCCATAGCTATTTTTAATTTAATTAATTTTAATCCATTTTTTTTTCATCACCTTCACTGTTTTGATAACTGAATAAGTTTCATCTCAACTGATAGTTTTTAACACACAGAGTATGCCTAGGTAGGCTTGCCTACTTATTTCTGTTCATGGCTACCTGGCAAGCAGATTCAAACAGGTAAATCAATATAGGTAACTACACCGATTTATTAACCAATCGAAATTGATATCATAGGTAAGATATTTTAATTACAAAGCCAATCATATAGGCTTGCCTGCAAAAAATCGTTTATGAAATATAATTGCCAAGCTACAAAGTTTTAGAAATTTAGCTATTTCAATAGGTGCGAGAGAGAAAGTAGAGCGTCCGAGGTCCGTTTGATAGAACAGGACACAACATAGCAGCTGCACGCTACCTGACCGTTCAATGTATCTGAGTGCGCATGTTCATGTACATGTGAGTGACAGACAGCATTTATTTCCACTTGACAGTAATTTTGAACTCTAATTTATTATAACTCTAATTTCGATAACAATTTTTGTATTATTTCACACTATCTATACTTACAAGTATGGAATAATAAAAAATGAATAATTTAATAAATAAAAAAAATTCAACAAATTTTTTTTCCATTCTAAAGATAAATTTAAAAATTAAAAAAATAATCTACATTCTTTATTTAAAATCAAATGAGATATAATTTATTTATTATTTAAAATTGAATAAATGCCGTAAATCAGGAAAGAATAAGCATTACTTTTAAAATTTTAGTATAATGAAAAAAAAAATTCATCAATATAGAAAAATTCAATTCAATACATTTCGGTTTCAAAAGCGTTTATTACAAAACATAAAAAATATATTTAAAAAAATTAAAATATTTATTACAATTTTTATTATTCATCGTCAGAATCATCGGAAGCTGAAAATTTAACATCAGATTCTAATAATTCTTCTTCACCTCCATTAGTCATAATTTGTGTGATGTCATCAATTTTCAAGGGTGTTTGGTCCCCAACAAATCCAATTGGTTCATAAACATCATCGTCTAAAAGCTAACCACAGTTTTCAGGGCGCAATTTTATGCAATCTCGATCAGTCACATGAAGCTACATAGAATTAACATAAATCGTTTGTAAAATTTTTTGGGATAAAGAAGACCAGCATGGTGGCAAATTGTTGGAGTCATAAGGTTTTACTTTTTTCAACAAGTGCTCATTATCCTCTTTTGCGAAATAACTTTTCTTAAAAATTCGATACCTGGCGATACCTATTGAAATAGCTAAATTTCTAAAACTTTGTAGCTTGGCAATTATATTTCATGAACGATTTTTTGCAGGCAAGCCTATATAATTGGCTTTATAATTAAAATATCTTACCTATGATATCAATTTCGATTGGTTAATAAATCGGTGTAGGTACCTATATTGATTTACCTGTTCGAATCTGCTTGCCACGTAGCCATGAACAGAAATAAGTAGGCAAGCCTACCTAGGCATACTCTGTGTGTTAAAAACTATCAGTTGAGATGAAACTTATTCGGTTATCAAAACAGTAAAGGTGATGAAAAAAATGGATTAAAATTAATTAAATCAAAAATAGCTATGAACAATTTTTGATAGGCAAGTCATCAAAGGAATATGTGTTTATAAATTATATTTGATAAAAAATATGTCTCATCGAGTTATTAGATCGCTGAAGGTCGATCTCCCACGGTCTCCTCTACTAATATTTCATATTTGAAAAGAAAGGTAGATTTTTATTATACCCTCACTAATTTAAATTATGTATCCATTTTTTAACTACCATATTATAGAAAAAGAGTTTGTAGTTCAAGTTGTTTTCCAACAAATAAATTGTAAGAAAAAAATTTAACCATTGATGTACGTAAGTACATGGTTAAACATGATATGTGAGATACTTGTTACATACCCATATGGTTGAGTGAGGTAATCGGAAAGCTCTTGCAGGTAATTTCTAGGCACTAAGCCAACCTGCCCACGGTTGTCGCGAGCACGGTACCACTCGGGATCCGATGGGGGTCGTTCGATAATCTCTAGTCGGTCCCCCTTCTCAAATGACAACTCTTGTTCGTTGTTAGATGTGAAGGAGTATAATGCCACCTGTTACATTAGAACTGTTTATATAATATGTTCAATAGATGTACAATATCTGTATAAATGACTTACAAATATTCAAATGTAACAACAACTCACCACAATATCAAGAACATTCTCAGCCATGGCATAAGTATGTACTGGATCCTCATTGTCACCTTCTTCACTGGTGTAATTAGATGGAAACCTTAAAAAAACAAATTAATGGAATCAGATTAGATTATATCATAATAAAATGTTTTCACAAAAATATTGCATTACAAATTATAAATCATTTAATATTATAAAAAACAACAAGACATGTACTAGCTTTGATATAGCTATAAATTAATCGACAACACGATTGACTAATCCATTTTTACAGTGCTTTTTTATTAAAAATTATTCTTATGGTAATGTTCTTATTAGACTATAACACATATCAGGTTTTTATCATCACATTTCAAAGCCAAACACTAGCAATCTTTTAATTTTATATTAGGGAACTTCTATGTTAAGCCCCCCCAAGCTGATTATGAATCATCCAGATGGTGATTCTTAACCTATTTCAATTGATAAGTAATAGTCCTTATTGCCTATAATCTCTTCATTTTTTAAAATAATATTGATGATGTAAATCCTAATTATCTATATATATAATTCTTCCATACGTTAGTTAATGGCTGGACTGATTATAATTTTTTTTTTTGTGTGGGTTTGAATAGGTCTTTGGATGGTTAAGATTCACAATTGAACTCGGCAGATGCCATTGCCATTGAATTCTAGGATTTTTATTTTTTTTCACTTGTTAAAATATATGAACGCCCAAAAATTTCAGCCCTTCCACTCTCCAATACTCTTTAAAATAAATAACTAACTGTTAAAACCGTTTGAAAAACTAATGAATAACTGACTTCTGAGAATAATTCATAGTTATCATTTGTAAGCAGTAGGTTTATGAAGCACAGGTAGCACTAATTATGTTGTGTTTGACATACACATCAATACATGTGCAAGTCACTTGCATCTAGCTTGGCATTGTTTTGAAATTTCAATATCTGTTCGCTGCGTTTCTATGGATATGAAATGACTGTAGTGAATTCATATCAATCAAATTGCACTAAACTTTTAATTTTGCTTTGGGCAACAGCAAATCACATGATGACAAAACTTAAAATTGAAATATCCAATGTTACTTAGTATATAATTATGGAAAAAACATTTGCTAAATCCATTTATGGCAGGCAAGCCGATATTCGAACAAGACAATATATGTTGGGTCCACTAGTACTAATATATAGCTGCACCCTAACTTTTTAATGGGTACGATCTTTTGAAAACACCATATTATAAAGACTTAGCTTTAGAAATTTAGAATCAAAGAGAAAAAAATTTAGAATCAAAGAGAAAAAAAATTAGAATATGAGTGACAGGTAAAGAAAAAATATTTTTACCAGATACTGCAAATGCAAGTTAGTAAAACACAATGACATGTTACTTTAATTCTTCGAATTTCTTTCAAAATTCTTTCAAATCCTATGCACTATATGTTTGTTTATGTTTGCTTTAAAAAAAGTTTATTATTATTTTGTCTTTATGTAGTAAATTAACTAACATCATCATGATTATCAAATAGAAACTGAAAACTCGTTGAATTAAAAAAAAAACCTTGATAAAAAAATTAACAGCTTTTTCCTAACTTTCTGTATTGTTCATATAGTTTATATTAACAATAATTTGCTTCAATAAATATGTACAATAAACTTAAATCAAATTTTTATTTAACTATGACTACAATTAGAATTATGCCTATGCAAGTCAAAATTGTGTCTTTACAAGTCTAAATTTTAACCATTAAATGCTTTGTATATAGAAATGCTTATTAAATCAAAACTCACTAATAAGAAATGTTTAGAATTTCCCTCGAAATTCAAATGTAATATGCATAATTCTTGACATTCCAATATAATATGCATAGGGTTATTTAATGTTCTATTTGAAATATTGTTAACTAAGCTATGAAAGAAATACATAATCAAAAATTTTCAATTAACCAAAGTGACAATTCAAGATATTGTTTATATCAAAAGTAATAAATTTATAAACAAAATCATGAACAAAACTATCCTGAAAGGCAATTTCTAAAGGCTCTATGAGAAAACTAACACAAAATTGTACTTGGAACACTTGTAGAAAATATATTTGGAAATATGAAATTTTATAAATCTTCCCAAATCTGTCTGATTATCTTAAAATGTAATACGTCAATAAATCTAGCCTCAAAAATCCATAAGACATTATACACTGGATCCCCAGTAATCTGACAAATGTTTTGCAGGACAATGTCGGACTATTGAATTTGTCGGATTATAGAGTACTGCCTAAGACCCCCTATAGTCTGGATATTTTTGACAAAGGTTTAGACAAGAGCCGGATTACCGGGGGTCCATTGTACTGCAAATAGCCATTTTTTGTATGGACCTTTATGATAGATACCCTTAACTGCAAACCATTAAGAAAATTGTTTTCTTACCAGCCAGTATGCCCCTGATACTGTCCTCTCCACCACCCATCATTGCTCTTCTCAAGAATCAGAATCCTTGTGCCTTTAGTGAGAGATAGCTCGTCTGGTTGTTGAGCCTGATAGTTGTATTTGACCACTGCTGTACCAATAGCTTCAGCAGGTTCGGGTGCTCTTCGGGCGCCTCCTGGAGATTCCGGCCCCCCGCCCCCTCTTACAGGAGAACTGTTAGATGGCAGAGTCTTTGATCCAGATCCTTTCTTCACTTTTTTCTTGATGCTGCATAACAATGTTTATTGTTTTTAGATAGTTTATTGAACTTAAATATCATAATGAATATCCTCCATTATGTAGGTCATCAAGAATTCATGTTCAATTAAAAAAGACAATTGCTAAAAATATTAATAACCAATAATTAAATCTATAATCAAATGTACATAAATATTACCGTGTACTATATTGTAGGTAGAATAAAAAACATGATTTCTTCAGGCAAAAAAAAGTACTATCCTCCAATATAAAAGTGGGCTGTTACTAGCTAAAGGGATACTATTTTCAAAACATCAATAGTATATTAAACTATTATGAAAATATGTCTTCTTTTTTCAAAATAATTAAGAAATTTCATTTTTTAATTCATTATTTCATAATCTTTTAAACTCACAAAAAAAAAACTACTCTTATGATGAATTTTGACTTTAAAATTCACCAGCAAAAGGTAGAGGTAGTAATAGTATAAAAGAGAGAGAGTGAGGTAGAGGGAAAGTGAGAATGAGAGTATTAATATTGAAATTGTAAGACAATTATTATTCAATAATTGTTTGATGATTTGAAAGACACAGTGAATTAAAACAAACAATAGAATTATACACTATATCTTCTGTCAATACCGTATTTTATAAATGTGATAGTTTGTGATAATGTTTGGATGTTTTTATTTAAATTATAAAAATATGATATTTTTTATAGAATTTTTATGGAGCAAATGTGCATGCTAGAGAGGTGTGCATCAGAGAGTAGATCACCACCACCCATTAACACTTGCAACCCCAGAGTCACTAGCACATCGCCAGTCTTGTGTAGGAATAGTGTATCTGATATAGGGGTAATGGACAAAGATGATTGAATGTATTTGGATAAAATTTAATACATACAATATCTTATGGATTACCAGAATATGCTTTTTATCTCTTTAATGTTTTTGTGTATAATAATTTATAAGACACTGAGATCAGTATCAAGAGCAAAACTGAGATCAGAATGAAGAGTGAAAGCATTATAGGAAATGAGAGAAATACCACTATAGGAAAAAGAGAGAAAAACAGGTTGAGAAAGAGCAGAAATGATGGCAAAAACAGAACTGAAATCAAGATCAGGATCAGAATTAGCATCAATGATGGTAAGATCAGTCTAAATAAAAAAATAAAAGTTAATTCTATATCCATGTGAGCATAGCTGATGGCAAAAGCTAGTAATATATCTAGTACAATAGTCTTTGTGGTTTCATCTTTGATAAAATTAGTTGAAATTTCCCACATGAAAGTTCGACCCCTTTCTATAGGGCATATTGTAGTCTGCTTAGAGTGTAAATCTGCTAAATCCATTTTTTATTGCTAATGGGTTTTAGCTATCATTAGAAAGAGAAAATATATATACACAATATAGAAAAAACAGCTACTGTCAATTTTGACTTTATATTGATAAAAACTTGCGATGAATAAAACTATTAATCCAAAGCTTTAAAAGTTCCCTGTTAAATCCATATCAGTTATCATGTTGTACAGAACTTTGGTTACCAGTGCGAATAATACTCTCAAATAATACTTGCAAATAATTACTTGGTTTGGTGTTAGTGATTCAAGAATGTGAATATTGCAGAGGTATGAATTTTGCAGGACTCATGATGAGAAGCATTTGAGAGCGTGATCGAACTTTTTTTTTCGCCTCTTGTCGGCAACTATTTCTATTGCTATACTCAATAGTGCACAAAAATGGGAAAAATTGCAGTCAATTTCATGAAAACTAATTCTGTCAATTTCAAAAAATTGTTTAATGTAATAAAAAAATATATATCAAAATAATTTTAAAAACTTTTGCAACAATCAACTGTGAAACAATTTGGAAACAACCACTCGCGAAAAATACATTAATTTTGACTATATTTTAATTAGCTTTATAATTACAGCACTTGCTGTAATTATAAAGCTAGTAAATAAAAAAAAAATCGGAAACTACTTAGTTTACTAAATATGTATATAATCTGAGTACCAAATGACATTAATTTGTTTTTAACTTAGAGAAAACCCATAGAATATAAATGTACACTATGATATTGTATGTTGAAAGAGTACAAAAGACTACAAAAATAAATATTCATTAATTTTGAAACAACTTATGTTTTATTTTTATTTTAAATTAGAAATACGACACAAAATGTTTATGGAGTAGTATAATAATGATTTGT
Organism: Eumeta japonica; assembly: GCA_005406025.1. Lineage (NCBI taxonomy): Eukaryota > Metazoa > Arthropoda > Insecta > Lepidoptera > Psychidae > Eumeta > Eumeta japonica. The sequence continues at coordinate 449,270 of BGZK01000290.1, forward strand.
GATAATTAACCTCTGGAGTAAAAAGGTGTTATTGAATCCATTAATGTATGGGCTGAAAAATTATTTCCTAAATTTATTTGATTATAACATTGTAATTAAATGTATTACATAAATATGTTTAAGTCGCTTAATATTAAAAGAATAAAAGAAAAATATTTGTGTTATCTTGTTTAAATGAAAAGCTGCTGAATCCATTACTAAAAATGTATTTGATTACAAAAATCTGCCAAGCTAAAAGTGTTAATAAGTATATAAAAATATTGAATCAAGTAACTATTTTTTTCATTTTATATTATAAAGAATAAAACAATACACCAAATATATTAAAGTCATTTCATCAAATTACTTTGTACTTTTTATGAAAGTTTTTTGGTTTTCATGCAAGTTACCAAATATAGCTTTAGTTACCTATTAAAAAATGAGGTCAGGGAAAAAGTTTTTTATATATATGTATATATGCCACTTTATTCAAAAAATTGTTGCTATTTTGTAGGTAGTTACACAATCTCAATACTGTAGAAATTTTGGGACAACTTATCAAAAAACTGTGACAAGTAATTTGGACAGTCCTCTAATAATATTAAACATTACCAAGAATTCTGAAGAGACTGAAACAGGTGAAAATCTGAGGGTGCAAGGTCAAGGCTACATGTTGGATGCATTAACACTTCCCAACAAAACTCTCACTATTTGCTGTGTAGTTAAAGATTTGTGTGGTATGGCATTATCATGGTGAAAAACCACACCCTTTCTCTTCATCAATTCTGACCACTTTTTCTCTATTTCTTGCTTCAGTCTCATTAGCTGTTGGCAGTAGAGATCAAAATTTATGATTTTGCCCTGCAGTAAGATGCCTTTCCAATCCCACCATACATATAGCAAACTTATTTCGAGTTAATCTGGATTTCGCTATAGTCTACAGAGCTTGCTTGCATTTTAACCATGATCTTTTTTTGCATGTTCTTGTCGTAGGTAATCCATTTTTCATCACCAGTCATCAATATTTTCAAAAATGGTTCGGTTTCATTATGTTTCTTTAAAATATCCCAAATAAGTACATGATTCATTAGCTTTCTTTCAGTGAGCTTGTGTGGGACCTAAGAATCGAGCTTTTTTTGTATATTAGGCTTTTTCACATAGGTCAAAACTGTTTTATAGTCAATTCCCAGCTCTTCAGTTATGCTGTAAGAACTAACATGTCGATCTTACTCAACTTTTTACAAAATGGTATCGACATTGACGGATAACCGTAACAGGTCGACCAAAGAGGTTCATCCTTGACATCAAAATTACTGAACTGAAAAAGCTTGAACCAGTTTTGTACTACTCTTACCAACACGGCATTAAGTCCATATAAGTTACAATTTTTTTTTTATGAAACAGTATTTTGAACATTTGAAAACATTTGGTTTAAAATACCACCTAACCACGATCTAATTTAATTTGAAGATAATAACAAAAATGGACAATCTCAGCCTTTTATTCAGAAACAAAAATTTTAATAAATTTCATAAAAACCTAACTATTGTATTTGTCCTCATGATGCAACTTTTGAAAAATTTTGCTGTTTTCCGACTTAACTCGACGTGCTGAGTCAGAAAAACCATATGGTTCAAAAGTATATATATGTGTGTATACACAATATAACAGGGGGCTTGTCAGCACAATAGCGTCTACAATTCTTTAGAGATGATAATGAAACTCGACATACATGTTCTATGGATGATTACAAAGTAAAGTTTAAAATTGAGCCAAACCAGTCAACTAGTTTAGAAATTACAGCACTTTAAAATTTTGAAAATCTGAAAATTACATATTGTATATGCAAATAAAATGAAATCTACTTACATTTCAGCTGCCAAACGGCTTTTTTTATCAATATTATTACAGTTAGTAAGTATTCAATAATAGTTTACCTGTCAAATAATGATGGCTTCTCTTTCTTAACATAGTTGCTAGGCACATAGCCAGATTGACTGCGTGAATTTTGAACTCGCCACCAGTGCTTAGAATCATCAAGTAAAAGGTAACGCTCGTTCTTTCGTAAATCCAATTCCTGAGCACCTTGTGCAGCATAGTCATACTTAGCAACTACATAGCACACATCATCCTGAAAAACCAATAACAATATAAAGAAACAAGTACTTTACATTTCTATTGTAATACTTACTAGTCTCTTTTAACAATACAAAATTAACTATGTTCTTGAAGCACTAAACTGTTCTTTTGTATTTGAGGTAACACATATATTCTCAATATTACTATTACTTCTATGAACTGTGTTCACATTAAATATAGGTTCGTAGTTAACAAACATTAATCTTGTCATATTCAAATGATTATATTGCGATTTAAACGGAAAACAATAATATTTTTTTTATATTCTAGTACTAATATGAAATTAATACTTGAGCTCCTTTCCCGTGTCGTGCGTTAGCCATGGCGTGGGGCGCCGGCAGTGGCTTGCTCGCCCACACCGAGTCTGCGGCGCGCGTCGACCTCGTCTCCAACATGACACTCCGAAGCACACAGCAATTTGCCCCAGGGGCCTGGTGATGCACTTCTCACCACATCTCAATGCCACCAATACAACACAACAATTCGCGCACTTTAACTGGGTTTAATCCAAATCTCGAACTATCTACAATAAAGAAAACGTCATTTTCTCCTAAATCGTTCAATAAATTTCACTATTGTTTATAGTGGGGACGTGCGAAAATTAGATCAAAATCTGACAATTTAGTGAACGGGAAATGTACATTGAATATGAAGAAACAAGGCCTATTGCAATATAATATATGCAAAATACAACATAATAACCAGTATGTAATTCAATACATTCACTTTTAAACATAGAAAAATTAACAAGTTCTAAAATTTAAAAGGTTTTTGTACAAATATATTTCTATCGGTGGGGCAACGACGAGTCTCTTTAAACATAGACAATCGCTAGATGTCGACATAACTTTTTTTTATTTATTTGAAAAACATATAGATTTTTTTTGTGAAATATTAATTGAATTAACGCATGATAATTATTTTTAGTAAAAATATTTATCAATGCGTTCGTTGTGATAGAGAAAAGAAATTTATATGATAAAGTACTAAATTTATGGTAGTTATATTTATACAAATATAATAAAAAATAGCAATAAATTTATATTTAAAAGTTTAGGAATAACTCATATAATAAATTTGTAAACTTTTTGGTCTGTTTGTTTATCTGTTTTTGTGGGCTAATCTTTATGCAGACACATCCTGAAATTTGAATTTGGTTTTCACTGCTGTAGTAAAATAATCTTGGATTTACATTCAGTACTGTTTAATTTAAATCGGTAGACGTATAAAAAACGATATCTAAATTAAAAGTTAGTCGCATGCGCTAATGCCGTGACGTATGTACAGTACAACGCATGAAACTCTGCCACTGTAATATTTAGTCACAAAACGTCGCAATGGCGTTAAATTGGCACGCGGGGTTAAAGAAGAAAGGGTTTGGGAGTTAAGGCTGCTCATGACTTATTTCACAAATAATTAAAAGTGGCAAAGTTTCGTGCATTGTAATGTACATGTCAAACGAAAAAGTGCTGCTTATTTACTTCATTGGAGGCTGTTAACCAAATGATTGTGCTATCTCTTCCCTTGCTAATATGGTCATAAGCGTTGATGTGTCGATCTGATTGTCTAAATATCTGATATTTAAAATACGAAATAAAAAATCAAATCGATTAGGTGGCCAATCAGCAGCCGGACAGTGCTACAATTCGCATACCCACGACCAGTTGTGAACTTGCACTGATAAGTAACTTTTCAAAAGATGCGTAATTTGAAAATTGTCATATACATTCAGTATATACACACATACACACACACACACACAAACACACACGCGCGTGTGTGTGTGTGTGCGTGAGTGTGTATAATTAGGTACTATGATCTACTAAACCAATCGATTAGATCAATTTTAACGGAGTAATAATGACTACAGAAGCTAGATTTATTGAAAGAAGACCTAAAATGGTAAATGGTAATGTCAAAAAGAATTTAATATTGACATATTTTAAGTTTTATTTCATTACCTAAGAAATAAAAATATATTTTCCTTTTGATTAAGTACATTATTATATCCACAAAGGTGAAGTCGCGACCAGAAACTAGTAATAAAAGAAACTAGAACTAAAAATATTTTTTTTTAACAGCATATTCTTAGCTGCATAATAAAGCATCATAAATAAAATAACAAAACAGAAGAATAATCTATTTTTTTAACTCAAAACTCCGCTCGTTTATCTCAAAATGCGTATCCATAGTTGTAAACAGTCTCCAATCACTGATCAAAATTCAGAAATGTATATATAAAAATAAATTAGTATATTCTCGAAAATTCTATTCAATATTTGTTAATATTAGACGTAATGTGTGAGTTCATTTTTAGGGTTCGAAGCCAAAATGGTAAAAACCGAACCCTTAAAGTTTCATCTGTCCGTCCGTCCGTATTTTACAGATATTTTATTCAAAAACTACAAGACATATATTTACAAAATTTGTAATGTAGATGTCTTGTATAAACCGCTACTTAGTTTGGTTGTTAAATAACAAAAATAAAAATTCCTAAAAAGGTACACCATGCATGTGATAGAAGCTGAATTTTTTTTTTCAACGAGCATCAACGAGTAGCACAAATTTTGACAGTTCTTTTAAAAACAATTTAAAGTTTTTAAACAAATTTTCTTGTCATGTGAGTAATTTCGTAAGCAATCGCTCCGAAAGTTACAGAACTTGTGTGCTCCCCCCATTTATTTTCTAAACCGTATATCTAGAAATATGAAAAAATAACTAAGGTAAATTAATTAATGCTTTCAACGAAAATTATTTTGAACGTGGTCGGATGTACTATTTTTGAGTTATTGCCAAAAAACTGCGCTTCTCGACAAAAGACTGCAAGTGCCATGAAGATTCGCTCTTTTGCTGATGCGCTTTAGCTTACACTAGTTTAAAAGTAATAGTCGACATACCTACTTATTTTTCTAGTTATAGGCGACTAAAATGCTTTAAACTATTCTATGCGGGAAACATAGAAAAAGTGTAACAACGTACTTTTTTCATCTGTAGTGCATTTCTTTGTAACGATGGCTTCGGAACCCTATAATGAGCATGGTCCGACATCTTCTTGGCCAGTTTTTTATACTTGCGAATGACATGTACTTTATTTACATTTAAAGAACGTCCTACACCATTCGCTCGAGGATATGTGTATCGGAAATCGTGCGTCGTTAGTTAGTTCTCTTGGTTATCAATACGTTAACATATGAACGGTCAGTTCAAAGTGTTTTAGTAGATCCGTAGTACATTTTTTATCATTACCATGCCCTTTTTTCTTACTGTTTATCGCTTTCGTTCATTCTGAATACTCGAATCCTGACAATTATATCGTGAAAATATTTTAGAGCAGTACTGCTTTTCATTAGAATGAACCAGATTATATTTAAACTCAGAGTCTGACTGGCACGCGAATACATACTAAAATATATACTGACTCACTAAAGTCTAAACAGCTACTACAATTCAGTCAATAAAGACTACATATATTCTCGCTGCTTATAAAAGGCGTTTTAATGTCTGGCTTTATACTATTCTAGCATCATTTCTCAATATATTCTTGGACTAAAAGTTTATTGGTACACCTTCATATCGGTATTTTAGTTAAGACATCACGGCTTGAGCTGTAAAAAGAAAACTGATAATATTTCTAGTTACAATGGTTCAAATGAGTGTAAATCAACAGATCTGTCAACGAACAGTCCACTAGATTCAAATTATATTGTGATTCAATGATAAACAATAAAGGCATTATAAAATTTGGTGTGGATTCATATTTACTTTCTGATATATCGGCTGTTTCGTAGATTCTGGATTCAGGTACTTCCTCAGCTACAAGGAAAACTAAAAGCAACTGAAATACAGAGCTTTGAAGAAAATTATCAATCTGGACCATTTTAGTTCCTCGGCTCTGGAAAATGAACAAAACCTTAAACAACACACCGACAATGCAGATGTTGTGGATACTCTACCAAAAGGCTTGTAAATCCCTAGCTTATAACTATATAAACGACGCAAACGTTATAAAATGTCGTCAGAAAAGAGGAAAATCTATATACAGTAAATGATATATGAAACTGGAGGGCCAGTCATTTTTAGACCTCTAAAGAAAAGAATTCATGGATTATAGGGCTATCGGAACAACTCTCTTATTATGTGGACCGGAATCTGTATTGTAGTGCAAAGTAATTAACAATGCTTATTATATCCTTCATTATTTATTTTCCTATCAAAAATATTTTTATCTTTCTGGAAATAGTTTAGAACCACTATTTTTAAATGTAAGTTATCAGAAGATAAAGTTATTTATCTTCTAAATTTACACTCATAATGTTTTATTAGAAAGAAACATGTGTTCAATTTATTAGACCTATGCACCCCACTAAAGATTAGAATACCAATAACTGCATCCAATTCTTCTTCTGTGTATGGTTTGAATATTTTTCTTTTCGGTCGTTTGCTAATATCAGGGTAATTTTCCATCACTTTATTATTGTATGCTTCAGTAATGTTAGTCCATTTCCGATTAGTTTTCCTCAAGATTATGTCGCACTTTTCATTGGACAATATATTTTTGAATATTTCCATTTGATTGTAAAGTTTACTGAAAGATGCAGCGCCGCTCCTTTGTCGAATAATGTTCTGAATTGTTTTTCGAACTGATTTGTGTTCTGAAAAGTGGATCAGACTGCTACCGCGTTCTAGCTTTTACAATAAGAATATTTTCAAACGATTTTCCTTTAAAACTGCATCGGAATCGAAAGAGTCAATCTCATTTTCGACTTCAGCTTCTGGCTCAACATCCGATAAAAGTTGGAACATGCAAAATCGAGTAAATGGAGAAGCGAACCTTCAGGGCATATTAATTTTATGCTATTAGTGTGGCGTGGTGTAGTAAAATATGGGTAAAGGTATTGAATAGCAATACAACAACTTGAACCAGTGTGCAATATAAATATAGAGTAATATAAACATAGGAGGTACATATTACCCCCACCAAAGATATTTCATCCTCAGTGTATTTTTGTTCTGTGTATTCTATGGATGGCGAGGTACAAAAGTGGTTTATTCTTCTGTGGTTATTACATTGTGTGGGCACAGAATATTGTATTTTCAAAGCGTAACTATTTTAATGGATGTACGTGTGTATTAAAATTGTTGAGCATTTAGAAACTGAAAACTGTCCGTTATGGATTAAAATCAACCACTATAAAGCGATTTCAGTCAAGCTTTATGCGTTTATCCTACAATTAAAAAAATAATTTATTTTTTGTGTTGCAAATTCTTGTGGTGTTGCGTATGGATTGTGCATTCGTAGGCAAAGAATTCATTTCATGAAATGAATTATGTAGAATTGCGAAGATATTCTTAATTATTTAAAGGTTATGAACAGTTATTTGGTCAGACTGAGCCACTTCCACGACCTCTTTTTAAATTGATTTGATAGTCACTTTTACTACTAATTAAAAATTGGTTTATAAATTACTTTTTGTGAAGAATCAATCTAAAAAGAAATAATGGAAAAGGTAGTCAGGCAAAGGGGGCACAGAAAAAGTTGTTTTTTGTTTAGTATAATTTATTTTATGGTCCCATTTAATAAAAAACCTCAAATCAATAATGGATAATAAGGTATTGGCTTCGAAGTCATCCCCCATTGAGTTAAGGGGAAACCCAACTGTTCTTTTAAATATTATCCCCAACCATCAGTGGGGATTACACTTCTTCAGTGCTTCTATTGTCTAAGTCTGAAGATAATTTTGTAATTATTCTGCATGATGATTTAGAAAGGCACAATTTTTTTACTTGAGCTTATAAAATTTTAGTTTGCCAGCCATTCTTCTGAAAATGTCTGACTCGGAAGGAAGTAATTACTCAGGTAGTGGATCTGAAGCTGGTAGTGTCATATCTAGACGAAGTGTGGTGTCTCAGAGGTCCGGCCAATCAGCACGGTCACGCTCTGTGTCTAGATCTCCATCACGATCTCGTTCTGTAAGTCGAAGCCCGTCTCGAAGTCCCTCACGATCTCGATCGCCTTCACGTTCTCGTTCAGGATCACGCAGTCGCTCTCGATCAAGGTATTTGTATACTTTAGTGTTGGTTTAATATTATTAAATTTAATAATTTTAAAATGATTTTCTTTGATAAAATGTAATTTGTCTTAGGAGTCAGTCCGTAGCATCTGATGCAAGTCGTAATGGAGACAATGAAGCAAAAGAAGTCTCTGGAGAAGAGGATATAGAAGTAAGTAATTTGGCTTCTTATTTCATTACAAGTGTAACTAACTATTATATTTAAAAAACTAATGCTGGCTTAGGTGATTGATATCTGTCAATGCTCTTGAATCAATATTAAATTTTTTGAATGAGGATTCGAGGGTCAGTGGTGGGTTGCATGTTACTACATGTTGCAGGTAAATGTCTAATAATGAATTTTTATGAAATAGCACTGTATGCAGTAGAATATTCCTATTTAAGTTTGTAATGGAGATGCGATCTTTGCGCAGTATTTGTGGAGTGTGTTTGAAAGATAGATAAGGGTCGCCTTAGAAAATGCTATGCAGACTAAATTGCTGGCATATTAAAAAAAAACAAATTCTAAGCGTCCGAAGCTGATGAGCTTGCATAAAAAGATTAATGGATGCCAGTAAAGCGAGAGAGATATGAAATGATCGTACCATGTGGAAATCTGTAGTTTTTGCCTATTCTTCTGGGAAATAGTAGGAGTTGCAAAAAAAAACTTTAAATGAACAATTTTTCTATAAATATTTCTGAGTCTACAAAACAGCCATAATATTTTTGGTGACCATTTGTACTTTGATAGTTTTGCTTTTCAATTTTGTCTATATAGGTGTTCTCCTTGGAAAAACAAATCAAAAAGATTCCAAACTTTCCTTTATTTAGCAACAGTTTATAGCATTTTGAGGTAATTACAATGTTGCTATGTCTCAACAAGTGGCACTATCTGATATAAACTACAAACAGCACTGTACATAGATAAAATAAATGGGTGACAATGAACTAAATAAGTATTGTTGGAAAGATACAAGCAATTTTTCCCATAGGATGTTATAATTTTCCCACAGTAAACTCATAAGACTGAGAAAAGCTCAGTCCTTAGGTACTTATTTCTTTATGCAAGCAGCTATAAAACAATTTATTAAATAAATACAGGTTGATGATTGACATACTCTATCACATTACAATTAAATGCAATGCTTTTGCCACATAAAAAATCCTATTGTATTCAAATTTTATCATATAAATTTGAAATTATAAATACTGTGTAAACTCCATATAACGTCACTCAATTTAATGACAAACTCCCTAAAGTGTCCAAAACCACTTGGCTTTAGTTGGTTTAGCTTGCCTTCCATTGCAGTGATACACTCTTTATAGCATTACCCACTCTCAATAATGACAATAATTAAGTAATAAAAAGTACCTTTTAAGTTGTCAAAATTAGTAAAAACTGCAAAGCTGTGTACATTCTTTTATCTCTTTATTATCCTAGCCCGTAATAAACTCGACTGTCAGCATCATGCAAATGGAACTTTCTAAGAAATTTGTTCTTTTGTTTACAAATTGGGATTGCTAGCATGTGTCGACTGTTGTTGACCATGGCTAATAAGTAAGAGTGATGGATTATCTATATCATATTCTTAGTTGCTTACAAACTTTCAAACTGTAAACATGGCTAGTAAATAACGCGTACCAGGAAAAGTTTTACTGATACATGCAATAGAAACGGGAAAGAAGATAAGTGATGTTGGCAGATGCTTTGGGTTTAGTCGCGCTACCTTGTCCACAATATGGAAAAATTCTCCAAGCAGAGAACGAGGGGAAATCTTCCAAAAAAGTAAAGAAACCTAAATCGAAGATTTATAAAATACAACAAAATTACTGGTCCAGCATAAGAAGTCAGACAAAAATTACAGACTATATGCAATAGCATTCAAATAAGATTGTTCTTTATGTATATAACTACTAACATTAAGTCTCACAAAACTTTTTTCTTTTTCTAATTCTGATTTCTTTTCTCCATTTAATGACAACTCTCTATAACACCTTAAAATGAACTGTCCCTTCAGTGTCGTTATATAGAGTACCTACTGTATGTCTAATTAAATTACAACATGTAGTCATTCATTTGCACTCGATAATCACAAAACATGTAACTAAACAAATATATACTAATTTTAATTTTTAATTGTGTACTTTATTTGTATGATATAATCCTGAAAATATTGTGAAGTAGTCTTATCACAGAGATGAGCACTCTGCATAGTTCAAGTAATGTACCTACTGCATCACAATAGATATATGAAAACTTGGTTGGTATATTTCAAGAGACATATAGAATCATTTCAAAAAAGGAGTGACATTCATAACATTAACACTAGACATAAGAATGATCTTGCTGTTCAGAAAACCTGTCTAAGGAAAGTTATTAAATTATTTAAGGGCTAATGTGTGCGCTTTTATAATAAGATCTCAGCTGAAATTCAAACTTTGCCATTTTAGGAATTTATGTACAAAATATTTGTTAAAAGAAAGATATATGCCAAAGGCTATTTATTATACTTTGAATATCTTAATGAAAAGAATCCATAGGATTAAACCGCTTGGCTATCAGATTAATTCATGTTATTACTAAGTGTTGTACTAAATTGTTAATTATTTAATATTTTGTATTAATAAGTAAAAAAGTTCTGATGGTGAATCAGCATTTGGAATAGGCGGTAATATTAATGTCGAAAACAATCGTTTATGACGCATTTCAAGTGTAATTTTTATTACCTATGAAATAAAGTTATTTTTTATTTGATTGCTTGATTGATTGACTTATATTCAGTGCAAAAATGAAAAATAATTATAAGGGAAATAACATATCTAGACATATATATTACATATATGTATTCTGTATATATATAAAGTACACTTTACTATGTATTACATCTATTACGATTTTAGTGCCTATGCATGCTTTATGATAAAACTTAATTCTACTGCTAGTAATTGAATCTTGGTTTCTTTCCTGACTACACATTATATGTGCACAGCATTGGACTGTCTTCCACACAAAAACAAACAATAATAATAGGTGATAGATGCCTTCTATTTCTTTGTTAGTTAATACGATATAAGAATAATACTTTCTAGACCGTTATATTTCGATTTTTTTCGAACATGTAGCCATCAAACATATTACTCTTCAATATATTCCCTAAGATCTCTTATTTATTACTCTCGATACACTTCAATATTATACAAACATGGCACTGAATATTCAGCACAATAATACGAGCTAACTTGATTTGATATTTACCAATAGCAAACAGATGAAGACCATTTTATAAAAAATTCAGGAAATCTTTAAAAATAGCATGATCAGTGGCGTTGTGAAATACTCCTTTTTATATTATTATACATAGCCCCTAGGTGTTTTGGTTGATTCATGCAGTAATTATAATGTCCACAAATGCACATTATCGTGTATGAACTCCTGATAAGCCTCATTAAGGGGTGCTGCTATTTTAAAGTCGTGACACTTGCATTGTTAAGTCATAAGTGTTGTTGTTGTTTTTATATAGTATGTCGATATTAATGTGGATAACATCTGACCTAATACATTGACCGCTTCTACTGAGCGTGAGATATATTTAGGATAAATTACAATTCAATTAGAAATTGGTTTATATAATTTAGAAATACAAGGATATATTTTTCGAAAATTGTTCATAAGAATTTATGTTATGGTGAAAGCTGTGTGATGATAATGTCATTATCGTATCATAATCCTGATAACATCATTATTGTAATTTCATTAGTGAAATAAAAAACCGACTGTTTTGAAAATTGAACTGTATGACAGTCAGATAGTGTCACTTGGAAAATATGGAAAATACTTGGATATTTTATTTGCTTTCTGTTTTAATGGCTTGCATTGAACTATAAGAGAAAATATAAAATAAAATTCAGTCTTCTATAGGCTTCGTCTAGTCTTAGCCGAGTAGTGGGTTATATTCAGTTACAGTTAGATCAGCATCTACATTGGTTATGGAATTTTTGTACCTTATATTTTGTATTTAAATATATTGATAATAAAGTTCACACAAAAACAGTGAAAACCCATGTTATTGATTTAGCAGGATTTAAAAAACTTAATTTTTCTAAATCCTGCCCGTAGTCAATCTCTGAAACATGCACTAGTAATACCATGAAAATTATAAGTTTTTGATTTTTTTAACATTCCATTAAAGGAATTGAATATTTTTGGAAAGTTCAGGCTTATATTCTTTTTACCCCAATTTCGAAAATCAAAATTTTGTTTTTTCAATTTTGTGAACATTTTTGAATGCCACTGATCCATCGTTTGGAAGTCTCATTTTATTTTGAACTCCTAAAACTTGAATATCAATATTTTCAATTTGTTAATATTGTAAATTTACATCAATCATGTAAATTTATAATATTGACATAAAAAAATTCACAAATAAATAAATATTTTTTACATAACTTTTAAACTAATCATTTCATTAATTCCAAAAACTATAAAGTTTTGTTTTCTAATAACCCAGTCTACAAAAACATCATAAATTCCATTGAAATTTATAAAGATTGAATGATTTTGTTACAAAAAAGTTTTAATATTATATTCAAATAATGTTTAAATTTATTGCATTCAAAAAAATTCATTCACTTCAGATATTCTGAAACTCAATCATTTGATTTAATTTTAAGAGAAAATTCTTTTGCTTAATAAGTTTAAAAATGGGAAATCAGCCATTATCAAAATATAATTAGCTTCAATCTCGGTGAACCTGGTTAAATACTTTAAAACCTAATAAATAATAGTGTTTTTCTGAAATTGTTCAATCAATCAACTGATTAAAATCAAATAAAAAAAATCCTTTTTTGTTCCAAAATTCAGTCATCTGTCCTCAAAAAGATATTTCTGGAATGCCACAAAGCCCATTAAAGTAGTCAATTTAATTGAGAAATATTGGTAGGTAGAATTAAAAGAAATCATTATTTTAGTTTCCTTAAAGGCTTGATCTGGTGACTAGGTTTCTAAAAAAAAATCGTTTAACACATACATATTTTAATAACTTTATGTTCTTACCTCTTTGAATGAGTTTCCATTTATTTAAAATAACCTGAAAATATTATAAATATAGTATATGATATTACTAACTTGTGCCTGTGGCTCCACTCGGTGTAAAATGTGTTTCATTTTCCCTTATCACAGACTTTTAATTATTATTCAGCTATTACATTAACCGTAATTACAGAATTTCTGTTTTCTTATTAATTGCTCTTTTATTTTGAGGATGAACAAGAGCCTGAAGGTGCTGAGTCACTTGATTCTGAAGAGTATGACGAAGATGAAGAGGAAGAACGGCATCGGAAAAAAAGAAAAAAGGACAGTCGATATAGTGGATTCATTATTGATGAAGCTGAGGTATGTTTCATATCACATAATAAAGTTTTCCTTATATATAGAAACCACTATCAAATTTAACATCCAACACTTTTGTGAAACTTAATTGATTTTTACATTTACATATAACATAAATGTTTATTACCCCTTATTTAAAATTTACTATGTTTTAAGTTAACCAAAAGTTATTTATTTGATAGTTTTATTTATTTGAAGTAGTTTTTAAAAGTAGTAACTTTTTCTGATACCAGGTTGACGACGAAGTTGATGAAGATGAGGAATGGGAAGAAGGCGCTCAAGAGATGGGCATTGTGGGTAATGAAGTGGATGAAATTGGACCTACCGCCCGGGAGATTGAAGGCCGTCGTCGAGGCACTTCCATATGGGATTCACAAAAGGAAGAAGAACTTGAAAAATACCTTAGAGATAAATATGCTGATGAATCAGCAGCACTAAGGCACTTTGGCGAAGGAGGGGAAGAAATGTCAGATGAGATCACTCAACAGACATTACTACCTGGCATAAAAGATCCAAACCTATGGATGGTGAAATGCAGAATAGGCGAAGAGAAGGCGACAGTACTATTATTAATGAGAAAATTTATAGCTTATCAGATGTCTGAAGAACCATTTCAAATTAAATCAATTGTTGCACCAGAAGGTGTAAAAGGATACATATATATAGAAGCATATAAACAGACTCATGTAAAAGCTATAATTAGTAATGTGGGAACTTTACGGATGGGAATATGGAAGCAGGACATGGTACCTATCAAAGAAATGACTGATGTTTTAAGGGTTGTTAAAGAACAAGCAGGATTAAAACCAAAACAATGGGTAAGACTCAAACGTGGTTTATATAGGGATGATATAGCTCAAGTAGATTATGTAGATCTGGCACAGAATCAAGTCCACTTAAAGTTACTGCCTAGAATAGATTACACAAGAATGAGAGGAGCTCTGAGAACTAACCAGACTGAAAGTGAAGCAGCAAAAAGAAAGAAAAAGCGCAGGCCACCTGCAAAGCCTTTTGATCCAGAAGCAATTCGTTCAATTGGAGGTGAGGTTACATCAGATGGCGATTTCCTCATATTTGAAGGTAATCGATATTCAAGAAAAGGATTTTTATATAAGAATTTCACTATGTCGGCCATTCTTGCCGAGGGTGTCAAGCCTACTTTAACTGAATTAGAACGTTTTGAAGAGCAACCTGAAGAAATCGACATTGAACTAGCAGCTCCAGCCAAAGATGATCCAACAAGTCTTCATTCATTCTCAATGGGTGATAATGTTGAAGTATGTTCAGGAGATTTAGCTAACTTACAAGCAAGAATTATTGCCATTGATGGTTCTATGATAACTGTGATACCGAAACATGAGGCCTTGAAAGATCCTTTAGTCTTCAAACCTAATGAATTACGAAAATATTTTAAACAAGGAGATCATGTCAAAGTGTTAGCTGGGCGATATGAGGGTGATACAGGATTAATTGTTAGAGTAGAACCACATAGAGTTGTTTTGGTCTCAGATTTGACAATGCATGAACTTGAAGTATTACCTAGAGATTTACAACTATGTTCCGATATGGCTACGGGTGTTGACTCATTAGGACAGTTCCAGTGGGGTGACATGGTACAACTGGATCCACAGACAGTAGGCGTTATAGTTAGATTAGAGAAAGAAAATTTCCATGTATTGGGCATGCAAGGAAAAGTAATAGAATGCAAACCACAAGCTTTACAAAAAAGAAGGGAAAACAGATTCACAATGGCTCTTGATTCTGAACAGAACACTATTCAGAAGAAAGACATTGTTAAAGTAATTGATGGACCACATGCTGGACGTAATGGTGAAATAAAACATTTGTATAGAAACTTTGCATTTTTGCAATCAAGAATGTATTTGGACAATGGCGGTATTTTCGTATGTAAAACTAGACATCTTCAATTGGCTGGAGGAAATAAGAATGTATCAACTAACAATAATATATCACTGGGCTTTATGTCGCCAAGAATACAATCACCAATGCATCCATCTGGGCGGGGCGGAGCGACTCCTCGGGGTCGCGGTGGCCGCGGCGGTGGACGCGGCGTGACGCGAGACCGCGAGCTTATAGGTCAGACGATTAAGATCACCGGTGGGCCGTTCAAAGGCAATGTGGGGATCGTAAAAGACGCGACAGGCAGTACGGCGCGCGTCGAATTACACTCCTCCTGCCAAACTATATCAGTCGATCGTAGCCACATTGCGAACGTGGGAGCACCCGCCAAGGACTTCCGGACTCCGGGACGCACTCCGATGCTTGGCGCGCAGACCCCGACATACCGGGATACCGGCATCAAGACACCGATGCACGGCTCTCAAACGCCGATCTACGATATCGGAAATCGAACACCGCATTATGGATCGGCGACGCCTTCACACGACGGCAGCCGCACGCCAGCTCACGGTGCCTGGGATCCGAATGTGGCTAACACGCCCGCACGTCCCAACGACTTTGACTATAATCTGGACGAAGGCTCACCCGCGTACAGCCCGAGCACTCCGGGCCCGTTCCAGAGTGGCGCACCGCACACGCCCGGTACTATGTACGGATCGGATCACACGTACAGCCCATACCAGCCGAGCCCGAGTCCGAGTGGTTACCAGGGCGGTTACTTAGGCACTCCCAGCCCGGTGGGGTACTCGCCGCGCTCTCCTTACAACCCGGCGACGCCTGGCGGCGGTGAGGCTCTCCCGGCTGCCGATTGGCACACCACTGAGGTGGAGGTACGAATCCGCGCTTCACACGAAGACGATTCGCTGAGCGGCCAGACAGGAGTCATCAGAGGCATTTCGGGCGGCATGTGCGCAGTTTATCTACCGATCGAGGATCGCGTCGTCAACGTGTTAGGCGAGCTACTAGAGCCCGTAGTGCCGCAGCGCAATGATCGTGTGAAAGTCATCGCTGGCGAGGACCGGGAGTCCGTCGGGCAGCTCATCTCCATCGACAATCAGGAGGGTGTCGTCAAGTTCGGCGTAGATGATATCAAGATCATGCAACTCCGACATCTTTGCAAAATGAGTACCGTATAGAGCTTGAATAATATAATATTTCACTTAGGACAAAATCTATGAAGATTAAGAGCAGGTATATTTTATATTATTCGAATACATTGTATTCTCAAAATTGTACTTCAACCGCCATTAATATTTTATTTTTATTACATTAATATTTTACATTTATTACATCCTATCCTCAGCATTTGCCAGTATGCAAGACCATTGTAATAGCGCCACATGTTACTGTCATGTGCATTTCAAACAAATATTTTTTTACAGGTTCACTACCTTCCTGTTTTTTGTTGTCACTATTTATAGAATAATGTAATAATAGTTATAATTCCATTTCAATACTGTACTTTTCCTTATATAATTATGTATCTAGACTTTTAAATGACAAATATATAATGAAACAAACTTGAGTTTCACTAAATAATCATATTTAAATAACGGACAATAAAATGTGACAGTTAAAAGATGGTATGATTATTCAGAAAAACACTATCAACACTTTAAAACTTATTTTGTTAGCAGAGGAGTTGATTCTTTGTTGATTAGTTAAGATACCTGATTTCAGTTTCATTTTCTTTTTTTTTTTTCTGAAGAAAAACCGCCACAATCATTAACTATATAACTATAGTTGTCACAATATTTGTAGTTGTCAATTATCATTTTCAAAAAAACACAATAAATAAACGGCATTGCTACTTTTTCCCGTTATTAGAGATCATTATAATTACAATAACCGTAATAAATGTAGCGATAAACATAACCAGAAAAATCATTTTGTTAGTTATCAATGAACTAAGTTGTATAATGTTGCCGCTACTCTCCATACTCCTAACTTCCGGTTCCCGATCAGTCACGCGTATTAAGTGCAAATTAACACGATGTGAAGGCGCACGCGCATTTCGTTTACGAAAAATCTAGCGACGCAACGTGAATAATGAGTTATTTAGTGCCAGTGGTGAGTATTTGGATATAATGTTGGGTACGCTGAGTGTGCACAACAGATAATCGGGCGGGAGAAAGAGGTGGTGTCATGACCCTCATTGGGCTGGGTCTTCGTTCTATTATTGTAATCCAATTAGAGCCCATCCTGACCTCGTATGTGTGACCAAATCCGACTCGAAGGCTGGATTCGCCTTTGAGTGTGGATACGATAAGGTGGTCAATAATAAAAATCTTAGTACCTTAGCTGCATTTTTGTTATGATTTGATTTCAAAAGCGACTGACTTGTATACAACTTAGTTACACATTATTGCCTAGAGTGTGTTGAAACAGGTGGTATTGATAACACCTGGTGCTTGATTTATTTTTCATACTAAATTGCTTACGTTGTACTTAATGAACCAGGCTATCTTTTTAAAAATTAATAGTAGTAATAGTAAAAATACTATGTTCTCTTAAGGGAACATGAGACGCGATGCTATTCATTTAAATACTATAATGATGCAATTTTTCTACTTCAGAAAAAAATTCATAAGCTTCTTCGCTATTTATTTAAAACAAGTGATTAATTGTTATTATGATAATTTTTTAGAGCATTTTTCGGTACAAACTTAACATCATATTATGGGAAATAATATGACCTCAATTTTTTAGATTTTGGCAAGAATTTTTAGAGAAGATTAAATTTAACAGCTTAAAAATTCTCATACAAAACCAAACCTAAACTTTAAACATGAACATTTTTTATGAGTAAGCGCTAAGTGAATGTTCCGTTTTCTATTTCATTTTTAATCGACTTCAGAAAGATAGTTCTTTGTTTGACGCATATGTATGTATGCACGCTCTTGATTTTCTCAAACACTATTGATCGATTTGGATGGGGTTATCGCTATTAGACTGCATATGTTTCTGAGAAGGTTTTGATATATAAAACATTGTCCTAACTTAAAAAAAAACAGCTATTAGATTTAAACGTAGGAGTAAGTCAGTGAAGTTTTCATTGATCGATGACGTGCTTGATCGAATTTATTCATTTGAATTTACAACACTTAACACTTCCCTTGATTTTCAAATAAAGGCAAATAATTAAAAAAGAGAGGTTCACTGTTTGATTCATATGTATATACAATTGTAAACCAATGTAGTATATGTATATATATAATTGGGTTACTAAGCTTAGCGTCTAGGAAATGATGTATGGACTCAGTCGTTTCCCGAATCTATAGAGTCTGCGTTGTTAATAGCCAGATGTTACCGTTATTTGTGCGCGTGAAAGGCGATGATATGGTATGATGGAGGATATGACGATTAATTTATCATCAATTGACAGAGACCACAATATGATTTAAAAAATGCTGTTTTACGTTTAATTTTGAAAACGTGAAGCTACGACTGTTATTGGGGTGGTGACATAGACTGCTTGATTTTACTAGCCAATTTTTGAAATAAGACAAACGTTGCTTGCGCTGTTCTAATCTTCTTGGCGAATAAAGTGGGAATGCTTTTTCAAAGTTCAAAACGCTCCCTTTTTTAGACTCATTCTCACAATCCCTGCTCCTTTTCATGCGGTACACATCTTTGGTTTTTTTGCTAAACCATGTTTAGCTCTGTACCAAAAAGCCTTAAATAAAAAAAAAATGATAAAAATTAAAATAAAGAGGAAGAAATGGTAAAAATAATGTTTTATTAAGAAAAGTGAAGCGACTTATACGTTCGTCCTTTTTAAGTCTGTGCAAAGCCACGATCTACTTCTAGATTAGAGTTTAGATGTATAGACTAGATTCGATACTGTCAAACAATCGACGCGTTTTCGATCATGCTACGCATACCGCCTAAGTAATATGTACGTAACCAGATACATTTCGTGGTTTAGCATCAACTTCAAAACTAAGAAGTATATATCTACTTACTTAGTTAATATAAATTGTTATAATTGTACTAAAGTGAGTTTTTGAAGATAATTACGGTTATTGTTTTTCTTTTTAGTTTGATGCAAAGTTTTTGTAATCGCTTCATTTTTCTTATAACTAATATTTTAACAGTACCTACAGTACAACGCACGAATCTTTTCCGCTCTGAATTGCCTGTGAATGATGCAATGCACAGGCTTAACACTCCCCGATCCTTCTTTCTCCCCCTAGTGTTCCTGTTTTCCGCCATCGCGACGCTTTCGAGACTAACTTCACAGCGGCAGAGTTTCGTGCGTTGTACTCTACTGCATTGATCTGTTTACCAAACAATATATATATTAAAATAAATGCAATTTAACTACAAATATGATGGTATAATATTTCCTACAATTAACTATTCATAAAATAGTATTGTCACGCTTTAAAGTGTAAAAATCGGAGAGAGCGGACATGCGTGAGAGAGAAAGTCGAATATTCGATTAATATAGAAGAAGACAAAGCATAGTAGCTACGCATGGTGCATGTGTTAAATAAAAGAGAGTGGGGATGATTTTTTTAGCACATTGAAGGCAAACGAGCATGCGCGCTACCAGAGTATAGATGATAATCGCAGCTCATGGATACCGGTGACTCCACAGGAATCACCAGTCCGTTGGTCGGTACGCCTATCCTACCCAGGAAGTCGCCTCTTGGATATTTGAATATCTAATGGAGGAAGGATTGGTCTCATGGAGAGGGGACTTATAGAAGGAGGTTGTGGGGTGATGCAAGAGGAGTGGGCCATCGGAACTCTCGCTCTTTAGACGAAAGAAAACGGCGGAAACTGCTACTTCACCCCTGTATTCTGTGAGAATGTGGAATCGCACCAGTTGAGCCGACCCATATTCATGCTGCAGCTAAATTTAGCTTGAGCGATGTTGTGGTCAATTGACCACAACATCGCTCTACCACAACATTTTTTTATATGCGATTGAGGACAGCTCTTCTCTATTGCCAAGAATCATTTCGGAGAAACTGACAATACATTAAATTTCAATTACAATTGTTTAATTTCAAAAGAGACTTTGTTTAATTATAAAAGAGACTTAAATATTTAATTTGTAATCAAGATAGGGAAATGCTCGTCATCATAATGTTTTAGTGATAATTTTTTTTTAAAGTTCCCTCTCAAATAAGGAAACCGCAGTATAAATAAAAGAAAGAAATATTTAATATAAAAATAATGACAAATTTAAAAATCGGAGCGAGCCAAGATGCGTAAGAGATCACGCGTATCCGCTCGCTCTGATTTTTAAACTTTGAAGTCTGACAATATTCTTTTACGGATGGTTTAATGTATGCAATACGATACCATCGTGCTTGTAATTAAATTATATTTATTTTAATATGTATTTCAACTGGTAAACAGATCAACGCAGTTACTTATATTAAGTTATCTGTATATACCTGTTATCCAGGTAATCACGAGTAAGCAGTAGCCTATAGCCATGAACATATTAAGTCGGTGAAATAGTTTTTTCCTATTTTATAAGTAAAAAAGTTGCAATAAGATCTCTTTAGTTGTGCTGTTTGTATCTTACTGTTATTGATACCACTAAATAGATGAGAATTAAAAAAAAATAAAAGTAAGCGATGCTTCGCTATTTTTCTGTTTTATGTCCACAAAATGAGTGAATCTGACGTAGAAATTAGATACATTTTGAAGTTTTATTACAAAAAAGGGAAAAAAAACGACACAAGATTCCAAAAAATTTGTGGCATTTATGGACCTAATGCAGTGTCGATAAGAGTAGCACAAAACTGGTTCAAGAGTTTTCAGTACGGTAATTTTGATATCAAAGATTTACCTCGCTCTGTTATGAATAGAATCAATGCCATTTTGAAAAAAGGAGAGTAAGATCGGCATATTACCGTCAAATCCCACAATTTTTCCCGCTTTTTTCAATTATTTGATCAAAGCTTTAAAAAATGTATTTTAAGGAAAACCATAGCTAATTACACTAATAATGGGCAATCATGGATTCAAATTCGTTATTCATAAGCCTCGAAATTAAATTATTTTAGGAGTTATTGAAATATCAACATGCGGGCAAAATTAGGTGCCAATGTGGCCAATTTTGCGAACCTTACATTGTTAAGCCATTTTAAGACCTGTTTTCCTGAAACTAAGATACATTGAATTAAATAGGGCAATACTGCGACGCAATCTTCCAAAAAGAATAAAAAAACGTATTAGCCAAAAATCGTCTCTAAAGTTTTTTGGACGAAGTTAGGTAGCCTTTTATATTTTCTTCATATAAATACATCAGAAGAGGCAGGGTTATCAAAATACAAACAATTTTGAAAAATATTTATTTTCTTAAAGGAAACAGCGCTCTCCGTAATAGCGACTATTATCATTACTATTATTATGCCTATACTTGCCTACAACAGCTAAACAATTTTAAAAATTCAAAACAAATGCGCATCATTAAATAAAAACTTCTCCCTGCACAGACATCGCAAAAACATTCAAAAATATATAGAATTAGAATCGTGGTACAAAACTAACTCCTTAAAAAGTTTGTTAAATTGCATTAAATCTATTTTTTTAACTAAATAATCGTCAGGTACATTATCTTGATCAGGTTGCTTTGGTTTTACGAATTTTAGCTCTCCTTTCTTTTAAATATAATCTTTTAAATATAGTCTTGTAGAAAGATATTACATATCTTTATTCAGCATAGAAAAGATATACAATAGACTGACTTATAATTTACTGGTCGATCGTAAAATATAAGTCAGTGTTTTCCTTAAAAGCGCCATCTGTTAAATCACGATATGTAAGTCAGTGTTTTTCTTAAAAACGCCATCTGATAAATCATGAAATGTAAGTCACTGTTTTATTTAAAAGCGCCATCTGTTAGATCGTAAAATGTAGGTCACTGTTTTCTTTAAAAGCGCCGTCTGTTAAATCATGAAATGTAAGTCAGTGTTTTCTTTAAAAGCGCCATCTGTTGACTCATAAAATATAAGTCAGTGTTTTCCTTAAAAGCGCCATCTGTTAAATGATGACATGTAAGTTAGTGTTTTATTTAAAAGCGCCATCTGTTAGATCGCAAAATGTAAGTCAGTGTTTTCCTTAAAAGCGCCATCTGTTAAATGATGACATGTAAGTTAGTGTTTTCCTTAAAAGCGCAATCTAAAGATCGTCAAATGTAAATCACTGTTTTATTTAAAAGCGCCATCTGTCGACTCATGAAATATAAGTCAGTATTTTCCTTAAAAGCGCCTTCTAACGATCGTCAAATGTAAGTCACTGTTTTATTTAAAAGCGCCATCTGTTAGATCGCAAAATGTAAGTCAGTGTTTTCCTTAAAAGCGCTATCTGTTAAATGATGACATGTAAGTTAGTGTTTTCCTTAAAAGCGCAATCTAAAGATCGTCAAATGTAAATCACTGTTTTATTTAAAAGCGCCATCTGTCGACTCATGAAATATAAGTCAGTATTTTCCTTAAAAGCGCCTTCTAACGATCGTCAAATGTAAGTCACTGTTTTATATAAAAGCGACATTTGTTACATCGCAAAATGTTAGTCAGTGTTTTTTTTAAAGCGCCATCTTTTAAATAGTAGAAAATAGAATTGGAAGGACATTATTCATTATTAGCTTTCACCGGCGAGGAAAACCATCAATTCGGATCACTACTAACAACTGATGACACTCAAGAAAGAAGTAGAGAAAAAGCGGCCGAAATTGATCAATAGAAAGGGTGTGGTTTTTCACCATGATAATGTCAGACCACATACATCTTTAGCCTCTCAGCAAATATTGAGATTTTGGTTGGCTAGTGTTAATGCATCCACCATATAAGCCCTGACCTTGCACCCTCAGATTTTCACCTGTTTCGGTCTTTTCAGAATTTTTTAGGTAGTATTAGGTTAACATCAAGAGTACTGTCCAAGAAGTCCCAAAGTTTCTACAGCAATGGCATACCTACAATATGGCAACAAGTTGTTGAACAAAACGGCATATATATTATGATTAATTGTAAATAAATATGATGATAGATATAATGAAAAATTATCTTGAATTTGTATATGGAATGCGAAAAAACTTTTATCCCCAACCTTATATTTCAAAGGCTACTGTTTCTAGATATATTCGTCTATATAGATTTCATAAATAATATTTCGACCGGTGAGCAGATGGATGAAGGTCGATGTTTCTTCACATCTTAGACTATATTGAAAGTATTTTGCGGCGTTCAACAATCACACGCAGCAACCGTTCGAAATAGCGACAGCAAGTAGACAGTTAGTAGTTTACAGGCTTTTATTGCTTGCTTCTCCACTTGCTCCTCATCACTGCCATGACCTGTATTAATACGTAGATTGTGATAAGAGGATGTAAATGTATAAAAAAAGCATTGTGATTTCATTAACATTTATTGAATAAATAATACAAAAATGGTTTTTAGTATTTCATCGTGAACAAAACGCAGTCACAGAAACTGAGCAGTAACACAAGGCATTCTCTCCTACATAATATAAAACATCTATTTAACCCTCCATATTCTATTGGCTCATAAAGATATAATAAATTTTATTTTTTTATACCACAGACAATATTTTTTTTAATGACAACAAGGGTTAAATGATTTACAGACACATATCTACACAATAATTGTAACACATTATTATGCTACATAAATTTACAACATTATAATGTATTATTATTATTAACCAAGTACTTATACATAATTATACATCCACAATTACTGTAATATTTATCATTAAAAAGAATATCAAATTTTTGGAAATGTATATTATTTTCATTTGTAAATGCCTAAAAAATGCCGAACGTAAATTAAAAGGGTCCAATAAAAAGGATTGATGTTACCTTGTGACATATAACTATGACTTTAAAACAGAATTATTATTCTGAATGTTGAGGTTTATTCGTCGATTACAAGAAACTATTTGCTTGATATAACATAATTCTTAGAGTTGGAGACTTACTACTAAATTAACATTATCAGCAAAGAGCCTAACATCCCATCTAAGTACTGGTAAATAGATGCTAAATCGTAGTGGCTATATATACACATAAACATTAAGTAGTAAATTATGCAATATTAAATATCAATTCATATTTATGTATATATTATGCACACTAAATTTTTCCTAATTTGATAGCTTTTGTAAATGCTATTTCCATCGCAGCAGCTGCCATCATGGGGTATTTGAAATTTTAAACACGCGCTCATGACACACATCCAAAAACCGATCACTTATAACAGTTGTGTATAATTTAAATACATTTAAAAATTCTAATGTGGAATACCAAACAGTATAAAAATACCATTTTTGTGGATTACCAAATGTCCTAAACTTACATACACTCAGTACTATTATGTATTATTATTAAAAATTAATTGACATAATTTATCATTTCAAATATTTTAGAGATGCTAGAGCTCTACAACTAAAACGGCAACAAGCAACAGTCGAGCAAACATACCCACACATACAACCCCATATTTTTTTTATAACACAATAATGGATCAGATCTGAAAGCTAAGCCAAATAGCTAGAGTTCCCCACAAACTAAATATCGTAAATGCAATATAAATATATACATATATATTAAAAAAAATGAAATTAATGTAGCACTATTGTTATTCTCAAAATATCATGCTATGCCATCAAATGTACATAGAGTTAGAAACTCTAGTCTAGACATTAAACATACATATATTAAGAGTATAGAAACTTTGTAACTAGGAAATGAATTATTATTGTATAATAATTTACCATTAATTACAAATTGCATATAGATATTTGCCAACATAATAGATTACATTTAATAAACAATAATTTATAGACAGAAATTTAAAATTTATCTACATAGTCTTCTATCATTAGTAGAATGACAAAATAATTAAGAACACACTGTTCGTTATTAAACATTCCAAAAACTTACTCTAAGCTTGATTTATTTTTGAGTTATTTTTATGTACTTCTGCATAGATTAAAAATATATGTATTTCGTAATGTTAAAAATAATTTTCACAAAAGATATGCATATCTAGATTGTTGTAAATTAGATGCATTTTATTTAATTGCTACCTACAGATGTATAAATTACAATATTCCTGATTTATGGCAATAATATTAATTCTATACTGGAGAGTACTGAAATAAGAAAAAAGTTGTTTACAGTTGAAAAGCATTTAAAACTTTTAAATACTTTTCAACAGTAAATAAAGCAATTATTTTATTTGACACAATGTATTTATGCCCTTGGATATCTCTTCTGAAGTAATGACCTACTAAAAAAAAATGGTTTCGCCATTTTTCACTGGGGACTATTCCTATATACAGAGTTATGCAGTCTGTGGAAATTTATCAATAAAAATGATGTTTACAAAGAAATTGTGTAAATTTGAAATATATACAAGTGAAAAACATGTCAATTACTCAATGTTAATAATGGTCGATGTGAAGACAGACCAACTTTGTACAGCAAAACAATAAATTTAGTTTAAGTATAAATTTTATTATTTAGCCCTTGTAAACATGATAAATTCTAACTTCTATCAATCATGACTAGTATCTATGGGGCTGACTACACAATAGAAAACAACATTGAACTGATTGCTTTATTGTGCATTCAGTTTTATTTAGAAACGTAAGTATAGAATTGACAGAATTTCTATTACAGAGCCAAAAAAAAAATCATAGCCTAAGAATGATTTAAACCATAATCTGTTGGACGTGTGAATGTTTTTTCAGATCTCTGATTTGGCTCAAGGCAAAAATTAATAATTGAAATTAATCGAATACAATAAATGAATCTGTTATTTAATTAATATATCTAAATAACCCGTCGGCGATTTATTTAAAACACAATTTCCTTCTAGTAGTATAAATTAAATAACAAAGTGCAAAATAACACACAAGGCGTATAATATTCTAACATTATGATATATATATATATATTATGAGCGAGCCTGTCTTAACATAGCGATCCGGAAACGCCTCACTTCGCGGCGCACATCCGTTTGTCGCGGACGTGGGGCGCGGCGCACTCGCGGCCGCACGATCCTCACGATGCGTACATGCGTTTGATGTCCTCCTTGTAGCGCTCCTGTATGTCTTTCCGCTTGATCTTGAACGCGGCCGTGACCAGGCCCATGTCCGGCGACCACACTTCCTTGCATAGCTTCACGGCCGCTGGCACTTCGAACTTTTCGAGCCCACCTGAATCAGGGATATGGTTGTTATTATAAAGTACGGCAAAATAAACCAATAATAATAGATCGTAAGCAGACATTGAAGCTCTGAACGATATAAAAGTGTTAGATAAAATTTTTATTCAAAATAAAGTTTAGAAGAATGACTTTATTAAATAACTATTGTTTTATGACAATATTTATTACATTTTAATATTTTACAATATTGACATGCTATTTCTAATGGGAAATTATAAACAGAAAAAATTGAAAGAAAATTTCTTATGGAAAAGCTTGTAAGAAAAATTTTCTTAGAACCAAAATATTATATTTACATTTCTTAGCATGATCAGCAATTTCCTTGACAACGGCTTTCTCGATTGTCTCGTTCTGGCAGAGTTCCTCAAAAGTCATCTTGGGTAGACCGAGTCGAGTGGCCAATTCGGTTAAATGCTGAGGATTGGGGACTAAAAGTGCTACTGTGTACATCTTACTGCTATCGCCATAAACGCATACATTTTCAACAATTGGACAGGTCTTGAGTTCAGCTTCCACTTTACCTAGTGATACATATTCACCTGCTTGTAACTTCACCAGATCCTTTTTACGATCTGCAAAATAAAATATTATCATATTTTACACATTCAAGCAGAAGCACGTACACGTTTTCAGCACAGCATTTTATTAGTATTTCTTTGAAACATAAATAGCTCAAGTTATTATTGGTTTACAAAAAGTATACAAGATTGTTGACATAATAATACATTATTTAGCAAATATTTGAATGCACATTAATATTAAACATTATTTAATATAGCTTTAAGTTGCAAAACCATGAGATATTTTCATCTATGTAACTTTATTGTGTATACTAAAAGAATGAAAATTAGTTTCGGTATTTAGTAAAAAAAAAATTGTGAAATTTTAGGTAACACCTAAACCTTAGATATACTAAAAAAAGAATTTTAATTAAAAATTTTGATCCGCAACCTTTTTTGCTCGCTGTTTCCAAAGACAAATAATTGTCATACACAACTAACCGATAATCTTGATGCATCCGTCGTGATGCAACTCGCCGATATCGCCGCTGCGGAACCAGCGCGAGCCGTCGCGTTCCACGAACTCCTCGCGCGTCTTTTCCGGGTTACGGTAATACCCTTCGGCGACGCACTCCCCGCCTATCACTATCTCACCCTGTCAATTTATTAATCATATTGTAATATTAACAACGTAAGAATAAAAAAAGACGAGCTCGCTACGACAAACATAGAAATTTCATTCACTTGAGTTATGAAATAATATTAATTTTCCTTTTCTTGTTAAGAGTGTCGTAAGATTTTTATATTGAGGTAAAAGTATTGCAGCAGTTGCAATGAAACAAAAAAGGAGACTCGTTTACAATCTCTCAGAGCTGCATATTCACCGATAATAGATAAAATAATAGTGAATTCATTACCTGTGGGAAAGGTTTATTGGTGACGCGGTAGCCGCCCTCGGCCCAGTCCTCCAGCCGGATATCCGTGCCCGTCGTCGGCGCGCCCACGCGACCCGTCGACCTGATGAGTTTCATATATTAACTTATATGCTCTTAATTACCTCCCGCATTAAATACATCTTTATACATGACGGTCTTACATTACATAAAACTTATATTACATTATATACTCAACCGTCTCACATCACATAAAAAATATATACTCAACCAGAAAATATTTTCTGATTATTACAGGCATAAAGGAATGAGTGTTTAAATACGACGTTAACGTTCGATTCTAGTAATACGTGAAGTAACGAGATTTACAATAACTTATATGAAACCAACAATTTTAAAAGCTGGAACTTCAGAAGTTGGAAATATGACATTTAAAATTTAAGACATTAAAAATGGAAGTTATTACACAATAAAGTTTGCAGGCAAATAGTGAACAGCTTTAATATAAGCGAATAACAAACGAAAACGGCTAACCTGTCGTGAGCGTCCATAACTGTGGCGCAGGATGTGGTCTCGGTCAGACCGTAGCCGGCGACGACGTCGCAGCACAGGCATATGCGGATCTGCGTGTGCGTGTCCGGCGATAGCGGGGCGCCGCCCGAGATAGCGAGCCTCAGCCGCCCGCCCAGGAGAGCGGTCACCTTTGTAAATGCTATTTTATTCAGTAGGGGGGTATCGTAACCCCGCCGCATCCACTGTTGCTTGTACGTGTAGGCCCATTTGAAGAATGCGCTCGCGAACGGTCCGCTTCTTGTCACTTTATCCGTTATGCCTTTGCTGATGCGGTCCATTATCAGCTGTTGAAAAAGAAAATAGACTATGAGTAATGGCTTCCCCAACAGTTAATTAACAAAATTAAGTTTTTTTAATGAAAATAATATGTGCACAAAATACATGAAGTCAGTTAATAATATGAGTAATATTTTTTTTACTTTTTAATGATAGGAATGAATACACATTTTCTGTGTGCAGCCTTATAAAGTTAAATTTATATAAAATAACATAAAGCAGTAAATTGGCAAAAAAAAAGTTAAACCTCACCAATGTATGTCAAGCTCATAGCTTGACATACATTGACTGATATAAATTTTAGATGCGATAGTTATAATTATTTTGCAAAATGTTTATAGGATTACATATATAAGACTTATTATATGTTTCATATATATAACTTATGTTATATATATGAAACATATAATATTATAATAGATATATTATCAAAGTGGACTATAGGCTTTGCATATAGAAATTAAATCTACAGATGGACTCACAGGTACAGTGGTGATGCAAGTAGGTTTCAGTATCGTGGCGTCGCCTTTAGTTCCTTTCATAATTTTGCTGGAAGAGTCAAGCATCGTCAGAGGTGTTGAATATCCAATGGGCACACCTAAAAATATAAAAAATGTATTAATATTCAAATACAATATGTTTTCTTCATGATATTGTGAAGTCTTATATCTGGAGTTTCTTGACAAAAATATGTATAAATACAAGCAAATCTTCTTATCTAAAGTTTTTGACTATCCTTATGTGAAAGATATATTAACATCAGATTTTGACATATATTTTGAGTTCAATCTCGGTTCTAACTACACTCTCTAAATATTGTTCTAAGATAACAATGAAAACTCATCAAGATCCTAAATGGTTCCTCTAAAATGTAGAGAGCGCATTGAAATCCGCTCAGACGTTTTGAATTTTTTTAGTAACAAACAAACAGGCAAACAGTACCTCCTGAGAACTTAATTTCATTATAAAAACACTATAGAGACAAAAGTATATTTTAAATGTTGCTCATCACATAAAACTTTATCAAAATTCGTCACTAGTTTTTGAATGTCGGTTAGAAAACTGACAGACAAAAAAATCAGTTTTAAATTTTGTTACCACTCATATTGCCAAATGTATTTTTTATAAATCATAAATATAAGAACCTCATTTATTTATATTTTATGTACAGAAATGACTGTGATAGTCTATTTGTGTATCTGACACATTACTAAATAATTTTTCAAGTGTTATAATGATTTACTATATCATAAGAATATTTTATCTCAAGGAGAATCAAAACACTTTATCTTTGCACCGCGTCGGCACCACTTTTGATTGCAATAGTAGATTTCATGACAGAGAAGTTTAGAACATAGTAACAGCAAAATATTTTGTAATATTATGTATTGCTTGAACATCGGTCAACTGAATTATGGATTTCTAAAAATAGAAGAATTAAAAAGAAGATTTTGAAACAAAAGTAAGTAAATGATACCAGAATCTAAATTATTGAAAGGTGAGCAAATTACATCTGTTTCCTTTTGTAGATTGGTTCAAGATGAAAAAAAAAACAATTTTATGGACTATTGTGACAAATAACCTTCTTCTTAGTTCTTAATCATTTATATATAATGAAAAAAATAATAATTATCAGTGTTCATTAATCATAAACATAAGCATTGTATTTTAGGTTAGTATGTATTTAAATATGATAATTCCAGTTTTTCATACTTAGTAATTTCAAATTGATAATTAAAGAAAAAACAAGCTATTCCAAATCAAAACTAAAAGATGTTCCAATGATCGCAAGATGTTATATGTTTTATGCGATAGCAACGAAGACCAAAATCGAAACTTACCTCCTAGTATACACATGGTTTCGGCTAATAGTTCAAAGACGTGCGCTAGCGGCAAGAATCCCATTAGTGTATCATCAGGATTGATAGGAACAGCATCCACGAAGGCTTTGAGAGTCGCCAACATATTTTGGTGGGACAGTATCACGCCTTTGGGAACACCCGTCGATCCAGACGTGTACATTATGATGGCTGTATCCCGGGGCTCTGGAGGTTGGCTCTCTGCGAGAAAAAGAATGTGACAGATTATTATTAGCTAACCAAAAAGTATATTTAAAATATTGTTATAAACATTTTCATTTTTAAAGAAATTTTGTTAGTGGTTTCATTCGCATTAACTACAGGTTTAAATTAAATGTAGCTTTAATAGCTACAAACTATTTTTGACTGTCTGCTGTAATAAGTAAATAGTTTACCTACTACTATTCCATATTTTTTTTTTAATCTAAAAGACCCTCTTTTTTATCTGAAAGGCTCATTTGTTAATGAGCAAACTTTGTTCTTAGTGCAGAGTTATAATATGAATAAAGACTTTAAAGAATACCCATGTGCAGGAAACTTATACGAGTTTTACAAACACAGATACTACATAGTTCTTTGACTGAATACATTATTTTGTAATAAATCACAGACTAACAAAACATCCATTATTTTAAAATATAGATATTAAATTCAAAATGGTGTTGCATCATCGACGAGTGCATTGGTAACAACAACATTTGAAAAAATGTACATCGAACCATTAATTTCTCTGCGTTAAAAGTAAAAGTGCGTCTAAAGGAGCAATGTAAACGAAACGAGACCGTTTTAATTTTACACAACGGAGAAGCGGTTAGCAACAATTTACACCTAATTTAAATGTAAAAGCTTAAAAATATTCACCAATTTTGGAATGTTTCCCCTTCTCCACCACCTCTTTGTATGAAATGATCTTGATGCCTGGCTTGTAGCCGCTGGTGTCGGTCGCTTTGACCTGGCTCTCCATGTATATGATGGTCTCGACGCGAGGAGTCTTCTCGAGGATCTTCTTGAACTTGGGCAGCAGGTCGTGAGTCGTGATCACCGTACGGACTTCGGTCTCGTTAATGCCGTGAGCGATCGCCTCGTCGCCGAGCGTAGCGTATATCGTCACGACTGTAACACAAATATGTAAAAATATATGAAAAATTATATAAACTGTAAAATAAAAGAAAAAAACTCATTAGGAATGTGGTAAAGTAGCTATACCAACTAAAATATGTACACTTTTAAAAAATGAACAGAAAATAATAAAAAAATATGGTAACGATGCTAGAATCAAATCAAATTTACAATATCAAAAGTATTGTAGAAACTTTTTAAATTTGAAACATTAAAACCGTTCCCCTAAATTATTTAATGGGTTAATCCTCCAGAGATTTATTTACTAAAGTAATTATAATAAGTTGTCATAACGAATACTTAAGCTAAATTTTTTTATAGCATTTCTAAGGGGCAGACGAGAGCTACCAGAGTAGCGTGATTAGCCGCCCATGGGTACTCACAAACCCCTACATATTTAACAAACAACATGATTATTTATTCATTCATTGTTATTAACAACTTAAAAATATTAAAATATCATGGAAAATGGCATTATGTTATGCAATATTTAAAATTGAAGTTGTGTGCACATTCATCAGTTTTTTTTATATGTGTTTTCTCCATTTTGTTTCTTTCGTTATTTGCTGTCACAATCACTCCACTCTTTTTTTTTTGTAACGCCTGACCCATAATAATCCAAATAAACTCCTAGAAGACCGGAAGACTGATCCTAATGCTAACGAAAGGTTAAATTAAGCCCCGGTTCAATTTTCCCGCTAACATGAGTGAATTCAACATCCGCGAATATCACGTCAGGCATTACTGTTAGTGTTTACGGCTGTCGATGTCGCCCCACTGACCCGGTATGCTCTGCTTGAAGCAGCCGTGCGCGGCCACCATCCACTCGGCGCGGGTCTCGGCGAACATGACCACGTTCTGCCGCGGCGGGCAGCCGAACTCGCGCAGCCCGGCGCCGAAGTCGCGGGCCTCGCGCTCCACGTCGGTGTACGAGCGCCAAACGTATTCGCCCATTTTGAACTGCAATTATTTATGTTATTGCTTCTTACTCGTTCGATATTATTATATCGACGTCTCAGATCGTGTAGTCTTTACATGACATCTGATACAATACTAATCTAAAATAATATTTTAGGAGTAAGGTAGTAGCCATGTAGGCCGCCACGGGTCCCTTATTGCTGCATATTATACAAATAAAATAAATAAAGAATATTTGAACACTGATAGGATCGTTCTCGAATTTTCTATTTTACTTTGTTTATAACTAAAAAGAACAATGATAAATTAGTTCATGGGTTTTAAAATTGCATACTGCAAGTATATAAACGTGGAACTGAAGGAAAGTATTGCTACTCCGTCTGGAGATTAGCGAGTTAATAAATAGAGAAAAAAGGTATTATCGTGTTTTCGTAGTGCATTTTTGCATCGTCGCGTTGTCATAGCGAGTTACATGAAAAGTTGAACCTATAGCTGCTGACCTTTTGTTTTTTTAATTGAATATATTTACATTTTAATTCACTAACTGTTTAATATAATATAATAACATAATACATAGTTACAAAAATCCAAAAGAAAACAATGAGATATTGTGTTTATTTAAGTAGGTATAAAATTATTAATAGTAATTCACTTGGGCAATGTTATATTTCGAATAGGTAATTAAATATAATCTGGTAATAAAATATTGCTAATAACACAGAAAAAAATTCGATTTAATTCAAAAGAGTCAATAAGGTAAGTACTCGTCGGGATGTAGAATAAATACATATGTAGTGTAAATTATGACTTGGGTGATAACGTGATTGAATTAGGCAATTAGATAAATATCCGATTTTCGACTTCAGTGAAGAGGCTGTATTCGTTGACAATACGCGATAGATAGTTGTCCGATAAAATGGGACGAAGCTTGAGGGATAATGCAGGTATGGATAATTTCTTGGACAAATACCCACGGGCATAACCAGCTTGACTCCTTATCAGGTTGTTTCATTAAGTGATTGTTTTTATTTATTGTGGTCACATATGATAAAATTAGAAAAGAGCTACATTTTAATTTCTCGCTTCAATGACCTGTGAAATAATAATATTTTCAATTTAAATTAGAATTTTGTAGGGTTAGGTTTTTTATGGCGAAAAGCCTAATTAGTTAATATTGAGGTGTCATACGTACAGGAGGTATATGTACATATTACTGTTTTACGCATTCATTGCCTGATTCGTTAAAATAAAAATGATATACATAAAAATCGTTATTTCCATATATATATATATATTGTATAGCAGACGAATTCTGTTTTAATATCTGTTCATGTATCATTGCATATTTATTTATTTAACTATCCGACTGTATTTTCACAAATTCGCATAGTTTGGCGCTGAAATTATTTGAATATGTGCATATAATTCCCTGTTTATAAAATAGGGAATAATATGTGTGTATATATATATTGCAGCTAATACTTTGTCGTTCATAAGCGAAAACGCAAAACTGCTACAATACTTGAAGTATATACAAGGAAGGCGTAAGAAAATGGAAGCTGACCTTCTTAAAAACCCTCCCGTTCGGCTGAGGCTCGTCCTCCTCGCCGAGCACGGTCCGCGTGCCGAGGCAGGGCCGGTGCGCCCAGCGCGCCGCCGCCGCCCGCAGCATGCCCTCCATAGTGGTCACGCCGTCACGCACCAGCTGCACGTGCAGGTCCCCCGGCTCCGCCACCGACCTCACCGTCACGCTGTGGTCCGAAGAGTCCACCATGCGAGCCTGGTAACATATCGTTGTGAAATTGTTAGCCACGGGTTCTAAATTATCGTCAACAATTAACAGTAATAACAAAAGTTTGCCTGCCCATCACAAAGTGCATTATCTGATAACTAATCTGAATTAAAAACATAACGTTCTGATAATACGTGCAACGTGTCTCTTAACAGAAATCAGCTTTTCAGGAGCCGATAAGGATGTGATCCTTTGTGTTGTTTTATTGTAAACAATATAATGAGTAAGGAAAAAACTGCATTAAAATGAAACAAAATTTATGTATTATAAAATTGTGACGTTATACATTTTGAATGTTGAAATGGCGTAGAGGTAGAAAACAAGTTTTAACATCCTCGTTTCTATTTAGATCTATTTCGGAAATCACTAGCCAAAGCGATAATATGACACTGTACACCGTTTTATCGGCTTACGGAGTGGCCATCAGAGATTTCGACACATATCCAAGAACGCGATTGATTGTCACCGCCTATTTGTTAATCTTAATCCTATATGCGTAGTGACAAGCTTTGAGTACCATTTATTTCTGGCACCTACTGGCACACCACTAATTTTATCGTGATAATCACCTAACTAGACATATATAAAACATATTTATCACGAAACTGCCAATCAGTACAAATGGGGCATTTTATTACATGACAATAATTAGTCACGAGGCCGTTTTAATCGATTGCGCACATCCATACATGAGTTGTGACTTTTTATCACAAATTCACGAATTCCATTTGCCATTTAATTGTTGAGTTCAAAAGAAACGAATATATTTTTTATAGCAGATTTTAAGTAATAATATTGAAATTGATTGCCTCTAAATGCATTTTAGAATGTAACAAAATAATTAGTAGTCCTTTATTCGATAGATATTTTAATTTACCAATATACGCACGATGCAACAATTTAAACTTGAAAGAATATAATAACATATACAAAATGTGCAATAAATGTGCATTTGTCATAAAATTCGTTTCTTTTTATTATTTATTTATATACTGCCTCACATCCTCACATTATTATAATAAAACCTTAAACTCATAGATTTCACTCTTGAAATTGAAACTTAATAGCATCATATATGCTAATTTTATTTTTAGTATTTCGCTAATAAACAATTAAAGCAGTT
This sequence comes from Eumeta japonica, assembly GCA_005406025.1. NCBI lineage: Eukaryota > Metazoa > Arthropoda > Insecta > Lepidoptera > Psychidae > Eumeta > Eumeta japonica. The sequence goes on from BGZK01000290.1 coordinate 485,019, forward strand.
AACATCTGTAATCAATATGTGTTGGCCCGTAGAAAATAATTTAACAGATGATAATAACAATTCTTTAATAACCAAATTTCGTTGAACCTTTTATTTCATATTTCAATTTGTGAATATGATTCTAATGTTATATCAAACATTTTCCTTTATATTTCGCTGACATGATTCACCAAAATTATGATAATTCGTCACCTTTATTCTTCTAGACATGGCCCTCTTCCGCCACGGCCTCTGCACCAGCAGGTGTATGGGGAACGTGACGATGTCGCACACGAGCGCCACCGTGCGGATGGCGCGCAGCACCGCCGACACCCACCACGACTCGGGCCTGAATACCGACAAACGTGAAATTACAACTTCGGGCACGAATGTATTAAATAAATTTATAATTAGAAAGAAACTATACTTTTTTTTTTTTTACAATAATTTCGTGCATAATTCAAAAACACATATGAACTATGTAAACTTAAAAAATATTTGTACCTATTGAATATTTAGAATATTCAAATCCTTTCAAATAATACCACAGCTGAAACATAAAAGAAAATAAATCTCTTCAAAAGCTCGTATTTATTGTAAAAAGAAAATACAAAATTCTATCATGAAAATGGGCACGTTCCTGTAAAAAGTTCTATTTAAAGTAGTCATAACAATAATTGTCACCGAAAAAAAGCAGTCATGACATACAGACGAGCGAAAGTCTCACATTAAAGGTGCTCTCGGAATCACAGAACCACTATCCCGTCGATTGGTTCAATCGGTTTCCAAAATGTTGCAAGTTTTCGGATTGCTATTCAATTCACCGGAATGTGGGGGAACGTAAGTAAACGGTCACGTGAGTCGATTTACTACGACACTACTGAATCCATTCCTATTATAAAAAAAAAATACGTGAACGTACCCAAATCTCCAAATATAACTAAACATAAAGTACTTGAATCGACCGTCACGTTTTTGAGAAATATTATAAAAAAGCCTGTGAAAAGCGTACGTCAGTGACAATTTTTTAAAAATGTTTTTATTTTACGTTTCATCAACAACGGATGTTTCACGTCATAGATATCTTAATATAAAGGGCCAACTCGGGGTATATCTTAATAAAATATAGTTTACACTATCCAAATCGGTTGAGCCGTTTACGAGAAATTCATAAACATAGGTAATAAAAATGCATATACGACAGATATAGAATCTTCTCTTTTTTTAAAAGTCAATTAAAACTATCATTATCTTAAATATGTATGCACTCATATATTGACAACATCGACGATTAACACAGTGTATAGTTTTATTATGAAATTGGATAATATTGGTAGCTAGTCCAGTTCGCTACAATTAATATATATTGTAAATGTAACATTAGTAACTTAATATTTTCTGCAAATAAAAGATAAATCAAATCTTATATATGTACCGAACAATAATAGACCAGGGAAATTACTTAGATACATTCAGAGCCTCGACACTGATTTATGAATAATAATTCACTCGTTAGGACTAATTGCTTCCCTTCTCCGACCTAAACTGAACAACTTCCATGCTAGGTTACCTAGTTTGTAATAGAATTACCTACATGTATCGGAGCAAGGATCACAGGTTCGAATGCCTTGAAGTAGATATGATATAGAAAAATATTCGCTATATGTATGTTCATATAAATAATGGTGAAATGTTTGAGGACAGATATTCCATTAGTACCTATAGGACGTTAGTAGAAATAAAAGAACGTCTATGAAATATTCCATAAATGATATATAAAAAAAGGCAATTTATTATTAATATACGAAATTCATTGAAAATATGGCCGGATGGTCGGCCGTCACGGGACGCCCGGCAGATGTGAAACGTCTATGTCAATATTAGGTTCCATAATGAATAAAAATCTATAAACTAAAGATTTTTAGTTATAGATTTGGGTTTGATTCGGCAGATCGCGTTCCGTGAGGCAAACGTTGTGGACACGTGTTACACGTTTAACTGCAGCATGCAGTTTGATCATCATTGACTTTTTAACACGCTTTTATAAGCTTGGGTTGTATGTAACTAACTATGTATGTAACGGAATCTTCGAGCTTAATTTTCACCGACTTCAAGAAGTCTAATTAATTTGAAACTTTGCGTACGTATCAACAAGCAATGACAATACAATAATTTGATAAGTTTATCTTCTTATCCTGATCAGGATCGCCAGGATCCAATAATTTCGTCACGTATCGTCTGCGTGAGAGCAAGTGACTTATAACTTTTACTAAATTTTATTACTGTTTTGTAATAGAATTTAGTAACAGTAATAAGCATTATTAATAATTCAACTAATGTTGTATTGTTAAAAATTACAAATTTTTACCAATCAATCAAACTAAAAAGTGAAAAATAAATATAGTTTAAAAAAACTAAAAAACACGCTATTAAAGCACATTAAACTAAAAAATTAAAAATGGGCCACTTACATAAACAGTATTTCAAAAGTAATTACTACATTTGAAAATTAAACTAAGTTTAAGTGTAATCGTAAAACTACGATTTTAAGTGTAATTTGACAGATCGGTAGTCTCGTACGGCTTCGAACTGCTTTTGGAGATGAACACCATGCAAGACGACTATTTATAACCAGTTTGCTGAATTCAGGAGCGGTCGTGTTAATCTCAGTGACAAATTTCGTGATGGTCGCTCGTCCACCGCTGTGACCAACAAAAACATCGATGCTGTGCGCCGTACGATCGAAACAGACGGGCACGTGACCTACCATGAGATTCGGGCATCTTTAGGCATAGGCATGAGTCAAATACAATCAATTTCACACAAGCATTTGGGTATGAAAAAGCTATGCTAGTGGAGGTAACAAAATTTGACTGAGGCTCAAAAATCGGACCGCGTCACTTGATACAACGCCATGCTTATCAAATTCCAGGAAGGGGCATCACATTTGGTGGAGGAAATAATAACTGGTGACGAATCATGGATTTATTGCTACGACCCCAAAACAAAGTAGTAATCGACGGTATTGAGTCTGTCGAGATGAACCGAAACCAACCAAAGTAGCGCGCAAGCGATGTGACCATCTATTCTCTAATGGCTGGCCTGTTCGTTTGTCCCTCGACTACAATATAAAAAAAAATGCTGGTGATATTGAGCTTTAAAAACTTATTTATTTCGTTTGTTATGGTCAGATTTTCATAGATAACAAAACAGTCTTTACGAGAAGTACATATGTTTTTGTACGTGTGGGTTTTTTTCATGGGATTCCTTAAAGTTTTGTTCAAATATGTGTAAAATCAAATAATCTATTTAGTTACAGCATCTATAACGTATAATATTGACATTTTATCAACTGTCATCTTAAATACTATGTATGATCCAACTAACGATATATCTTGGGTGCGTGATGGTCATTCAGCCAGTGGATGGTACAAACCTGTAATTTTTTGGCACTAATTTATCGCGTAAACTATTCTACTTCACATATACGAAATTTGAAACACTTTTTTATATTAATACCTATAATACAAATCTAATGAAATTATAAGATTATACGCATAGTTATTTAAGCGAGCACTAGACCTGCCTTTGCGCATTTTAAATATTTTGAATCTCATTTTCGTTCAACCATCAACGAATAAGACTCAGTTACGAATAACATCCTTAAATCGATACGGAATAAACAGAAGCTAGATTATTGAGTTACATTCGATTAATTGAAAATCTAGACAATTTCGATTTCAACCCAATCGCACCATTTTATTTTGCTTCAAACATTATTGTAATATAAAATATTTAACTTTTTACGCGACTACGGCGCAACACAGAAAGTATAAATTACATTTTCTTCTTTTAAAATAACCTCATGAGATACATCGTATTACATAATAGACTATTCGTGATGGAGTCTTGACCCCTATACTTATTTACGGCAGTGAAAGTTGGATATGGTAGAAGAAAAACGAAAGTAGAATCAATGCGGTGGAGATGCGATCTCTGTGTAGTATGTGTGGAGCATCTTTGGAAGATAGAATAAACAGTGATGACAGAGAACGGTGTGGATTGAAACATGTAGTCACTAGACTAGAAAGTGTTACGGTGGTTTGGCTGTCTAGAAAGAATGAATGAAAGTAGACAGGCAAAATGAATTTATAGGGCGAATGTGTGTGATGGAAGGACCATTAAGAGTCGCCCTAGAAAATCTTATTCTGACAAATTAGTGGAACATTAAAGGGCAAATATTTGAACAGCAAAACGGACGAGCTTGCATGAAACGATTGACAGATTCAGTGAAATGAGGGGTATGCTAAGATCGTAGCGTATGACGATCTGTGGTCTCTGCCTACATTTCTGAGAAATAGATAAAAAAATACGCTGGAATTCGATTTTAGACCTTCTCTTTTTAGTATAGTAGTATAGAGAAAAACACATAATATTCGTTACAAGTGTAAACAATACCTCTATTGTTATCGCAACGACCTAGATTAGCATTTACAGACGTGTCTGGCGCGGTACGTTCAGTGACTATTTAAATTCTAGTGTGGTGACGTCTATCGGGCAAAAACATTTCCTTTGTCGAGACGTCAGACCCGTGCCGTTATCGGTCAATATCTTCCTTCATATTCAAAATTATTTTGTTTTTGCAACGAGGTCATCGACCCGAAGTAACGGCTGTCGGTGACAGTACTGCGAGTGCGTTGACTTTGAGATATTAACGGATGGCGACGACTCTAAGGCGCTCTTGAACGTTAAACGAATTTTCGATGGGTATTGTTATAGTAAAAAAAATCATTACGATTTCTTGATTCATGAATAAATAACATGCGCAATCGATCTCACACTGCAACGGCCATTCGATCTTTTGGCGACTCATGTGTGATCGCCTTTTTTATTATCAAAAACATATTTGTCACAATCGAAGTTACTTTTCTTGGTGCACTCTGTGCGAGTACAATCAATTATATATGGAAAGTACTACGTGGGTGAAATATGTTTATGAATTCAATATAATCAGAATGATGAATCCTAAAGAAGATTAAAAAAAATAAAATCATCAAATAGTAACTAAGGGTTAATTCAGATAAGTACCTACCATATAATGTATGGTTAATTTGCTGTCAGAAGATTCAATTTTTATCGTCAGCATGTGATAATGGCTCGGAACACCGTAACTTCATAAATCTTTGGAAAGTCGATAAAAAAGAAAAGTTAAAATATGTTCATACAACGACAACGGTAGTTGGCAGACCTCGATCTGCCCGGGGCGCCACTTAAGCACTAAGTCCTTCAAAAAAAATATTTATTTTACGTTCATTAAATTATTAACTAAATTATATAACACGAAGTGTAAAATTTGGTGAATTGTCATCGTATTGATGTTACTATTTGTGCGAAATTATGTGTGCCCAATCATTCGGGTGGCGTGTTATTTACCCGAAGTCGTGAGTCAATATTTGATTATTAAACTTCGATACAGACAGCGAGACGCGGCACACCCGCTAGTGACCAACTAGGTCGACATATATTTTTGAGCAGCAAAAGTCCTTTGTAAATGCGAATCGAAAGACTGCCCTATCGAAAGTACTGGATATAAAAATAGTTCGGGCATATTTAAACTGTAATACGCGGAACCCTGAGGATCTGCCACAGTAAAATCATTTCAAGTCCTGAAGGGTGAAATACATCACGCCTTGTTACAAATGGCCGAAAATTAGTTGAGAAGCAGTATAACAAATTTACAAGTTTTATGTCAGATACGCATTTCTGTTCAAAAGGACGGTTCGACACACAAATTTTTATTCAAAAGAATTTGATACACATACACTTCTGTACAAAAGGGATCGACACATGCACACATACATTTTCTGTACATCATGTCCGACATACAATCACACAAAAATGTTCGACACACAAACTTCTGTGAAAAAGAGTTCCGTAGCCAAAAAAAAGTTGGAGAACTACTGGCACAGTCTACACGTACCAACGAAATGAAGTCATATTGTCAATTTCCCATTCGCGTAATATATTAGTCGACGAATTTCTATGAATATCAACCGGATCATGTCATCGGTGAGCATAATAAATATTTGCTTTCATCTAGGTGGCACTAATAAGATATGAAGCACCAGTACCGTAGTAATAAAATAGCGTGACATTATTTTTTACGTTTCTAGTCTAGACTTTTGTGGAGATCACCGACAGGTCGCAATAAATGGCAACGTTTTCCGCGCCGAGCTCGGCGGGGCCTCGCGGCCAGCCTTGGCGCGGGGACTTTGCACCGACGACAACTATTTCTGTACACCTCGTACAATGTTGCAGGCTCACGCCGTGAAACAAAAAAAAAAGGACAAGTGCGAATTCAACTCGCGTAAATAGGGTGTCGTACGATGAATATGTAATCCTCATGTTTTTTGTGGTAACTAAAACGATTATTTATCTTAAAATTATAAAATAATATATATATATATACACATATATTATTTTATGTATATATATATATATATATATATATATATATATATATATATATATATATTATTTTATACCCTCACAACATGCGGTTTCATTTGATATAACACAGTAGTTTACAAAACTTTTTAGCATGATGTTCCTCAATGCGGCTTGCAGCCGGTGTTAAATGGCAGCAATCGTCACGTAAGCAAGAAACGTTATGCCCCTTCCATTTGACTCAGCGAGTCTCTCTTTCGCTCTCTCTCTCTTACAGACTCTGGTAATTGAGTGAGAGTGACGTAGCCTCGAGCGGCGTGGCGCTTATTTCATTTTTCAAAATTTTGGTACATTTAGGTATTATCGGTCATGTTACGTGCATTGCAATGAATAATAATATCATTGAGGTAATTTCTTTATGATTATTTTTCAATTTTTATTCGGTTTTGGAGATGGAGTGTTCAATTTTTAGTCTTTAATAAATTCATTTTATACATATAAAAGTGACATCTATTATCAATTTTAAAAATTGCATAATTGTGTAACTTAGCAAACTTAACAGTGTTAGATACAATATCGCTGTTTAGTGTTTTCTTTAGTGTTTTTTCTTTATATCACTTATAATTCACTATTTCACATGTAGTATGTATATTTAATTTTAAGTAAACGGACTTTTTTTTCTGAAGATATTATTTTGTTTTCTCGTTTAATTATTCTCAAAAGTTGTTAATTATTTCACTGTTCCTATCATTTGATATAACATAATATAAAGCGAAAGGAACTTCGTTCCATCTAGGTGTCCCACACCTGGTTTTATTTTAATTTACTAATTTGACCACCCGAAATTGAACACCATATTCAATATTTTGTTATTCATGTTAAACGTCCGTGTTCGGGTCACAGAAATTCATATGCATACAGACTTTCTAACTTAATTGGTCCAGTAAATTCTAAACGAATCGGTTGTTACAGACGGATACACGAGTGACACTACAATGGTTCCGTTTCTTCATTCCGACGTACGGAACCCAAAAAAATATAGTCTAGACATAACACGCGAACGAAAAACTTGCCAGCCGTCGCGGGGGCGATTCTGGATAATGACGAAATCTAGGCGCAAAGTCAAAAGGGTCACAGGCGGCCGGCGCGGTCGGCCCGTGGGCGCGGCGGGATTTAGATACGAGCGTCGATTTCGAGGACACATCGATCGTGAACATTAGCGTGATTAAAGGTGTCGCTTTTATTTTTTTTTATCGGCGCTGCTTTATCACCCGACGCTAGTGTGTATTCATTTACAAGAGAAAGTTAATATCACGGCGACCCGCATCGCCCGTAATCTGAATTTTCAATCTTCGAGTTCCGTAGACGGCATAATGCGGCTGGTGTGATACGCGACGATCCCATTAGTTCAAGATCTGACTGCAAAGTTTCTACGTACATCTATCTGTTTTTTAATCAAAATATTTTTTTTTTTTTTATAAATAATTGTCAACAGGGCAATACGATTCTGCCGGGTTGCCAATTACGATATGGCCGCAAATACCTTTTAATAAATTTTGATTAATTTATATTTTTAACAAATTCGTTCACTTGTTTTGAAGATCAATTATAATTATTTGCACTTGAAAAGTTTGGATTGCCATTTCTCGTTTGGCTGCAACTTCTTGGCAAGAAGTGTTAAGGCAAGAGGTTGCGGCCAAATGAGAATTACAACCTAAAACCTAAACCACTAAGTTCTCTGCGTATATTTCTCTTCTTAAGTAATACATGTAATACATTTAAAAATAAACGAATAAAATTAACTAAAATGAAATTAAAAGTACTTGCAGCTATATTGTGATTAGCAACCCAGCAGCAATATTCCTCTGTTAATGATTATTTATAAAAATTGCATTTAAAAAAAAAAACAGGACGTGAAAATCATGCAGGCGGATCTAAGACTTAGAATAAGACTCAGCGTAAAAATCGACTGAATAAAAGTGTTGCTGTTAATTTTCAAATACGAAGTTCTCTATATATTTATAAAATTCGTACATTTTCTAGACGATTCAGATTTTTTTAGGTATGACAACGTTAAGACCTGACAATGATTTCGAATTTTTCATTAACATAGAGACTTGTCAGTTGCTTGTGTTGCAGAGCACAATTACAAAAGAGTTAATTTACAGGACAAAACAAAAGGTATTTATGATGATGCCACCGGATAAATTTCATATTTTCCCCCGAAATTTGTAAAAAATTTCAAACGTCATCGCATTGATCAAAATTTCAAACTTAATTTTTTCGTATCCGTCGGTATCCCAATTGTCTATCGATATCTTTTTTGTGTCGTAAACGAAGAAATCAGAGACGGAAACGCGACGCCGCCGCCGCGCCGATGTGTGGAGGTGTCGCGAATTGCATGTGCCACAAACCGCCAGTCGTCGCTAATTAATAGGCACAATAGATACAACCACGTCTGAAAAAAATAAATACCTCAAGATTTCTATTTAAAAGAATGAGGGTTACTTTCAGGGAATAATAAGAATATTATTATATTTTATTGTTACAATTGATTTATATTACAATTATAAAAGAAAAAAAAAGAAGTAGCCGATGAAACGATATCATCTTTTCTTCTTTAATCAGGACGAGAGAGTAACAAATAACAGCTTCTAAATAATAATAATTGAGACGAAAATGTCTCCCAGACAACTTTGACATAATCCTCAAGTTTCTGAGTTGTTTGTTAATTATTATTTACGGTAAATATCTTTTATTATTGAATAATTTCATAATGTCCGACTATTCACATCGTAGGAAAATCAGTGATAACTACGTCAAGGCCGATTCTCGCAAGTTAATCAAAATAAAAAAAAATAAGTCATTTATCAATCGCACAGCTAAACATTATCGTTCGATAAATATTTATTTTTATTCTTAATGGAAATCAAGAAATACAGATTTGTCGCATTGCAGGCAAAAGAAACGTCCAAGATAGTCTTCTAAATTTATTAGAATCGTGAAAACATCTTTTTAGGGTTTCAAAGTCAACAAGGAACCCTTATAATTTCGCCATTTCCCTCCGTTCGTACGTCTGTCTGTCTGTCTGCGCCTTAACTTAGAGACTCTTAGAACAAGAAAGCTGTAATTTGATATTAGTTTATTTATATATTAATCACGACGACAAAAGGATCAAATAAAAATAAAAAATATTTTTTTAATTACTTTCTCTGCACATATAGTGCAGATAAATATTTTTCTCATCTATCTCATGGTGTGGGGTATCGTTGGATAGCTCATTCAAAAACATTGTGGATCCGTGAAAATCGTTTTTTTAATTTAAGATCCGTTTGCGAAATACTAAGCTTTAAAGTGATAATTTTTTTTAGAGTTATGCCCCCCCTCTCAGGAAGATGGTTATTTTTGGATAAGCAAAATAAAAATTAATAACATTACTATATGTATACAAGGAAGTTAAGAGGAAACCTATCACAGGTAAGTAGGCTTTTTAGAAGTTAACGGTAATAGTCGATCAACTTATAAAATGTACTTAGACAAGAAAAAATAAAATTTTGTTTAAATTCCATTGAAAATTACTTAGATAATGTTGTTGATTGTGTAAAATAGGTAGTTAATGTAAGTCTTTGGACCGTGTAAGATTATTAAATATAAAATCATGACATCCTTAACAACCGTCCTATGTAGGCCCGTTTTTAGACGTTATTAGCCGTTAAACCATGAACACAATTAATCGGTTCATAATATCAAACAAATAGCCGCATTTTAAGTCATATATCACGGGCAACTACGGAGCCCTACACTGCACTTGACTCGACACGCACTTTTCCGTCTTTATTTTGTTTAATTTCACAAGAACAGAAACTACTAACCTAAGTACTTGAACTTTTATTTCAATTAGAAATTTTCAAGAATATACAATTTGCATAGGACACATTTATTCTTCAATAGTAAAACACTCATATCAAAGAACTATTAATGTTGCTTATATAACAATATCGATGAATTGCGTTAACAATCACATAATATGTGATTGTCATGTAACGTATTACGGGGACTATTAGAGCTAAATGTGTGGTTTGTTACGTAGAAAATTATATGATGCACTGCATTATTATCGTTGAAAAAAAAAATGTTATCCGTTGTATACATGTTTTATAAAGCTTTTAAAACAGCTAATTTCTTTTAATAGGAATAAACCACGAATTCATGTCTAAAAAAGAAAACTTCATACTACCCAAAATGAGTACTAAACGCAAGCAATATGTAATTATAAAATTTATAAGTATGAGATTAAAAAATTCAACATTGTCTTGAAAATCTGAAGCCTACATTTTTCAAAATCTCATTTTGTATCATCGGCGCTCAAGTTTTTCACTTCCGAATAGCGGATGCTGGTATATTTTGACCACCTGCAAAACACATCGAGTGTTTAAGTAGGTAATGTCGCCTTAGAACCAGCAGATCAATTATGTTTCTTAACAAGCGACGTCGACACGGATGTGAGTCGGCTCAAACGCCCGTCAAACGCACTTTTCGTACTGCGGACACGGAAGACACGATGTCAAAGCGATAACGGGTCTGTGTCGCGTTATGTACACATTTTTGACGTTTAAATGAGTAAGGATACAAGAAGTCGACTCGATTTTGACGCGTGATCTAAATATGTGTTTTTGCTGTTTCGTTTTTGTTATCCTGAGTGCTTTGTTGTTTTATTATTGCGTAAAATTAAAGCCAAAGGTGGCTCGTCATGGACTCTAAATGATTCTCGATGGACATATTCTTTCATTAGCAATGAAAGCATTTCGAAGAAAGCGCAAAATGCAATGAGAGCTGTGTATTCCTTTTGAGCAACATGTTCTGAGAAAATTTTATTTTTAATAATTTACATATTATTTTGTAATTACGTTATTAGTAATTTTATGTTTTAAAAAATAATTTCCTTTGCCTTTAATTATTACACCAGTTGAGTAATATCAAAATGTAATAACAACAAAACCGTTTTAGTAATTGCAAGAATTAGTAAAATTAAAAAATATTTACAATGTTGTAGTATAATGTTCATGTTATCTAAAAATTACTATTTGTATTTGTAATATCAAGAAAAGATATTATTTAATTCAAAGTGTTTACTGCTTTTTTTATTTCGTATAAATCGTATTCATTAATGTTTAACGCTTTTTGTAATATCAGCAAAGATATTACTGTTCCTAGTTAGATTGCCTTTCCTAATTGGTTAGTGAGCCGGTTTATTTATTTTAGTTCTACTATTCTGATAACATGTGATTAATATTAAAAACAATATATTACAATTTATCATGCCTACTACATAATTATTTCCATTATAATTTTAAAACCTAAATTTCTGATTTAAAACCTAACGTAATATGACATATGGGTAGGCATGATCCAAGTGTAATAATTTTGAAATTGTCAACATTATAGTTTGGGCTGCTTTTTTTTGTTGGAAACGTAATTTGATTTAATAAATTGACAATATAAGTATGCCTATAATAAAAATTACAGCATTTTAAATGCAATTAATAGCCAAAAGACTAACATAAAAATATGAGGAGGTGAATGTTAAAGAGTAGAAAATTTGGTAGCCATATAATGGTAACACCAAGCAGAGCGATGTCGTTGTGAAACAGAAGTTGAATCGATATCGCTTTCAGTGAAACTGCAATGCCAATTATCGACCATATGACTTCTACATTGACTACATAGCGATATCGCTCGTTAAGAAACATAATTAACTGCTGGGGGTGCTCCCGCTCATGGGATCTAACCGTTATTGAAATGACCACTCGGTTTATAGCTTTAGTCAAATTACACCACACACTCGGTGCCTCGGGGGTCTCGTCAAGCAGTCTGTCGAATCGGTGAAAAAATTACTTCAAACGTGAAATAAAAAAAAAAAAGGAAACGAGAGATTCTTGGGACACCCGGTTCGAATGAAATTCCCTTTCGCTATATATTTTGTACTAAATAACAGGCGCAATGTCATAAATGAACAACGTTTGTGAGTAACTACTTGAAGTACAGAAAAATAAATAAAGGAAAGAATGGTATTAATATTTTAAAATTAAAATATTCTTTAAGTGTTTAAGTTATGAAAATAAACATTTTATTATTATAAATAATCGATGTATAGAACTAACGAGCCCTGCACCGAACGGCGCACGGGTATCGCCTCGCGTTGCTCAATTAAATATCGTGTGTTAAAAAGTCTGAGGGGGTGGTGGGGTTTGTCTCCGAGAGTCGGCGTAATGTCTTTCCTCACATGACGATTTTAACCAATTGAAGGTCCCGCAAGTCGCGTTAAGGAACTTTGTTCCAAAAAGATTGTGGAAGGGTATGCCTCAGCAGTGGGACGGCTAAAACTTTACAGGAGAAAACAACAGTGCCTGCTCTCGCTCTGCAGACCAATTTTGTAAACTTAAGACCGATCAGTCAATATCTTTATGACGTCAAAACTACTTAAGGGCGAGAAGGATTGGGGGTAGTCACCGTGAGCCCTCGGTTTACGTGATTTGGACGTCATAAGGATATCGACATCATTTGAAATCTACAGAACCAATCTACCGATGCCCTATAGATAATAGACGGATGTGTCGCGTACACTTCATTTGTGTATAGAGTGCCTCCACCTAACAAGGTCGTTGCTCATAATAGACGCCTTAACTGTGTGAATTAAAAAAAATCACACACGATCACAACTTTATCTTAAACCCGTCCATAATTTTCAATCGATTCTTAGTGATAACATATATATAAAGCGGCTGATAAAACTTGATGCAATACTGGAATATTGTTTATAATATGACTACACAGTCGTGAGCAGTATTAACTCGAATGATCATTATTTACGAATAGTAAATAAAATTTAACTATCGGGAACAAAGCGTATAGAAATTGGACGTTCGCCAAAAAACACATATTGAAAGCATTGAATTTTCCATTTCCTCGTACGCGCCGTCGGATCGATCCTCTTGCCCGGGCTAAAGATACGGTCGCATCGCGAAAAATTTATAAATATACGAACACGTGCGCGAACAAGATACAAGTGAGCGAAAGTGCAGACAGACGTTCGCACCGGCGGCGCCGGCGCGGCCGGTCTGTGCACGCGTCGACCTCTATACAAGCTAGCCGCAGCACGCTCTGTGATCGTGTCATGAATTATCGTTACTCTATCCTTGATATACATTTTGTAATATATAAATAAAGCTTATTACATACGTTTTAATGTTGTTGTATATTCCGAAAAAATAAATACACTTGATACTACTAGACGTTAACATTTATGAAAACTTTATTTGAACACTTGTAGATTTATATATAGTAATAATTGACGTGTGCAATATTTCATTTTTGTTAATAGGATTTTCGTTATAACGGAGAACTATTAACACAATTGAAAATTATCAATATCATTATTTTGTAAAGATATTAAATGAATATCAGTTTTATTAATCATTAATATCATTACATAAAAACGTTTCAACCGCGCTTCACCCGAAGATTTGACTTAATTTATAGAAAATAAAGGGATAATACTCACATTTTGAAATGTGCTAATAACTAAACGAATACACCAGCAATACTCGTAGGTGATCTTTTTAAATGTATTTGAAACTTGGATGTACCGCGACACTGCTCCGCGCGCGAAGCACAGAGCGGACTGGCAACCGGCGAGCAGAGCTGGCGAACTTAAGGACATAGATTCCCTTATCGCTAAGATAGCCGATATAGTAATAGCGATAACGACAACCGGACGGACACTCGTACGCGTGAAGCGAACTAGTGGCCGACACCTATAGAACGTTTACGAACGTAGTGTGGAGTGGCGCCGACTTGGTGGACAAACAATGCAACCTGCCAAGTATATTTCTCTTAAAAAGTAAAAGTACATGCGTACTGTAAAGTTTATTCTCTTACGAAATAAAAATACATACGTAAAAAAAAAAAGTGAAATATAGTAAGTGTTAATGCGTTTTGAAAATTATTATCCTAAATAACAAATTGGTATTGTAAATAATCAAAAATACCTGTTCTACTTAGACTTGAAGGTCACCTGTGCATTTTGTGTAATAATTTCGTTTCTTCAAGAATATTAATAATTTCGACATATTCCATTCACATTCCATATTTAAATTTTGATCCAACTTTTAAAAATCAAGTCCATTTCTCTCGATCTTGGAAATATTTATAAGAAAATGATACAATATGTATACAGATTGACGCATGACACAACGCATACGGACTCACTAAATACATAAATAAATTACAGTATATCAATTCCAAAAGTTTCTGGTAATTGCCATCTCACCTTCAATTCTTAAAAACAACATAATACTACATATTGTTTTTTGCAATAAAATTTACAATTTCAACTTCTGTTATGTGACATTTTCGAAAGAGAATAATAATACTAGTAAATTAATGGTAATAGTAACGCTGAGAAGGTCAAAGTGCAATAGCTTTTACGTAATATAAACTGAATATATACAACATACAATATGATTGCATTATTATTGCATAACAGCGTCCAAGTTTAGCCTATCACGCGAAACTTGTTTTGTCTACTATCGTCGTGAACCTTGGCCCGATTTATGTCACGTTATGTTATTATTCTAAGCATATGTTTATACTTTTGATACGATGCATAATCTAAATAAGAAACAGTTGAAATTAAGAAAAAAAATGCAGACTAACCCGACATAATGTCAAAATAAGAAATATTAAGCCTATTTAATTGAAAAAATAGCATGTAAATTAACTATAATAAATTAATTGAAATATATAAACACTCACGTCTCATTCTCGTCTATAAACATGTTGTAGCGATGCCGTCAAACCTGAAACAAACAGTAATACATATTACAGTTACGTGACAAAAATGTATGCGGCATAGCGCAAGGTACAGTTGAGTCAATAATGGAAACTATTTTTCCAATGAATTTCAATGTGGTTCATTTGGTTGAACGAATTTTACAAAATATAAAATTAGACTACATACTAATAGGAAAAGGTAAAAACAAAATGCATTTACTTTAAAAAATAATCGAACAAAAGTAACTTTCTCAAGCATAACTCCGTCTCAAATGGAACAGTTATGTAGCCAGTTGGAGCCGATTCGTCGAGAGCAATTGCCGTCGAACAAAAAACCGGCGGGTATGAAAGTTGACCCCGACGGGCGGAAAACTTAGTCAATAGTTTTTAAATCAAGTGATATTAAGCTACCGTGCCTTGGAAAATAAGTTGAACTGTCGGTAGTGGCTCGGTCACAGCATCGGAGACGTCAGTCGTTAACGGCCCCGACCCGTATACAACACATGAAAAACTCGATTTTCGCAAATCGGACTGAAAACAGCATCTTCCCAATTCATGAAAATATTGCAATTTTCATAGCGGGAAGTTAAAAATATCTAGTACTGTAAACGAGCACTGGACTGTAGCAATATTAATAGTTCTCTATTAATAAAGCATGACCATTAGTATCGAATCACAATCGATACGATATCTTACGTAATCGGTGAATACACGTAAAAACCTATCAAGTATTTATAATATTTATATTCCCAAGCTACCGGATATGATAACAATAATCATACGGAACACCGATCGCACGAGTGAAACTCGCATCTGATCCGTTTTTCTTTGAACCATAACTGGTACAAACACATCCCTCGTGAGTATCCATATGCTAAATCCCGGACCGAGACGCCGTCCTATAAAAGATTGGACGCGCGGTCACCGTGTCAATGCCGGCCGGAAGGGCGCCCGATAGCCGACGTGAATGACCTCCCGCCGCCGGGACGGACTCGTGAACGTCGACTTGGGAAAATAATCGACACCGATGATAACGAATCGGGACTATAATATCACAAATTATCATGATTCCCGTGATAATGTCGATTCTATGGAATAAGATACGATTGCTTCGTCGTTGAAACGATTGTAAAGGTGGGAACGTTCGGAATCTTGGATTTCCAGTTCGTAAGTCTACCTTGAACCATAAGCAATTACGAAATAAAAAAAAACAATCTAAAACAATGTGGTGGAATAAAAAATTTGGTTGCCTGTAAAGTCGGTATACGGGCGAAAGTTTTACGTGACAACGACTTTGAATGGTAAAATCATTTTAATGTGAATATTCATTCGTATAGTAGGAAGAAGGATGAAATAATAGTAACAATTTAAAACATTTATTTATACAAAGAATTATATTTAAAACATTAATTTATACAAAGAATCTCGCACTGAATTTCATATTAACAAATTTTATTTTTACCTTTACATACATACGTATTTATATACAAATATACATACAATAACTTGCAATACATTTGCAAGCTATGCACTACTCTAGTGCGCGCGGCAGACCGATCATAGTTGAGTGGGAGAGAGACGCAAGGCATTGGCGGGCCTCTCTCGTTCGGTGACTCATCGTTACGTTACCGAGCGTTACATTTTTCATAAGTGACTCCCAGCCGCAACCTAATTTAAGACGTTGTCACGTCAAAATAAATTTTATCTTCTTAGAAAGCTTGCCATCTCTCATTCCATTTCGTTCCTGTCATAGACTAAACACGTTACATGCTGAAATTCGTTCCAGTTCCAGCTGACTGGCGCTTAATACACTTGGATTGGCAATTACACTGCTTAGTTCTTACTCCCCGTACTCAGTCGTCTATATTATATTCATTGTTTCATGCAGATTTCTCAAATTACTAAAATAATTAGTAGAGAATGTATGAAGAGATGTACCTTGATATTTACACCTATGTTTTGTAGACGGAGAAGTAAACGAAATTGCAGTATTCTCTTAAAAAAAACTAGAATTGCAATTTATGAGGTGCAATAATAATATTATCCATAAAGTGTATTTGAGCTGTAATGATACATAGATCATAATTATTGTATTATATAAATAATATAATAATTTATTCGATTTATATAAATAAATCAACTAGAAATTACTGAGGCACTCAAAGATACGTAATACGTTAATCATAAATTTGATTACTACTCTCCAAAAAGGGAATACTGTCATAGTTCAAAAACCTTTTAGAGCCACGCAGTAGCTCGGCCGGTGAGGTACCACACTCTCACAGAATACAGATGTAAAGTAACAGCTTCCGCTGTTGCTTTCCGTCCAATGAGCGAGAGTTCCGATGGCCCACGCGTCCTCAATCATATATCCTATTCCTGCCCAAGAGGCCGGCGAAAACACTAGTGATTCCTCTGGGGTTGCGAGTGTCCATGGGTGGCGATGACTACCTACTCATTGGTGGCTAACTTGCCCCTCGAAAATGCTAAAAAATGACTTTATTAATTCGGCTGAGTGAAATGCAATTGCTTTATGGTTCACCTACGAAAATTTTATTGCTACAGTAAGAAAAAACCGAGAGGTCGATGGGCAGAATCAATAAATTCTCGTCGGATTGCGCTGACGTCACTAACTCATAAGTTATAACGTGTATCTGACGTCCTGACGCAGAACGGCGCGGCTAAATCGTACAGGCGGCGACGCAGTTGCGTAGCATTAGCAGCGCCAAAATAATATTGTGGTGTGACTGCTTGAAACGGTCGCTGTAAATAATGTTTCCTTTATGCGGGCGAGGCTTGAGTCTTGTTTTTGCGCCGCACAAGAACGCGCTGTCACGTAAAAGATGGTTATAATAAATGGTTATATATTGTTAAGCTCTTTTTTTTATGTATAGCATAATGTGAGAATGTTCGGTCTACGTACACGGTTAACGACGTTACGATACGGGCCGATGCTAAATACTATGTCCAGAAAGACGGTCAATATTAAATCGATTGTTTGCTTACAAGACGACAACTTTATAAAATCCAATCGACTTATTAATCGGCGAAATACTTCTGTCTAAGATCCTACATACACGACCACTCCATTTTGGTGGACCACATCCAACATTAAACTACATCTACAATTATGGTCGTTGCAGCCCCCGACCAGCGCGGATGGCTTAAAATCAAGTTCATCGATCCAAAATGAAAAGATTGTGGGAGACTATACCTCGCGCTCGCCAGTGGGATGATATAAACCAGATGATTAACACTACAACATCCAAATGGCGCAATCGCACTCACAGCACGCCACTAACAAATCAGATGAATAGAATGAGTCTTCATCTTTCGTTCGATTGCATTCCAGTTTCGCTGCCGATGTCGCTGTCAATTCTGATTCTGGTTTTCTTCCTCGCGATTCGGGTCCTGGTACCATGGCCGACCTTGGTCCCCCTTAGATCAGGCAACAGACAATCGACACATCAAAGCAATTCTTGCAACGTCCGTGCGGGCGAAGTCGCGAGCAATATTAGCTGATAGGGTTAACCGATTTATATACTGTATTAGTATAAGTAGACATATATATTTTAACATTTTATAAATTTAACAACTTGTTTATGTCAATGGAGCTATGTTCATTTTACATTCATAATTATCTTATCCCACAATCTTTTGCTTCGGATAGAGGGACCGATAATAATCTGTCGCCGCCGATGCTTTGGCAACATCCGCGACCGAAGGAATAACGTGGCCGCCAAGGCGTGCAACGAATGTTTTCATTAGACTCGAATCAAATCTCGCTGTTAAATACGTTCGTCGCGGGGTTCGAACACGGACCACGCGGACCCCGCCGCTGTATTCTGTGCTCCGCCCCGAAAGCCCTCGTACAGTCAAGTCTGTGTTTCACAAATCTGTTTTCGTTTGCTTGGCTTAATTCAAACAATCACGATATTGACATCACCCTCGATAAAAGAATACACATACTTGATAATCTGTCTCTTTATAAAGGATGAATTAGCATCGCCAAGTCCTTCTGCATTGCAGAATTCCGACAATAGCTAGTCACTCGTGGAGTGACATACGTGCTCGTTTGCTTCCTTTTTTTTTATGAACAAAAAAAAACTGAATATGCAGACTGTTGACCCAGGTCAGGAAATAAGTTTTTTTTTCATTATATATAACTAAGTAAGGAAGGAATAAAATCAGAATTTCTTTTATATATTTTACGCAAAATACCAATTTTTTTTAATTAGATATAAACCAGTGAATTATAAATTATACAAATAAATACTAAATAACAAATTTCAAGAAAAAGAGAAAGAGAACGGGTGAGGGGAGGGAGGGGAAGGAGGAGGGAGGAGAGAGAGAGAGAGAGAGAGAGAGAGAATAGCATGGAGTGGATGTAACGCTTTTTCATTATGTTACAATTTTTACCAATTAACTCGTACCGCGAATCGCGTTAAGGAACTTTGTTCCAAAAATCAATCGAAACTATGCGGTTTCGTGCGCTCGCGGATCTTTCTTCCGCAGTGTTGTAGCGCCGCGACTGTGGTACAAATAAAAATGACGCGTGTGTGGCGTTCCATTTACGCGGTTTTCGCGAATTTTGCCGCAGCTAAATACATGTAGTGCGACGGCTCGCCGAGGCCGCCGGACGCCGCGGCCCGTCGCCCTCGCATGTAAATGACGCCGGGCGGGCTGTCGTGACCGTGCATAACTAAAGTGACCATTTTATTTTGGTCAAAACAGGATAACACAAAAAATAAAATCACTTTCTTTGTGCCGAGAACATTTATTTGTAGAAAAAGAAAACTGATATGACTCGTATGTATACACTATGAATTATATTGATTTGTAATATATGCATACGAGTGATCCTACAAGGGTTCCGTTCTTTTCATTCGAACATACGGAACTCTAAGAAAGTAATTACACAATAATAGCTTTATGTTATTGACTGAGTGTAACCATTTTTTTTACTTTTTGAGTTTTTATCGGTGCATAATTCAATCAAAAATAGCCTTCAGTCGAGCCTAACCCGAAAACGGGACAATTTACTGTCCCAAAGCTTGAAAAAGGAACAGTCCATTCAAAACATGACGTATGGTCACGTTATGCCTAACGGACTACAGTTTAGCGAACTGTAATGTATTAAGTCGGTCGTGACTTTACAAATTCGCGACGGTGCGTGAACTAGCTGCACAGATGCGTGATGCTGTTAAGTACACAGAGTATTTTCTTTCTAAAATAATGCCCAACTCATTCAGTTATTAGAAAATTGGTATTACTACCATTGATATTAACATTTTTTTCTACTATGTACTATCCTGGCATAGGTTCAAAAATAAATACATAAAACTTATTAAATCCAAAGAGCGAGGACTGTTTTGATAATAGAAATGAAGAAGTTCTCTTCATTTATGCACGTCACCCTTGAAACTGTAATTTCAACGGGCTACTTCGACTTAAAATATTAATAGCACAGTGAAATAGAACGTCGGTAGAGGTTGTCCTCGAAAGACACCTAATTAGGCGATTAGCTGAAACGGGGGGACATACCCATACGTAAGGACACTGTAGACCGATATCGACATTCGCGCGGGTAGGGTTGCCAACCGCAGTCTGATATAATATATTGTGCTGTATTTCATGCAGGTACACATTACAGTAATAACACTAGTAGATCACGCAAAAATAATGTTTTAACTGTAACTATATATCCTTTGACACACGACTTACGTTATGGCTTTGAAAGCGTAATTAATGATGTAAAAGATGAATTCATTGTTTTTTTTTTCCTGTTTATAATACATATTAAATTATTTCTTTTAGTGGTTGAATAATTTTTAATACAAGGAGAACACAAAGCAAATTTTAATTTCAACGAAAATACTGCTTTAATTATTAAAATAAATAAAAAGCATGCTTTTTTATGAATCAGTAGTCTTTATTAACTTCTGAAGTCACTAATAGTCCATTAAAAAAAATATTTATTTTTTTCTTGAGCGACATCTATCCTTTGCTATTTTTCGTTGTCAACACCCTTACCTTCCCAGGCGAACACTTGCGCTCGACGCGTGTGCGGTTCTCATGCAAATATGTATAATATTGCGATATTTCTAATAAAACGCAGTGGTAAAGGCGCGATGCAGCGAAGGCGGACTTTCCTACTTCTACAGTTTGAATAATTCAATGAAAGTTGCGACATACAACACAAACTTGAAATAAGTGAATCTAATGAACTTATTATCCGCTTCACGGATAACTCCAGAATTAGTTGATCTGCAGAAGGGAACGGGTCGTAACTTGGCTTTTCAGGTGCGAAAGAAACGACACAAAAATGAAAGAATTTCGGATTGGACTACCACGCACAACAAAAAGTGGATTCATCAGAGTAATCGAAAATCAATAAGGTAACGTGTCCCATACTGGGTACTTGTGTAGTGTTATCAGTTCCAGCGACAATTTGAGATGATTACCAAGCCTCGTCAAATATTTTTTAAATCCATACAATACTATTTGCGTAATATTATTTTTAGACTCGCTAACTATTCGGGTCGATTTCTGAGCCACTTTTAATTTTTTTATTGTAATCTTGCACCTCTATTATGCTTGTATAAAGCATTATTGATACTTCCGGTACAAATACTTTTTTAATTTAATTCAGCAAGAGTTTCGAATATTTTTTTGAAAATAAAACAAACAGGATCGCCATGCCATCTTAATTATAAACGTCTTAAATTGCTAATTTTTAAATATCGCAATGTTTTAAACAGAAACATATATCAATAAAATTAATTAAAATACAAAATTTTCATTTCTTCATTGGTTCTTTTGTAAAGAAACACATTCGTAAATGAATTTATCTAGTATTAATTTTTTAGCTTCAATCGCAAATAGTATCTGTACGAGATGATGTTAAGCATTTATCAAATTTAACAGTTTACAAAGATCGTAACACTTCCAAGAAATGGCATACGATCCACGTGTGCAACTTCGACCGTCACCGACAACGCACGATGTTCGTCGGCTAACACAGCTAACGACCACGTCATCATACGAACCCTTGATGACGGATCGATTCGTGGTCAGTGCGTAGAATAGAACTCGACTCGTCGGAATCATCAGTCGATTCGTTCAAATTCCAATCTATATTCGCTATCGACTCATTAGCGACACAAGGGGAGCGTGAAAACGGAGAAATATCGAGTTAGCGCGCCCGAGTTCGCGTAACGAGGAAGTGGTGCGCACGCGACGATTACGGCCGCGGGCAAAGTACGACCGCGGTGCAGTGGAGCGACTCCGCGGCACTACGTGACAACGTCTCGCCGCCTTTCGTATGCGGACGTACGTCCTGTGATTTACATCCATTCGACCTGATAATAGTGGAGATCAAAGGTCGACACTGAAATAGCAATATTACTTATACGGACACACGGACAGGACGCGACTCTAATACCAAGAGGTTTTTGAAGTTATACTTTTTTTGGCGCGTTAAGAGATAATTATGAGAGGGAATTTTTATTGAGGTGACACGAAAACTACAGTATGAAGTTGCTAACAAGCAATTTAGCGAGCAACTTCAGACTACTAATAACTGATATGTCAAACGTTCGAGCTGGAGGAGTTGCCATTTATTTAACTATGAACGATATTACCAATACCATTATTCTAAATATTAACATGACTGTAAGATAGGCGGAATTAGCAAGTTCAACAGTGACATCAGTCGGTGAGTTTTGAGTAGATGAATTTAATTTATTTAATTTTTCAAATACAAATTAAAGTTTATTAACTATATTGGCTATTCCACTCCAATGCTTTTATTATGTTATTGTAATTAATTATTTGCATGCAATTCAAAACAATTTTTTTATTACGCCAAAGTATTAACTTCTCACGCGTGTAAATAAGTACGTGCACCGTTTTGTTTATGCTACGGAACCAACACGTATACTATATGGTCGACCTTAATAACCAGACGAGTAACGAACTATATAAAAAAGTTAATACACAAATACGTTACCCAATAGAAACTCTTAACCTAGAATATTTGTAATAAATTTGAAAAATCCAAAAGTGCACACCTCATATTACTCATTTAAAAACAGAAAAAATTCTAAATAAAAAAAAAAGGATTATGGTTTAAAAAAATAAACTATTTAGAACATCACTAGCAACAACGCGTGAAAAAAAATATTCATTGTTGTAATAATAATAGAAATGGCATCCACCGCGGCTTAAAACTAAACTTTATTTATTCATAGATTATACAAAATACGAGTCGATTTTAGTTTTTTATCAATATCAATTAAAGGACATTGAATTAAAAAAAAACAAAATCAGGGGAATTAAAGGGCGCCATACATATATTTCATTAACTCGGGACGTTTTCTGGAGAAATGCAAAAGAAAATTGATACAAAAAAAAGATCATAAAATCGACCAGGAAAGATGCGAATTTCGACGTTTACAATGCGTTTGCCAGGTAGATCTGATTGAAACTACAAAAAACGAAAAAGCGATAGGATCATTTACAGGAAAAAAAAGAAGAGTAAAAAAAAACGTGTACAGGAGAGTTACTCTAAGAGCCTTATAAAAGATACCAACAAAAGACGGCAGACGAGTGACCCCCACGAGAACGTCCTCGTCGCGAGCACATGGCCGCCGCGGGGCTGGGGCGCGCGCGCGCATCACAACAAAACTTAACAATACGGGACAAAGTCCGCACACTCAATTGTCCACGAGACCACGCCGTTGTGGAACAGATTTAGCCATGACGCGAACGGCTAACAAGCGCAACGAGAGACAGCCCGGCTGCCGCGTTATCGACGTAAAGTAGGCGAATACAGTGGGACACTCATATCGAGGCAATGATAATACGCGGGATATGAATAAGAAAAATACAGCGAATAAAGTAATAAACTCGAGAAACGAGGAGGAGTATATACATCAAGCAGATTCACGTTCTGACATTTCTTACACAACTAAGACAAATCTCTTCCTTTAAATAATGTCTGCACGTTTCATATTTCGAGATCACAGTTTAGAATAGTGTTATGCTGCCAATTAATGTCACAATTTCGTCAGCTACGGTTTTTAGGATTCTGCACCTCGAATGGAACAAACAGAATTTCAGCATCATTTCGCTACTCACATGTAGGTTTGACAGTGTCAGTATCTGTTAAGAAAAGGTAATGAAGAGGGTTGTTCATAAGAAATATAGGTGTCAATTCGATATTCAATATCAAATATTATATAAAATTTATAGCCACAAAATCTTCTGATAAAATTCCAAGTTTCCAATAAAACGCAGGATAAAATTATCGTATACCAAATAATTATTTTAATACTAATTATCAAGTAATAAAAATAATAAGATATTTCCTGATAACAAAGTAAAAAAATGCATAAGTGCGGAAGTTATAGTAAAAGTGAAAAAAATATATAGATGCCTTTTACGCCGCAAGAAAATAAAACAGAATCCAAAATTTCAATATTTAGCCACGCTGAAGATTGTCGCTTATATGAGATTTGATCGACCCGCAATATATTGTAGAAAATGACCCTATCAGGGTTTCAAAAATTGAAATCGGATGAAAGGAAACAAGTAGAACAACAGGCGGCAGTATTATTCAGAAATAGAAGCACAATAAATAACTACGGAACCAGATGGTCGCATATCGTTGATCGTACTTGACTCGTTAACGCTCCGATCGCAGAAATAAAACTCCACTCCTGCGTGTTCGCCTTTCATCATTTAAGCCCGCCCACAAGTCGTAAATATGTCACGTCTGACATAAACAAACAAGATTTATTGGCTCTAGAAAAATCCACCCCACAAAATAAATCCATTTCAAAATAAAGTGTAGACAAAGACAAAAGTCACAACTTTTTCATATATGGAAATTATTTTATAGATCTATTTTTAGCTTGCGAACATAGTTCGTAACAATATTTAATGTCAATTATGGCAGTTCTGTAGGTAGGTACATTTATGATGCAGATATAGAATAAATTATATGAGCATAATCTATTGCGTCGAGTAATGGCAGTTAATAATCTTGAACAATTTGTTGCCAACAAACAAAACAGTCTTAGTGAAACTCTATCGAGTACAACGTACGAAGAAATAAAGGTATACACATTTTCATTGAAATTTTTGTGTGAAAAACTTGTAACGGCTTCACAACGCCAACGAATCCAGATCCACGAGTGTCGAAGGCATCTCGAAATGTAATAATAAACGATTTGCGGTGACGAGCGCCCGCCGCGGAGGCTCCTTCGGTGCGTCGAACTCGCCGCGCGCCCCCGTGCGCCTGACTCACGTGGCGTGATTGCGTTCCGGCTAAATCATTGTTCCGCCTCCGCGCTCGTTTTCAGCACAAGTGGCAATTCCTTTGTCGCCAGATTTGATCCCGAAAATCTCATGACGATTTATGTGATAAGCGAACACCGCAAAACGTCGATCCTCAAGGACCGCCTGATGATGGGGGGTGTCTGCTTTACATATAACTAAAAGCGACCTTCATCCATCTGTTTAATGAATGAAAAGTATTTTTAATATCAAATTTAGTACGTTAAAAAATATATCGAGAGTGGGTTGGCTGAAAAATTACTGGCCATACTACGACTAATTGAAAATTAATAAAAAATTAATAAAATTACTAAAATTTTATTTAAGTAATACATGAACGACGCTTTGGATTACAAACCTATTACTGAAAAATTCATTCGCGTTTATTGTACACTGATCGTCTGAGCGCGCTGTACTGTTTCAGTATCAATAATTCAATATGAAGTTCAATAACGTCTTAGTTAAATATGTATACTCGGAACATAAGGTTTCTTTTTGTTACTGGAGTGCGCATGATTTTTCATATACCTACATGACACCTCTGCTTGTAAAACTTTATCAGAATTGATGAAAAAAAATGGTGGAGTTATCGAGAACGTGATACACGTGCGGATGGACAAACGGACGTAACGAAACTTTATGGTCAATTAATAAACATCAATGAGGATCTTAAAGTTTTATCCTGGACTTTGAGTCACGGATAAAACTTTCACGGTAAACTCCTCTTTTTTGCCTTTAGCTAGCGATCGAAACGTTTATCATAGGTATAAAGCAAGTAAACTTTGCATACGGCGATAATATTGTTTCGTATGAAGAATCTTTCTACAATAAAGATTAACAATAATAAACGAACAATATGAAGTTAAACGATCAAGATTAAAATGTTGTAAAACACTATACGAACAAACGATTTTTAATTTTTACAACCAAATTAATGGATCACCGTTGAAAAAATTAAATAAAAAAAAATAATAAGATAGCGATCAGGCTATACATTCATAAATTCATTTAATTTTCATATTACGGCGTCTAGTGTTTGCTAAGCGAGTTTTTTATGAATAATTTGCGCATAAACTGCTACTGGATGGGTACAATAAACAACTATGTAGGCGAAAGGTACATAGGTTCGTTTAAATTTTTTTTTCTAATCATATAGCTTTCTTTACGTCTCGTGTTAAGGATCGCACACGGCTGTACTTCTACATAAAAATCATATTTCGTCTTGCATTTCGGTGTATAGCGTCAACTTCGCCTCTCATTCGATGCGTTCAAATAGTTTCATCGAAGTTTTTTTTTTTAAACTCAATAACGCACGGCGAAATATGGAATATTTCGTGTTACTAAAGACAATACTGCGGCGCTCGTTCCTCTTCATTACACACGACCGCCCACCCTCAACATCCGATGCAGTTGAACATCGTCCGTCCGGCTGAAAAAATCGCATCGCGTGCGCATTCGCCTTATCAATAATTATATAACTGTGAGTGTTTGCTTAAACTCTTAGTCTAGTAACTACGTCTGATGTTCCAATTAAAAAAAAAAACTTGTGATACTTTTCGAACATACACTTGTCGAAATAAATGTTTAGATTCGTCAGAACTTTCCCGAATGACCTCAAACATTGGCGCTCTCGTTAAAAGTGATGATCACGTAGTACTCCGTCAACCTACAAGGGACGCTGGCTAATCTCGATATAGAAATGCAATTAAATGAAAATATTAATTGCAATGACCCATTAAGGTCACAAATAGGAGATGATTACGAACAAATCATCGATTGCTAAAGACTACCAACCACATCATTAGTAAGTGTGATACATCGGTCGTATTAAAATTGGATTTAACGTTTAATAAATGATGTATCCTCGAGCAGGACTCGTTAAACGAACACAGTATCGATCACGTTACAAAGTACAAGGTGCGCGTGCGAGGCATATAATATTATTATGTGACCGTCCCGGGCGCCGGATAACCGGGAAACTGATCCCTGACCCCACGATGCCCCCGCGGGGTGTTATCGAACACGCAGCGCGGACCAATTATTATCGACATCGATACAGCGCTGCCGTCGCCGGCCGGACATAATTATCGATAAGGGTCGATAAGTAAGCACGGCCGCTGTTCGCGTCTGGGCCGGATCGGAAGAACGTAACTCGAATCGAGATTGTGTGCCTTACGACTCAAATCTATATATAAGAAAAAATTTTTAGTACGGCTAGTACGCAATTATATTATTAATTCTAGTTAAATAAATAAAACATACAAGACACTACTTCAAAATACTTATAATGAAGTAAAAATATCTAGATATGTAATACAACACTCGTAAATTTCAATTTTAAACAGATCAATAAATAAATAAAGGCAACATGCATATTACTATTTTCATTCAAATATTTTGATTCATATATAAAAAATCCACAAACGCAAATGCACTTAATCAAAAAGTTGACAATAGACAAACGTGTATGTATGTATGTATGTTTGTGTATATATATAGGTGTGGTGTTTCGGTATATGTGGTTTGTTAAATTTCGTTTGTGTGGCAAAAGTAAAACGAACGCTTCATCCGCAACGGTACCTGCGGCGGGCTGTGTCGGCGCCGGGAGGCTCGCGGGCTAGCCGCGGGCGGGAAAGAATTTACACACGCCCGAAAGGTATGAAACGCAGGATTGTTTCATTCTGACAAAAGAGATTCAGCAACTATTACGTTAAATAACTAAAATGTTATAACTTCATTTTACCTTTATTGTTACAATTAATAGATTTATTAGAAATAAGATAAAAATTGTAAATGTATATTATTATTTACCTTCCTAATGGCAGAAGCCGCTGTACAAATTTATTGTATAAATAATTATCACAGACACTCGGTGTTTATTACGAGATAAATCAAAGAAGCCGGTTCGGTCTCCGCGCCGGTTGACCGCGCACTGACCGCTCGCCGACGGTCGGACCTACTATAAAGCATTAACTTCGCCGTTCGTGACCGCGACCAGTGTGACCGCTCTCGTGACAGAATGCGCAAACGCAATTCGAAACGACCCATGCCCGATGACGATGTGGGGTCGATAGGTGTCGAAGTTCAGTTTGCGGGCGAAAACAGGAAAACATTACAGAAATTCATACATGTTTAAGGTTATCCTTTATTAATCAATCAGAAATTTATCAATCAGAAGCGTGTTTCTGGATCTAAAATTTAGAAAATATCAAATTAAAGTATTATACATTAAAATTTATTACAAATGATCCGATAAAAAAAAAAAATGTTTCCTCGTAACAGTCATTGTTTCATAAAGGATAATCGATTAGTGGATAAAACTGCATTTAAATATTATGTTCGCTACCGTCTATCTTAAGTGAGAGAAAAGAAGGCGACCGTACAATAAATAATAAACATTGAATACGTAATACCTCGAGATACGCACGAGAGAACGCCTCGTAATTGTGATAGTGGATTTTACCAAAGTGTTCATCATCACTTTGCGTACCAAATTCCACTTTCATAACTGTTGAGAGTGGCTCTATGGGATATAAACAGAGCCACCGTACGAACGTAAAGAGTTCTAGTAGAATACGGGACCCTAAAACCAGGGATGCATCCGATACCGATACCGATATCGATATATCGGCGATATATCCGATTTACCGATATATCGGTATCGGAGATATTTTGATAGCCGATACCGATCCAACAACATTTCAAATTCCGCGCGCTTTAAATTACCAAATGTAAACGCGCGCGCTTCACTGCAAACGAGGCACGAAACGAACGGTCAATGCTCGGGGAATTTCCGCGAGTTTTGTCTCTCACACACCTGTACTTTCGCTCACCTGCTGTTATGTACATTTGCGCTATAGCGATTTTTGTTGGTTATGTTAGAAATTATAAAATACAGAATTACAGTTGACACATCATAATTAATTGATTAAATAGTTGTGGTGAATATTTAAACATTTCAAAGACCTGTCTACAGTGCTTACGAAAATTATGTCAACTTCAAAAACACAAAAGCACTATTTGGAGCCATTTTGAAATTTCGACGTTGGATAATTCCAAAGCAACGTGCCTATATTAAAGAAAATGTCTCGAGGTACCCAATCTAAAAGTTATAACACGTCAAACTTATGGATCCACATGAAGAGGCACCATAATAGTGAATTGGACACCGCTTCGACCTCAAAAACAACTACCTCAGAAAACCAAGCGACGAGGAGGGCGGCCTACAACCACAACCAAAGAGACAAGCAACTTTGTTTCAGAGATAATCGATAAGAAATCACTTTATGTCGACGACGACGTTCGGGCAAAGATATAACTCACTATTGCTGAGCAAATATGCGTGGATATGGAGCTTTTGATTTAGTAAACAAAATAGGCTTCCAAGATTGATAAAAAACTGTGTCCAAAATATAAAATGGTTTCGCGGTTCCACATTACAGAAAAAGTCATACCAGAAATGTACAAGAGTGAGAGCTAAAGTACTAGAACTATTAAAAGACTCCGCATATTGTGATAACCACCGACATCTGGACAAGTGACTCTTCTGCAATCCAATGATTTTATTAGCTTGACAGCACATGAATCACTGCAACTTTGAGTACAAAAGTTACTGTCTTGAAGTTTTGCCAATCGATGGATCGCACACAGGTATAAATTATTGTACAACCTCAACAAGGCTTTTCATGATTGGAATATACAAGACCGAGTTTGAGCTATAGTTTCTGACAACGCAGCAAACATGAGTGCGCTATAAAAGAGATTCAAGAAACGTATAATGTTGTAAACCTGTAAATGTTTGGCTCACTCATTGCAACTGGTAATCAAAGCCAGGTTTTAAAGATGATAAAGTCAAAGAAATGATAACCAGCAAGGTCTATTATAGGACATTTTAATCATTCCACGAGCAGCACATAAGGTATTAAAAGAAATGCAAGATACATAATATTGCCAACCATGTCTTAATACAGGATACATCTCTACGTTGGGACTCGACACTACAGGTATTGAGGCGTTTGCTAGAACAACGAGTTGCATTGCAAGTGTCTACCTCGTATAACTTAAAAGCAGAACTTACAACTGAAGAATGGATAATGATGGAGAAGGTGGTGAATATTTTGCGGTATTTTGAAGAACCCACAAAGTCAATCAGCAAATCCACTGCTACGTTGTCTGACGCCATTCCATTAATTAACAGTCTTCGAAAATTATTAGAAAATATGAGAGGTTCGTCGCCGAGAGAAGAGGAGAATATATCGCAAAAATTAGCGGGTGACTTGTTAATGGCTCTTAATGAACGTTTCAAAGACTTGAAAATGAAGAGACACATTGCTTAGCCACAACGCTTGATCCTCGAAAACACGGATATTTCAACTACACTCTACAATATCTACAGCAAAAAGCGTCTTGTGAGTTAGTTAATCATCAACCTAACGAAGATTTATATTCCGAAAATGCTTCGGACATGGT